>OX155903.1:43797656-44228443 GCA_944588485.1 Phosphuga atrata | reverse complement strand
TACTATCTAAACTACGCATTTAAATTCATTTGTGCCGGTCGACACGTCCACACATACTGAGTTAATGTGGACAGGGCAAAAGCCGACCATGTCGTTCAACATTGCCGATCAGCACAGTGTGGACACAGCTTAAGATCCTTTAAAGGTACGTCCACACTATGCCGAATGGTGCCGATCGACATTGTAGATCGGCAATGCCGAATAAGTATGGACGTACGCCAAAATGATGGATTTTTTGTGCGATTTTTTTGAAAAATTGTAGGGCCTTTTTTCAGTTCATCGGAAGGAAATGGAAGTGCTGAACACGATTTTTCGTTTATTCGGTTCAAATGCTTAAAATGTCCAAGATATGAGCTATTTTACATTTTTTACCCATTTCCTCTGACTTATTGCAAGTTTTTCCTGCAGAATAATTTAGCCGAATTCCTTACGCATCTTTAGAGACTAAATTTATGGAAATCCGTTGAAAATTGCCCGAGAAGTGAATTAAAATGTAATAATCCTCTAGCGATTCAATGGCTGATTCGTTGGGATTTTTTAATTCAAAGCTTCCTAGGAATATGATATGTTATGATATGATATGTTTTCTGACTAATTTTGTTATGCAAAATCGATTGGTGTAAACTAGAAGACTCTGTGACAAACCGTTCAAAAGTTATGACATCGTGAAAAGTACGGAAACTGCGATAAAATGTATTTTCTTGAAATCATTATTTATAAAGTGAATGGAAAATTTCAAAGTGTAGCGTCTGAAAGTGTTTTCCCTGTTGGTTGTAAATATACCCTGTTGGTTGTAAATTGCATTTTGCTAGCTGCTTCCGTTCGCGAGATATGACTTTGATATATTTAGTAAAATCGAGCGGAATTCGGCGAAAATTGATCGCTCGAGTAGAGAACTGGGAAACTAATTAATATTTTTAAGGTTGTGTAAGTGCACCCGTAGGGAAATAACCTCCTGAAAACGATGCCGTTGTAATTATATACAACCGTTCTCGAGATATGGACTAATGAAGTCGAAATTTTGGAAAATTTGAATGAAGAATTCCGCAATAAAAAATTGAATCTTTTCAAACAAATTATACATCGATTTGCTCGTCTTGTCGTCTAGTTTTAGTGTGCCAAAACTGATTTCGTTGGGGTTTGTAATTCCCAAGAGGTTCGTAAAAAACCGAAAACGCAATATTTTTCTGATCAAAACGATGGTATTTTTTTGGCGATTTTTTCGAAAAATTTTGGAGCCTTTTTTTCAGTTCATCCGAAGAAAATGGAAGCGCTGAACACGATTCTCCAGTTTATTCGGTTCAAATGCTCAAAATGTCCAAGATATGAGCTACTTTCTAATTTTTAGTCATTTCCTCTAACTTATTGCAAGTTTTTCCTGCAGAATAATTTAGTCGAATTCCTTACGCATCTGTAGCGAGTAAATTTATGGAAATCGGTTGAAAATTGTCCGAGAAGTGAATTCAAATGTAAGAATCCTTTAGCGGATCGATGGCTGCTGCGGTGGGATTTTTGAATTGAAAGCTTCCTAGAAATATGATATACGTTTTCTGACTAATGTTGGGATGCAGAATCGATTGGTGCAAACTAGAAGTCTCTGTGATAAGCGGTTCAAAAGTTACGACATTGTGAAATCTGCGGAAAATGCGAGATAATGTATTTCCTCAAAATCATTATTCATTAAGTCAATGGGAAATATCAAAGTGTGTCTGAAAGTGTTTTCCCTGCTGGTTGTAAATATACAAATTGCATTTTGATAACCGCTTCCGTTCGCGAGATATGACTTATATATTTGCAAAATCGAGCGGAATTTCGCGAAATTTGATCGCTACAGCAGAGAACTGGGAAACTAACTAATATTTTTAAGGATGTGTAAGTGCACTCATAGGGAAATGACCTCCTGAAAACGATGCCGCAATCCGTTTGTAATTATTTATAAACGTTCTCGAGATATTGACTTAGAAGTTGAAATTCTGGAAAATTTCAATGAAGAATTTCGCAATAAAAAAATTGAATCTTTCCAAACAATTTATACACCGATTTGCTCGTCTTGTCGTCTAGTTTCAGTGTGCTGAAAATTATTTCGTTGGGATTTATAGTTTCAGAGATATTCACAAAAAAACGAAAACGCACTATTTTTCTGATCAAAAAATTTGACGATTTTTTCGAAAAATTTTAGAGCCTTTTTTTCAGTTCATCCGAAGGAAATGGAATGCTCAAAATGTCCAAGATATGAGCTATTTTCCAATTTTTAGTCTTTCCTTTAACTTATTGCAAGTTTTTCCTGCAGAATAATTTAGCCGAATTCCTTACGCATCTTTAGAGACTAAACTTATGGAAATCGGTTGAAAATTGTTCGAGAAAACCTTTAAAATGTAAAGGTCCTCCAGCGGATCGATGGCTAGTTCGGTGGGATTTTTTAATTGAAAGCTTCCTATGATAATGATATGATATAAGTTTTCCAACTAATTTTGGGATGCGGAATTGATTAGTGCAAACTAGAAGTGTCTGTCATAACCCGTTTAAAAGTTATGACATCGTAAATTCGGCGGAAATGCATGCAAATGTATTTTGCTAAAATTGGTATTAATCGTGTTATTGGAAAATATAAAACTGTTTCTTAAAGTGTTTTTCCTGCTGGTTACGAATATGCTAATTTGATTCTGTTGGCTGCTTCCGTTCGCGAGATAAGACTTAATACAATAGACCTGTTCATAGTAGACTTTTTTATGCGCATGCGTCAATTTCCGCCATGTTTTCGGGCACTTGTTTGACGGATAACCAGCGAAAATAACAAAATGTGTCTGAAACTTTCATATTCCCGCCTTTCAAACAAGGCGGACGCGCATGCGTTTAACTAACATAAAAAAGTCAAAATGGTAAAATCGGGTGAAATTTAGAGAAAGTTTGCAGAATGAGCAGGGAACTGCGAAAGTAATGAATTTTCCGGGGAATACAAAGTGCAATATCTAGTCTAGTCGATTTAGTATTTCTTTACCTTAATCTATTCCTTAACTTCTGAACTTCGACAATACTGTTGGCATTTGGAATATTCATTTCTTTGGCACGTGCCATCAGCTTGCAGTCGTCGTATGTGTAGTCCATAACAGGAACACCAAGGGCTCTAAAAAAAACACGAATTAGTCGTTACTAAATCAGTCGAAACTAAAACATCAAGGGCGACAAGGGTGACTTGATTTAATCGTAACTGATTAAATCAGTCGTGAGTAAATCAGTCGCTGCATCAATTAAATTGGGACGTGTGAGCACAATAGACTTATCTACGAAGAAAATTACTTAGCCATAACGGCGCGCACGTTGCTGGCGAACAGTTTCGGATCCCGTTTCTCCTCCTCGTTCGGCGTGTAGACAGGCAGGAACTCGATCTCGCAGTGGCTGTACACCTGGGTTAGCGTCAGCCACAACAATTTCAAACTGAAAGACAAACAATAAGCCTTGAAATATTTGTTTTTTAAATAGAACATAAAATTTGCATTGTACAGAGTGAGCGAAACTCGATTCTATCTTATATGCTTTATTATGAACACAGCATCTGTGTAAGACCTCCTAATACAGCTGAGACTTCGAGTTTTGCTCACCCTGTATATTCCAAATTAAAAAAAAACACCCTGTATAATGTTGCAAAATTTCTAAGACAAACAATAATCCTTGAAGCGTTTGTTCTTTAAATAGAACAGAAGAAGATTTACATTGTACAGGGTGAGCGAAACTCGATGACTTAGCTCTATTATAAGAAAACATATGTAAGCAGGTTTGTTTCATTCCAGCGCTTTCTCTCTTATTTGTCTTATTATGAACACAGAATCTGTGCAAGACCTCCTAATACCATGAGACTTCGAGTTTCGCTCACCATGTATATTCAAAGTTAGAAAAAACACCCTGTATAATTATTTCAGTTGCAAAATTTCTAATTTAGATTAGATTGGAATCGTCGACTTCCTGATTATTCCGGAAATCCATTTGTTGCGATTTCCTGCAAATCATTTGTCCATTTCCTCAAACGGAAGTTGGTGAAACCACCGCTTGGAAATCATTAAACTTACGCGCTGGGTCCCTCCCAGGTCCACGTGACCGTGTCCAACTTGTTCGGGTAGCGGATGCACACCGGCTGGATCGGCACGCCGGGGTAGAAGGCGCCGGGCTTGAAGGTGATCAGGCACGAGCGGTTCGTGCAGGTGCCTTCGGGGAAGATGAGAATCTGCGGCCAGTCTTCCGGGGAAGTGGCCCGGTTGATGATCTCCTTGATGGTGTTCTGTCTGGAGTCCGGGTCGTCTCTCCAGACGTACACCGGCTGAGTGAAATTTATCAATTCTAAAACATCAATGCAAAGTTACAGTTTGATCTTTAGCAGACAATTATATATCCTGCAATCAAATAGCTCTAATATGAGATTCTGAACCAATCAAAAGTGGTTATACTGAAAAGAAATTAGGCAACTTATGTTGGTCAAAAATTGCGAAATTGAAATGTCATATGTGTTATAATGCCCGCCATACACGCTACGGTCTTCCGGTGAGGTTACATGTGCAGGTTTGCCTGCGCAGGTCAACCGTACGCAAGAAACTGCACAGGTCTATTCCGACACACGCTCCGGTCTACCTGCGCAGGCAAACCTGCACAGGTAGACCTCTCTGGTGGACCGTTGTGTGTATGGCGGGCATAAGAGTTATTATTATAACGAAACAAGATGAGGAGGTTTTGGAAATTCATCATCTGCTGATGTCCCAACATGAATTTCCACCCCCCCTGTTTCAAGCCCCCTCTGTTCTCTTGATATCATCAGTCCACCTTCTGGGGGTCTAGCTCTGCTGTGCTTCTGATCTCCACTCCAGGAGTCTAAACGTTTTAGAATCCCTGGAGAGGAGACAAGATGAGAATTGTCTCCTCTCCAGGGATTCTAAAACGTTGAGACTCCTGGAGTGGAGACCAAAAGCAAACCAGAGGAAGACCCCGAGAAGGTGGACTGATGATATCAAGAGAATAGAGCGGGCTTGGATGCGAGACGTCCAAGACATGAAGAAATGGACAGAAATGAGGAAGGCCTATGCGTTCTATTGGAGCGAGAAGAATGTCCTGGCTTGGGGATACGAAAATGGTTTAATGTCACGTCATTTGACTTATTTAAGGCCGCAGTTTCCAAAATCAAAAGACGTCATAGGAAGAAATGATAGAGACGGCACATGAAGAAATGATGAAGACGGCACATGAAGAAATGATGAAGACGGCACATGAAGAAATGATGGAGACGGCACATGAAGGAATGATGATGTCCACAAGTGGACGCAGATGGCTGTATGATGATGTAAGAAGATGATCTTGTCTATCGAATTAACCCTGTTGTAGAAAGTACAACTAATAAGAAATAAGGAAGGCCTATGCGTTCTATTGGAGCGAGAAGAATGTCTTGGATTGGGAATACGAAAATGGTTTAATGTCACGTCATCTGACTTATTGAAGGTCGCAGTTTCCAAAATCTAAAATAGCAATGATGAGAGTCAACCTCCTGAATGGAGACGACACATGAAGAAATCATGGAGACGCCACATGAAGAAATGACGAAGACGGCACATGAAGAAATGATGAAAAACGGCACATGAAATGAAGAAATGATGAAGACGGCACATGAAGAAATGATGGAGACGGCACATGAAGAAATGATGGAGACTGCACATGAAGAAATGATGAAGACGGCACATGAAGAAATGATGAAGATGGCACATGAAGAAATGATGAAGACGGCACATGGAGAAATGGTGAAGACGGCACATGAAGAAATGATGAAGACCGCACATGAAGAAATGATGAAGACGGCACATGAAGAAATGATGGAGACGGCACATGAAGGAATGATGATTTCCACCAGTGGACGCAGAAGGCTGTATGATGATGTAAGAAGATGATCTTGTCTATCGAATTAACCCTGTTGTAGAAAGTACAACTAATAAGAATTGAGGAAGACCTATGCGCTCTATTGGAGCGAGAAGAATGTCCTGGATTGGGAATACGAAAATGGTTTAATGTCACGTCATCTGACTTATTGAAGGCCGCAGTTTCCAAAATCAAAATAGCAATGATGGGCCAACCTCCTGAATGGAGACGGCCCATGAAGAAATGATGAGGACGGCACATGAAGAAATGATGGAGATGGCACATGAAGAAATGATGGAGACGGCGCATGGAGAAATGATGGAGATGGCACATGAAGGAATGATGATTTCCACCAGTGGATGCAGATGGCTGTATGATAATGTAAGATGATGATCTTGTCTATTGAATTAACCCTGTTGTAGAAAGTGCAACTAATAAGAAATGAGGAAGGCCTATGCGTTCTATTGGAGCGAGAAGAATGTCCTGGCTTAAGAATATGAAAATGGTTTAATATGACGTCATTTGACTTATTTAAGGCCGCAGTTTCCAAAATCAAAATATCAATGATGAGCCACCCTATTGAATAGAAACGGTACATGAAGAAATGATGAAGACGTCACATGAAGAAATGATGAAGACGGCACATGAAGAAATTATGAAGACGGCATATGAAGAAATGATAAAGGCGCCACATGAGGAAATGATGAAGACAGCACATGAAGAAATGATATAAACGGCACATGAAGAAATGATGAAGACGGGACATCAAGAAATGATGAAGACGGCACATGAAGAAATAGCAATGATGAGCCAACCTCCTGAATGGAGACGGCACATGGAGAAATGATAAAGACGGCACATGAAGAAATGATAAAAACGGCACATGAAGAAATGATGAAGACGGGACATCAAGAAATGATGAAGACGGCACATGAAGAAATAGCAATGATGAGAAAACCTACTGAATGGAGACGGCACATAAAGAAATGATAAAGACGACAAATGAAGAAATGATAAAAACGGCACATGAAGAAATGATGAAGACGGCACATGAAGAAATGATAAAAACGGCACATGAAGAAATGATGAAGACGGGACATCAAGAAATGATGAAGACGGCACAAGAAAAATAGCAATGATGAGCCAACCTACTGAATGGAGACGGCACATGAAGAAATGATAAAGACGGCACATGAAGAAATGATAAAAACGGCACATGAAGAAATGATGAAGACGGGACATCAAGAAATGATGAAGACGGCAAATGAAGAAATAGCAATGATGAGCCAACCTTCTGAATGGAGACGGCACATGAAGAAATGATAAAGACGGCACATGAAGAAATGATACAAACGGCACATGACGAAATGATGAAGACGGGACATCAAGAAATGATGAAGACGGCACATTAAGAAATAGCAATGATGAGCCAACCTCCTGAATGGAGACGGCACATGAAGAAATGATAAAGACGGCACATGAAGAAATGATAAAAACGGCACATGAAGAAATGATGAAGACGGGACATCAAGAAATGATGAAGACGGCACATGAAAAAATGATAAAGACGGCACATGAAGAAATGATAAAAACGGCACATGAAGAAATGATGAAGACGGGACATCAAGAAATGATGAAGACGGCACATGAAGAAATGATGAAGAGAGCACATGAAGTATAATGTCCACCAATGGACTCAGAGGCCTGTATGACGATATAAGATCTTGTCTATTGGTAACTCTGAATTAACCCTGTTGTATAAAGTGCAACTAACAACTAAAGCTTATGTTATCACTTGTATATTATACAACATATATCTCTTCTCTCATTTGACTGCAACCAAGCAAATCATCCAACGATTCATCTCAAACTCTCATTACATCTAACTACTGCAGGATGTAATAACCTAATAATAATCCACTTATGGTGAAAGTGATCAAAACATTTCTATAATAATTCTTACTTCCTATGTAGGGATTGTCGCTGCTTTCCCGCCTGACTATAATGGACGGAAACCCCGTAAAGTAGATGATGCCGCCGTCGAGGAAGGTCGAGTGTGGAGCCATCACCAGGATGGGGGCCTCCTGGCGGCTCGCCTGCACACCCTTGAACACTACATGCATCCCCCCGGCCCGGTACGTCGACTTACCCAGGAAGCATAACAGGTCTGTCAGAGTCCTAACACAAAATCAACATAAATCAAAATAACACAAGGATTTCATTGCGAATTTGGATTAGGATTAAGATCATCTATAGGATAAAATCATCTTTTATTAGGAGAAGGACTGGACAAGAATGGATAAGACTGTACAAGACAGGACTGGACAAGAGTGAACAAGACTGGATAAGGCTTGACAAGACTTGACAAGATTTGACAAGACTTGACAAGATTTGACAAGACTTGACAAGATCAAACAAGATTTGACAAGACTTAACAAGACTTGACAAGACTGGAAAAGAATAGACTAGACTGTACAAGACTGGACAAGACTCCACAAGACTGGTCAAGAGTGGACAAGACTGGCCAAGACTGAACAAGTCTGGACAATACATGACAAGACTGGACAAGCCTTGACAAGACTGTACAAGTTTGGACAAGCCTGGATGAAACTGGACAAGTCTGGACAAAACTGGACAAGATGGGACAAGACTGGCAAGACTGGACAAGACTGGATAACATTAGATTAGACTGTACAAGACTATACAAGACTGGATAAGACTGGACAAAATTGGAAACGTCTATACTAGTCTGGATAAGACTGGACAAGACGGAACAAGACTCGGAAAGGCTGGACAAGAGTACACAAGACTGGAAAAAGCTGGACAAGAGTAACAAGACTGCCCAAGACTGGACAAAAGTGGATAAGATTAGACAAGACTGGACACGACTGTACAAGACTGGACAAAATTGGAAAAGTCTGGACAAGACTGGATAAGACTAGACAAGACGGGACAAGACTGGACAAGACTGGACAAGACTGGACAAGACAGGACAAGACTGGACAAGACTGTACAAGATTGGACAGGACAAGAAAAGTCTGGACAAGACTGGACAAGATTAGACAAGACAGGACTAGACTGGATAAGACTGGACAAGACTGTACAAGACTGGACAGAACTGAACAAGACTGGACAACTCTGGACAAGGTTGGATAAGACTAGAAAATACAAGGCAAGACAGGACAAGACTGGATAAGACTGGTCAAGGCAAAACAAGATTATACAGGGCCAGACAAGGGTATACTAGTATTGTCTCTTGAGCATTATTTGTCTATACTTGTCTATCTAGTCTGCTGTAGTTTTGTCTATTTAATCGCTTAGTCTTCTTGTGTAGTCAACACTGTTTCAGTCAAGTTTGTTTCGTTCATTCGGTTAGACAGGGAACATTTAAGGGAAAATATGTCCAAACAAAAAATAGCTTCAACCCCTAATTTTGCACCCCCGCAAGAAAATTTACATGCAAAAGCCAGTGCGAATCGTTTCCAACACGAATATAAAAATGTTTTGATCACCATCGTATTAGTTAAATCATGCACAACACAAATAGTATTAAACTAAATCTAATTACGTTGTCCTGTCTAGACTTGTTTGTCCAATCTTGTCCGTCTAGCCTTGTAAGCCTCTGACTAGTCTTGTAAGTCTAGTCTTGCTTGCCTAGTCTTTTCCATCTAGTCTTGTCTGTCTAGCCTGGTCTATCTCTTCTTGCATGTCTAGGCTTGTTTGTCTAGTCTTATCTATTTAGTCTTGTCTCTCTTAGCTTGTCAATTTACATAGTCTTGCTTGTCTAGTCTTATCTATCTTGTCTTGTCTCTCTTGTCTTATCTGCGCAGTCTTATCTGTCTAATCTTGTCTGTCTATTCTTCTCTGCCTAGTCTTGTCTGTCTAGTCTTGTCTGTGTAGTCTTGTCTGTCTAGTCTTGTCTGTCTAGTCTTGCTTGTCTAGTCTTATCTGTCTAGTCTTGCCTGTCTAGTCTTGTCTGTCTAGTCTTGTCTGTGTAGTCTTGTCTGTCTAGTCTTGTCTGTCTAGTCTTGTCTGTCTAGTCTTGTCTGTCTAGTCTTGTCTGTCTAGTCTTGTCTGTCTAGTCTTGTCTGTCTAGTCTTGTCTGTCTAGTCTTGTCTGTCTAGTCTTGTCTGTCTAGTCTTGTCTGTCTAGTCTTGTCTGTCTAGTATTGTCTGTCTAGTCTTGTCTGTCTAGTCTTGTCTGTCTAGTCTTGTCTGTCTAGTCTTGTCTGTCTAGTCTTGTCTGTCTAGTCTTGTCTGTCTAGTCTTGTCTGTCTAGTCTTGTCTGTCTAGTCTTGTCTGTCTAGTCTTGTCTGTCTAGTCTTGTCTGTCTAGTCTTGTCTGTCTAGTCTTGTCTGTCTAGTCTTGTCTGTCTAGTCTTGTCTGTCTAGTCTTGTCTGTCTAGTCTTGTCTGTCTAGTCTTGTCTGTCTAGTCTTGTCTGTCTAGTCTTGTCTGTCTAGTCTTGTCTGTCTAGTCTTGTCTGTCTAGTCTTGTCTGTCTAGTCTTGTCTGTCTAGTCTTGTCTGTCTAGTCTTGTCTGTCTAGTCTTGTCTGTCTAGTCTTGTCTGTCTAGTCTTGTCTGTCTAGTCTTGTCTGTCTAGTCTGTCTAGTCTTGTCTGTCTAGTCTTGTCTGTCTAGTCTTGTCTGTCTAGTCTTGTCAGTCTAGTCTTGTCTGTCTAGTCTGTCTAGTCTTGCCTGTCTAGTCTTGTCTGCCTAGTCTTGTCTGCCTAGTCTTGTCTGTCTAGTCTTGTTTGTCTAGTCTTGTCTGTCTAGTCTTGTCTGTCTAGTCTGTCTAGCCTTGCCTGTCTAGTCTGTTTAGTATTGTCTGTCTAGTCTTGTCTGTCTAGTCTTGTCTGTCTAGTCTTGTCTGTCTAGTCTTGTCTGTCTAGTCTTGTCTGTCTAGTCTTGTCTGTCTAGTCTTGTCTGTCTAGTCTTGTCTGTCTAGTCTTGTCTGTCTAGTCTTGTCTGTCTAGTCTTGTCAGACTAGTCTTGTCGGTCTAGTCTTGTATGTCTAGTCATGTTTGTCTAGTCTTGTCTGTCTAGTCTTGTCTGTCTAGTCTTGTCTGTCTAGTCTTGTCTGTCTAGTCTTGTCTGTCTAGTCTTGTCTGTCTAGTCTTGTATGTCTAGTCTTGTCTGTCTAGTTTTGTCTGTCTAGTTTTGTCTGTCTAGTCTTGTCTGTCTAGTCTTGTCTGTCTAGTCTTGTCTGTCTAGTCTTGTCTGTTTAGTCTTGTCTGTCTAGTCTTGTCTGTCTAGTTTACTCTGTCTAGTCTTGTCTGTCTAGTCATTTCTGTCTAATCTTGTCTGTCTAATTTTGTCTGTCTAATCTTGTCTGTCTAAACATGTCTGTCTCAACATGTCTGCTTAGTCTCATTTATCTAGTCTTGTTTGTCTAGTCTTATTTGTGGTGTAAGTGTTAGTAAATTATATACAATTTTCTGTAAAAATATTGTTAGTATATAAGTGTACATACTGCCGAAGAAGGGGATGGAGGCCGTTTCGCCTTTGGCGACGATGGAGGGCGCGTCGAGGTAGACCATGGCGACGCTATCGGTGAAGGAGGAGTGCGGGGCAAGGGCGATGATGGGGGCGTCGGGGCGCCGCGCCCGCTCCCCGATCAACTTAACCCGAAATCCGCTGACATAGAACATCCAGAGGACGGGGTACGATGCCACCACCTTTACTACGCTACGCACACCAACAGACCAATTAGTCAATAGCCAAATCACCGCTCGGATTATTAGCATTGAGGCGCCCAAAAATGATTGCTGAAATTTTTACAAACTGCAAAATGTACAATAATTTGTTTAGTCTTGTCTATCTAGTCTTGTCTGTCTAGTTTTGTCTGTCTAGTCTTGTCTGTCTAGTCTTGTCTGTCTAGTCTTGTCTGTCTAGTCTTGTCTGTCTAGTCTTGTCTGTCTAGTCTTGTCTGTCTAGTCTTGTCTGTCTAGTCTTGTCTGTCTAGTCTTGTCTGTCTAGTCTTGTCTGTCCAGTCTTGTCTGTCTAGTCTTGTCTGTCTAGTCTTGTCTGTCTAGTCTTGTCTGTCTAGTCTTGTCTGTCTAGTCTTGTCTGTCTAGTCTTGTCTGTCTAGTCTTGTCTGCCTAGTCTTGTCTGTCTAGTCTTGTCTGTCTAGTCTTGTCTGTCTAGTCTTGTCTGTCTAGTCTTGTTTGTCTAGTCTTGTATGTCTAGTCTTGTCTGTCTAGTCTTGTCTGTCTAGTCTTGTCTGTCTAGTCTTGTCTGTCTAGTCTTGTCTGTCTAGTCTTGTCTGTCTAGTCTTGTCTGTCTAGTCTTTTGTCTGTCTAGTCTTGTCTGTCTAGTCTTGTCTGTCTAGTCTTGTCTGTCTAGTCTTGTCTGTCTAGTCTTGTCTGTCTAGTCTTGTCTGTCTAGTCTTGTCTGTCTAGTCTTGTCTGTCTAGTCTTGTCTGTCTAGTCTTGTCTGTCTAGTCTTGTCTGTCTAGTCTTGTCTGTCTACTCTTGTCTGTCTAGTCTTGTCTGTCTAGTCTTGTCTGTCTAGTCTTGTCTGTCTAGTCTTGTCTGTCTAGTCTTGTCTGTCTAGTCTTGTCTGTCTAGTCTTGTCTGTCTAGTCTTGTCTGTCTACTCTTGTCTGTCTAGTCTTGTCTGTCGAGTCTTGTCTGTCTAGTCTTGTCTATTTACCTCTTCTATAAATTTCGCGTGAAAGTGTAATATTATTTGTAAAATCTGCACAATTTGTTTTCTAATTTTCTAAATAAGTGAAGTTATGCGAGTATTTGCAAATGAAAACATTGTAACATTTATCAAGCGAAGAGAAAGTCGCCGCAACCGCACATTTCCTCCGCGATTTTCCTTCGAGAATTGGTAACAACGCGACACAAAGGTGACTTGTGCCCAATAAACGTTGCCGCAGGCAATGTCCAAGAGAAGAGGTGAAATTGCAAAAGCGTAATTAGTAACAAGAGCACAGCAATGATTTACACATTATGTGACACATAACCGTTTTGTATTTGGTGTTTTTTTAAATTGTGTTCATTAATAATCGGCGAGCGTGTCTGCTGTGTTATTAGAAACGGTACCTTCTCCATCCGGTCACCGGACGCTTCTGCAGATCCGCCTCGGTCAGGCCCCACAGGCCCACGCAGGCCAGCATCCATCCGGCAACCAGCAGGCCGCAGATCAGAAACACTCGGATTGGAAGTAGGACGACTGTTAGAAACGCCGTCTGCAAATAAATAGAGACTCAATTAATTCGGATCATTAAAACTTCAAAGGAAAGATTACCACCTAGATGATAATTTAATTGAGAATTGTATGATATTAGTTTAATCTGGGTTGCGTATTCCTGTAAATGCAGAGTAGTTTGACTAGTAAGTTCTCTAGTCTTGTTTATACAATTGCACAGTCTTGTCTGTCTAATCTAGTCTTTTTTATCTTCTCTGGCAAGTCTAGTTTTGACTAGTTTTTGAAGTGTTATCGTGTGAGTCAACTCTAGTCTTGTTTATCTACTCTAATCTTGTTTGTCTACTCTAAACTTGTTGTTTACTCTAGTCTTGTTTGTCTACTCTAGTCATGTTTGTCTACTCTAGTCTTGTTTTTCTACTCCAGTCTTGTTTGTCTACTTTAGTCATGCATGTCTAGTCTAGTTTTGCCAATTTAGACTTCCCTTCTATTCCAAAAGTGTCCCTTTAGTCTTAGTTTATGTCTAGTCTACTCCCAGACATTACTAAACATTGACTAAACGTGCAATTAGAAATATTTTAGACCAAAAGAAATTATTAAAAAACCGGTCAGTGCGAGTTGTGACTCGCGTACCGAGGGTTCTGTACAAACTTGTAAGTAAGGTATCTTTAGGAGGATCTAAGTGTATGCAACCCATATGCTTCGGGTGCCTGACAATACCACGCAACACATGAGTGTATTATCAATAAGTTTCTAATAGTAAATTCGCATTTTTCTTGTAATTAAACTACATATTTACGGTTTTCAGTTTTTTCCCTTTACATGTGCCGTAAGACACCGCTTCTTGCCAAATTTCATGATTCTAGGTCAACGGGAAGTACCCTATAGGTTTTGATTCCCTTGTGAAATCGCAAAATATGCGACATAAACGGTCATATCTTTTGATCGCGTTGACTTACAAGTTTGATTTTTTCACAGCTGAAAGAGACCGCAGACCCGAGTATTTGATACAAATTTCAACTTGTTACCTCTACGCGTTCCTGCGAAAAATGGTCTTGACAGACAGACAGACGGACGGACGGACGGACGGACGGACGGACGGACGGACGGACGGACGGACGGACGGACAGACAGACAGACAGACAGACATACAGACAGACAGACAGACGGACAACAAAGTGATCCTATAAGGGTTCCTATAAGGGTTTTCGGTACGGAACCCTAAAAAATCCAGAAACACGTTACGTATTATAAAATTGGGAAAAAATACTATGTGATTTTAAATTGGTAAAACCATACTCATGGGCGTAGATAGGGGAGGCTAGACAAATCAACAGTATTGAATAATTAATTTCGATTAATTTCGATTAATCGATTTTTTATTTAAGATTCAATACCAATCCTCATATAATTGATTTATCCAAAATCTATATTCTCAAAATCGTCTCTTGTTCCTCGTCTCTGTCACAGTTTGCAATTAGGTATGCTAGACTTATCACCAGTGTTGGCAACCTGAAAGGTGGCGCAGATCGTACCAATCGTGTCAAATTATCCTAAATTTCCAAATAATTAAAAAGAAAACGATGTTTCTTAGAAGAAAATATTAAATTCATGTTATCGTGAATAGATATTACACTCAACACTTACCCGTCGCAAAATGCCCACATATATGATAATGAAAAGATGTTAAATACAAGTAGTTCTAGTTCTTCTATACAGTCTGAAGCAGGGCTGTCCAACCAGTCGATCGCGATCTACCGGTCGATCGCGTCGTGATTTTGAGTCGATCTTTAGTTTACTCACGCTTCTATATACTTTATTTCCTCACGCTTCTATATCATCATTTATGATCTCTCATTAAATAACGGGTTGGTTCAGCTGGACGGCTGAAACCCCCTCCCTCCTAGACAAAATCCATAGCTACGCCCATGACCATACTACATTATAGATAATCGTATAAACTTAATAAAGTCGAAACACATCCTGAATATATAAATATATTCAACCTTTCCTGAGCTCTATAACACAATTGAGTCTTTTTAGGACTACCAAAACAAATCTCATGTGAAATTTGTTAGCTATGTAGTATGGTATACAAATATTAAAATTATCATTTAAATCAATAAGCTCTAAGTTCATGTCTCTCTCATGAAATGTCAAATTAAAAATATCTAATCCTAGTCATCCACGTAGGTTTTAAGTAAGTGGTTTACAAATAATTATTCATAAGAAGCAAAGCTGCACTGATGAGAGAAAAATCTCGAAACGCGTTTGCAGATGGCTTGGATGGATCCACTTAAGCTGGATCCACTTAAGTTAATAGAAAGACATGATCTTAAAAAAACAATGTTATTTTTCTGGTTTTCGTTGAATGTCACGAAGGTGGACTGAAAGCTAGTAAATAGCTGAGAGAGACATGAACTTAGCAGGTTATTAATTTAAATGATAGCTGGCAAATTTCACATGAGATTTGTTTTGGTAGTCCTAAAAAGACTCAATTGCGCTTATAGAGCTCCGGAAATGTTGAATATATTTATATTTTCAGGCTGTGTTCCGATTTTATTAAGTTTAAATACTTACTATGTGAATTTACATATTACAAGAAAATAATTAAGAAATTACAATGTTCTCTAATTCACTCATAACTTATGAAATAAATAAATGTAATTAGTATGGTTTAAAAGCCTGGGGTAGTGCCTATGATAATGTAAATAAACCACTTGTCGCTATACAAAATAGATTTATTAGAATAGCAAAGGTTAAATATATATTAAGTATTAATAAACTCTATACAGGGTATCCGAACGAAAATTTGACCCCCCCCTATAATTGGAAAACCGAATAATATTTCAAAATTCGCCGAGACCCGTCGATTTTTGTTCTTGGGGGGAGCTTTTTTGACAGTCAAGCCAACTCGATATGTTCATCCCCCTAATGCCTAGCAACCCCAACTTAAAAATTTCAAATGCAACTACCCCACTTGTGGCACATCATTTTAAAGCCCTTTTCATTGCGAATACAGTGACGTACCGTTTTTAGAAATCGGTTGAGATTTGACAGAATTATTGGTTACAAACGAAAATATGACAAACCAACTTACGCGTAGTAATTTCTACACAAATGCCCACCACTAATAAGTTTTTCATCTACTACAAATGACCGCATTACCTAACTGTTATTGATGTGTCTATCAGTTTACAAAAAAGTCAGAAATGAAATAAAAAAAGCTGAATCAAATAAAACTAGATACTAAAATAGTTATTAGTAGAAGATACTTAAGTTTATAGGAATTCAGACCTTTTCAAAATAACAAAAAATCAGTACTACAAAAAAAGTCGGTGTTTTTGGCTTGTGACCAAGAAATCGTTAGTTTCAGCCGTTATTAAAAGTATTAACGTGTGTTCGAAATAGTTTATTCTATCGCGGAAAGAGTAGAAATTGTTGCAATTTATTATCGAAATCACGATTGCGCTAAAGCTACAGCACGAATTTTTAATGCCAATCATCCTGAAAAAAATGTAAACCACCAGTACGTTAAACACCTGATTGACAAATTTATTGCAACAGGTTCGCTTTTAAACAAGAAACGTGAAGTAATTGGGCCAGTTCCAAATGAAGCAGTTGAAGTGGCAGTTTTGGGTCATGTACAGATGGATAATGAGCAATCGATTACAACTGTGTCTCAAGCTTCTGGCGTATCCCGTTCCAGTGTTCATCGAATTTTGAAAAAACACAAGTTTCATCCATTTAAGATGACGCTGGATCAAGAGTTACATGAAGATGACTTTGATCGCCGTAACCAATTTTGCGAATACTTTAGTGAACTACTTCCATATCTTCTCTACAATACATGTTTCTTCGACGAATGCACATTTATGTTGAATGGCGAAGTGAATAGACACAATTGTCGTTATTGGAGTGATACTAATCCGCATTTAATCAGGGAATTTCAAACTCAGACACCTCAAAAATTGAATGTTTGGGCAGGCATTTTGGGCGACCATCTTGTTGGGCCATTTTTCATCCAAGGTAATCTCGATGGAAACACCTATCTAGAATTATTGGAAAGTACAGTTGATCCTAGGATAACAGGGATTTTAGAAAGTGACGACAATTTACTAGAAAATGAAATAACCTTCCAACAAGATGGTGCGCCTCCGCACTATGCTGCTGCTGTGCGACAATTTCTGGATGACCATTTCCCGGGGCATTGGATTGCCAGAAGAGGTCCCGTCGAATGGCCACCAAGATATCCGGATCTGTCCCCTTTGGACTTTTTTCTGTGGGGTCATTTAAAATCATGAGTGTACGCCACTCAGCCGGAAACATTGCAAGTGCTACGTCAGAGAATTGTAGAAGAATGCCGATTAATAACTGCGGATGTCTTTAATAATGTTCGAACAGAATTTGAAAACAGACTGTATTATTGTTTGGAAGTTAACGGGGTTCATTTTGAGCAATTCATCAAATAAATCTGATTTATTATTTGCTTCAGCTTTTTTTATTTCATTTCTGACTTTTTTGTAAACTGATAGACACATCAATAACAATTAGGTAATACGGTCATGTGAAGTAGATGAAAAACTTATTAGTGGTGGGCATTTGTGTAGAAATTACTACGCGTAAGTTGGTTTGACATCTTTTCGTTTGTAACCAATAATTCTGTCAAATCTCAACCGATTTATAAAAACGCTACGTCACTGTATTCGCAATGAAAAGGGTTTTAAAATGATGTGCCACAAGTGGGGTAGTTGCATTTGAAATTTTTAAGTTGGGGTTGCTAGGCATTAGGGGGATGAACATATCGAGTTGGCTTGACTGTCAAAAAAGCTCCCCCCAAGAACAAAAATCGACGGGTCTCGGCGAATTTTGAAATATTATTCGGTTTTCCAATTATAGGGGGGGTCAAATTTTCGTTGGGATACCCTGTATAGTGAATACTGTGGAAATACATAGTGGAAAAACAAGAAACAAGTTGATTATTTTGCCAAAGTCTAATAAATCCATTAGCCAAAAATATGCGCGTTATAAGGCTATTAAAAATTTTAATAAATTACCGAATAATTAAAAAAACCTGATTGGAAATAAAATAACTGTCAAAAAAAATATAATTAATTGGATCAATTCTTGGTAATTCTCTATGAACTACTGTGATATAATCTACGATTGAATCTTGTGTGTTTGATACTTTCTTGGTACTTAATGAGGTTGACATGGGATATGTGTGTTTATGTTTCAATATGTACTATGTTTCAATTTTCTGTGGATCTATGATTATTGGTTTTCAAGCTTAAGTATGAACTATTAGTAAGATTATGTTGATATTTATGTTGATTAGTAATATTATGTTGAATTAAAATTATGTTTTTCTTTTTTTATTATTTTAAGTATTTAATAAATTTTTGTAAATTCCAAGTGTTTGGAATCCAGTCCTATGTACAGATGTTTTTTACATATCTCTATAGGACACAATGTATGTAGTATCTATGTAATTTGTGTATCATTTACTGGATAAGAATAAATAAATAAAAATAAATAAATTAAAAGTACTATTTGGTTTCCTGCACTTTCGTGCTATGAGAGACCATGTGGGTTTCTAAAAGATACTATAACCTGATAAATATTAACCCTTAACCACCTGCCATATGTCTCAGGTGAGAAAATTACTGTTACTTTGGGTCTGAGAGACGTATGTCAGGTGAACATCCAAAGACGCGTTTCTGCCTTTTGGCTTTATTAGTATGGACATAATCTCAAATTGAATTAAAATTAAATATAAACTACAACTTACTTATCCAGTGTTCTTAGTGGAAATGAATCTTCTCCCACATTATCATATTTATGTAGAGCCAAGTTCAAACTTCTTCTAGACCACGCGCCCTTGCTGTACGAATGGCTAATATAAAATTGGTCACAATTGGTCACATAGTCTCTCATAGCATGAAAGTGCAAGAAACCAAATCGTACTGGGAATTATATTTATTTATTTTAAAAGTAATGAGTGAATTGGAGAACATAATAACGTTACGCATTGTTTTTTCTTGCCCTCATTCCTATGTATATGCTGTTTGTTTATCTGTTCGCGGAAGTGCCCAGCCACCTGCGATCTTTTTTTTTAAATCGAAAGGTATGTCAAGTGACACGCAAAATTCGATCCGGTCCGGGTCATCCTCCGTTAATTCTTGGAGTGCCTGCATCTCGTAAAGATGAAGCTGGCTGATCTAAGAATTTTCAGGACAGTACTATGACCAATCTCGTTGTCGCAGGTAGGGTTTGGGAATACCAGGTCTTTTTAGGCTCGGCGAGTCCGAGTCCGATTTTTCGGGTCCGTGTCCGGGTCTAATCTGTCTCGCAATTTAAACAAAGTAAAGCAAGCGATACTGTACGAAGAACTTGTCGATTAAGTTAAGTGGGACTTAGATAAACAAGGGATTTGGAGAATGTTATGGTAAATAGGTAAATAAAACATAACTCCACAAGAGGCTAAGACCGGAAGGCAAATGGATGAATTCCCTTCTAAATTGTCTAAAGTTAATTCTACTTGTCCGTATTCTTCGACATCATAAACGCTCTCGTCAGAATAATAATTTTTATCTTGATCGTCATCAATACCATCTAGACCATGGTCATCTTCATCTTGCAAGCCGGTAATATTTTTCTTTTTATATACCACATCACAAACAGATAGTGTGATTCAAAGAGAAATTATAAAGACTAGAAGATTCTCGTCGGTTGAACCAACTATAGGTTTTTTTAATTTTACATTAAATGTGTTTAAGTGTTGTTCTACTTTTTCGACTAATTGTATAGCAGTACATGAGTTAATTCTCAATAAACCCAGATTATACACTTCAGAGTCAATTCCATGGAAATTGATATTTAGATATGTTGGAATTTTCATACTCGTCCATTCATCAAGGGTAATGCTAAATCGTCGATCTTCTTTGCAACGCGGTGTACTAGACCAGGGGTCTCCAAACTACGGCCCGAGGGCCACATCCGGCCCGCGGACAGATTTTGTCCGGCCCGCGGAGAGCTAGCATACTTGAAAACTCCTTTTAGAGAACATAATTTTTATAGCAAATTAAATTTAGTTTACTGAAGTATTCTAATTTTATGTTGAATAATTATTAATATGACATCTACATTGATATGGTCATGGTTAACTACTCATAACATTGTTGTAGGCTTATTGTTATTGTTTTTGTGATAAGTTGAATAAAGAAACACATAATTGTAATGAGTAAAGACATGTATAATATGCAGAAAATTTAACTTCAGTATATAATAACTAACAAATTATTGAAATAAATCCAACTAACATTTTATACATTTTAAATAAAAACATAACTTATAACAAACATAATGACATATGAAATACTAATGATTTATGTAATTGAGATTTTCCACTGACAGTAGTTTGTAGTTGTCGACTAATTTTACTTGTACCAATTATTAAAAGAGATTTAAGATGCTCATCAGTTAATTTAGATCTGTAAACATTTTTTGTGTACTTCATTTTGGAGAAGGTCTTCTCACACAAATAAGTAGTACCAAAAACAGAAAACAGCCTACGAGCAAATTTATGCAAATTATCAAATTGTGTCAGTGGAAGACTTGTGGAAAGTTTTGATATTTGTTCTTAATTATATCACTGCACTGTAGATCAATCATTTCCATTTGAAGTTCCGGGGCTAGGGTTTCAATGTCAGTATCAAAAGGATTCTGAAAAATCTTAATTTGATTCGCAATGGCATCAAAGTCTGAGAAACGAGTATCAAAATTTATTTTCGAAGCACTCAAAGTTTCGATTGCAAAACTGATAGGAAACTCAGTCTCAGTGGTGTGGCTGAATATTTCACATGTTTTAAAATGTGAAAAACATTTACTTCGTAGTTGTGATTGAAACAGTATCAATTTCTTCCGGAATGATTTGATATTAGTGTATAAATCAGGAAGATGCTGGTTTTCTCCTTGCAATCTTAAATTCAGTTCGTTTACATATTTTGTCAAATCAACATAGAATGCTAACATCCACAGCCATGCGTTGTTTTGTAATTCAGTAAGAGGGCGATGCTTTTCATTCAAAAAAATTTCGATCACTGCTCGAAGTTCAAAAAAGCGCTGAAGGACTTTCCCACAACTAAACCAACGTACGGCAGTATGAGAAAGTAAGTCATTTTCTCCAATCTCTTCAATAAATTGTCGGAATTGTCGGTGATTCAGCCCAAAAGATCTGATAAAATTAACAGTTGATATGACTGGTTTCAGAACTTCAGACATATCCAAACATTTTCCGCACAAAGACTGTTGATGAATGATACAATGTAAGACTAATGGTTTTGAACCACCGTCATTTTCTACAGCCTTTGACACAAGAGCGACCACTCCTTTATCTTTCCCACTCATGTTTTTGCCTCCATCAGTTGTAATACATTTAAAGTTTTTCCATCGAAGGTTCTTTTGATTAATAGCCATTTCAACTGCTTTAAAAATATCTGTACCCGTAGTTGTGCCATGAATACTATACATATCAAGAAGTTCTTCATATGCACTTCAGATGCACTTCATAGCTTTTATCTACTCCTCGAATATAAATCAACACCTGAGCAGTATATGACATATTCGTTGACTCATCCAAGGCCAAAGAAAACCACTCAACATGTCCATTTTTGTCGAACAGTTGAGAGGATATATTTTCAGCGATGTTTTCTACCCTTCGAGCCACAGTGTTTGCTGACATACTGACAAAAATTTACCTTTTCAGGGCACATTTCGTCGGCTACTGCAATTATGCATTCTTTGATCATTTCTCCATCGGTGAATGGTTTTCCACGTTTTGCAATTTCAAGAGCCACACGAAAGCTGGCACGAGTTGCAGCCTCTTGTTCAGTTTTGAGTTTAGTAAATGAAGATTGCTGCGATTTCAATCCGCGTTTCATAGCTTCGAATTTTTCTGTCCGCAAACTTCTTGTATATTTTGAGTAATTTTAAAAATGTTTTGTTTCGTAATGACGTTTAATGTTATATTCCTTGAGAACGGCTATGCTTTCATTGCAAATCAAACATAGCGCCTTGTTACTGGACTAAATTACGAAATACTGAATGTTCCACTCATCTTTGAATTTTCTGCATTCACTATAAATTTTTCGCTTCTTTTCCATACTACTAAATCACACACAAAAGCAACAATTCAAATCAAAATACTGTTACAAAGATGTCTTAAACTTAAACACGCACAAACACGTTTTAAGGAGGATTTCACAACAGTGTCATAGGAACTGACTTGTGGTTGCGCCACTAGCCTTCTTATATATTCCAAATACTGCCATCTAGAAGTGAGTGGAAGACACCAGAACTTTCTCGAACCAACGATATTATTCTGTACGTGCTATTAGCGCCATCTGTTAGCGATAGAAGGTACTACCTATTTCCGCTTGTGTCCACCAGATGTCGTGTCACGTTACTCCTCATGGCCCGTACTCTACGACTAATCTACAAATTACAGATAATGACAGGAAAATTAATAATATGCAGTGTTGCCGTTTTGCGGACTTTAGTCCGATTTGCAGCCTTTTTTAAACGTTGCGTACTTTTTCGGACTTTTTTTTTCATCAGTGGACTATTTCACTTTTTACCACCGGCAACAATGATAATATGGTTTTGGCCCTCGGAACTTACTGGAGTAATCAGTATGGCCCTAAGGCTGGAAAGTTTGGAGACCCCTGTACTAGACAATGCCAAACATTCAAGACCCGAGAGGCGTCGAGTCTTAGATCGGGTATCGGGAATTTACCCTTGGACGAGTCGAGTCCGGGTCCGGGTACTCGGACCCGAAAAACCCTAGTCACAGGTCAGTTGCCTAGCTGGAGTCACCGGATTTTCCTGAAGAGTTAATAATACGTTTAGCCTGGTATCTGTTTTAACAGTGGGATTTCGCTGTCTGGGCACATTCCTGACATGACCCAAATTGTTGTATCGCAATTTTGCTTATGGTACCTTGGCTAATGGGTGGTATATTCGGATGCTGTTCTCGAAATAACTGAGCAACCTCAAGTTGACTTCGTCTTCTGTTACCATAACCGATCATCATCACAATCTCGATACGGAGATTTTCGGTTAAATACAGCATTTTAGAACTACTTTAACACCTTGACGAGCGTATGTGACTGCTTTAGTGACTATTATTATCACTAGTAACTAAGCAACGTGGATCCAAAGCATCAAATACATGTCAAAAATATACCACTTTAACCCGAAACGTGTTAACGTAAAAGTGGTTTTCTTTTTTTGTCACGTGGGCTTTAAATATTTTGTAAGAAATAAATAGTGTGTTGTATTCCTTGCAAAGAGATCTTTCAAACGAGGTATCACTGACATACCTTTCCATTTGAAAAAAAAACGGTCGGAGCTGGCTGGGCACTTCCGTTAACAGATAAACAAACAGCATATACATAGAAATGAGGGTAAGAAAAAACAATACGCAACGTGTTTCGGGATTATTTTTGCAAAAATCGCCTTTATGGAAGATATGAATTATATTCCAGTTAGGGCCTCTTTCACCATCCTCAAGTAAAGTGTCGAGTAGGCTTTTCGCCAGTTAAAGTCACCCGTAACTCAATGTGCGAGTTTCATGACGTTCGAGTAGCGCTAATCATAAAATTAACCGATCCGTAACTTACTTGCCACGACATCTGCCCATTAGTGGGTTTACTTTACAGTTAAAAATTGTCAGTTGTCATTTTGTGTGGGTGTTTATCATAACGCCAACGATTATTTTAAAATTCATTATTAAAAATGGATTTAATTGATTTGATTGATCATCAATTGGATGAATTAGAACATTCTAGGACGCAACGAGTACCTAGGATTCGAAATCGTCCAAGGGATTATACAAAAAAACCCCATCGTAAAATATCTATTACAAACTCTTAAAGACATCTGGAATTTTTTATAATCCATACTTGGAAGGATCTATTATCCGCGGCCCGTTTAAAAAACCCCCATTGTTAAAGACCAAATGTTTTAAATGTAAAATTTTTAGGAAGTAAATTCTAATTAAAAAATATTGGTAAATTAAGTAACAAATTTGCTTTCCAAACCAGACACAAAAACATCACAAATGTCAGTTGACAACTATCAATGACGTTTGACGAGTAACAGTGACGTATATTGAACGACTGTGTCGTAAATTTGTTACGTCATCCACTTAACCCGTAAGTTGTTACTCGAAGCTTTATTTTAGTTTGTGAAATTGACAAAAGATACTAGTAACTTTTACTTGCAGATTAACGTTAGCTGGGAAGTAACTAATCAACGCTTTACATTGAGATGGTGAAAGAGGCCCTTAAAGTTTTCGCACTGTATGTATAAGTACATATATAGTAAATCTGGTTTGTCTAGCTTCATCGAAACATTCATAATCTAGTCTCGACTAACAATAAAAATGCCTCGTCAACTTTCGGCCAGTTAATAGTTTTCCATTCAAATGCGTTTATATACACTCGCATTTATTAATTGTTAATTATTCCTAAACAATAAATGGCACGTATGAAGCGGCGATAAGTCCATTTACATTCGAATGCGTGTCGGTCCGTTTTGGTCGAAAACTTTTTACGTTGCGACCAAGTTATGACAAATTTATGACAAAGTTAGGACAGAAGTTACGCCCAAGTTACGGCTAAGTTTCGACCAACTGCCAACCAAACAGCGTCTTACAATTAACCAAAATTGCTACTGACCAATCATCTTCACAAACCAAAATGAACCAAATTATTATGAAAACAAACATGATTTGAGTAAACGAATGTAGATTGGATGTATAGGATTTGATAGACTATACTAGACAGACTAGATAAGCAAGATTAGACAGACAAGATTAGTCTAATCACTAAACTAGACGGAGAAAACTAGTACAGATAGAATTGCTGAAACCATCCTACGTTATAGAAATCATACAAACTTAAAACAAACGGAACACTAATATATAAATATATAACATAATATCAATAAAGTAACTATCAGTATATAAATATATTGAACCTTTCCGGAGCTCTATAACAATATAATTATTGAGTCTTTTTAGGACTAGCAAAACAAATCTCACATCAAATTTGAAAGTTATTTTACAGCTTTCAGTCCACCTTCGTGGCACTCAACAAAAACCATAAAAATAACATTATTTTTAAGGAGGTTCGAGCGAATCTCATGTTAAATATTTTTTTCAAGTTTAAGCTTTGAAACTTTTTATACATGAAGATCAATGCTTTATTTATGTCCTCTCAAAATTTAAAAGTGATCCTCCGTTTAGTTTATTAAAAAAAAAAGATATTTTTTAGAATCTAATACATAGGTTCCTATGGCCGACAAGCTTTCGTCACGTGTTTATTTATTTTTTTTCGATATTAATTTCCCAACTTTAAGGAATAAAAAACTATATACAATAAACTTAGATAATATTAAAACACAATAACAAAAGCAACGTGATGTTCCCGATGTAATTATTTAAATAATTAAAGTTAATTTTTTTTTGTTTTGAATCTTGTTTATCGACAGTAATTCACATGACAGATCCGGTTTGGCAACGTCGCGATAACAGCTGATTGTGAGAGAAAATAAAAACGTGGAATTATTTTGAACTGTTGAACATCTGTGGAACTATTTGATAGAATACACTCCAGCTTTTTACATAGATTATCTATAATTTTTTGTCTTTTGGTAATTCGAGCTTTTCGGTCAACATCTTGGACTAATAAAATTCTGATAGATTTACAACCAGTCGACTCATAACACTGATGTTGCCAGATCTTTTTATCACCTGTCACCTTATAAGTCAAAAATACCGAAGTCATTTAATAACTTTATTTTATTAAATAGATAATAATTACCAATTTTTAAATTTGTTATGTTATTATAAATAAAAATAATGAATTTTAACAACTATTAGGATAATTGAAAATATAGAAAAATTCCAGCACTATTTTAACTCATTAGTTACGCTTGAACCTCCTTAAGATGTCATGTCCTCCTTAGCATGTCTTCCCGATACCTTAAGTGGATAGCCATCTATAGACTCATCAGCACAGCTTTGCTCCACGAACTTTTTAAACCACTCACTTGAAAACCCATGAAAGTTCATGTCTCTCTCACAAAATGTCAAAAGTATAAACATCTAACCCTAAACACCTCATGGGTTTTCAAGTGAGTGGTTTACAAATTATTGTTTATGGAAGCAAAGCTGTGCTGATGAGAGATAAATCTCGAAACGCGTCCACAGATGGCTATCCGCTTAAGGTATCGGAAAGACATGATCTTAAAAACAGTGTTTTTTATGGTAATTGTTGAGTGCCACGAAGGTGGACTGAAAGCTGTAAAATAACTTACAAATTTCATGTGCGATTTGTTTTGGTAGTCCTAATAAGACTCAATAATTGTTATAGAGCTCCGGAAAGGTTGAATATATTTATATATCCAGGCTGTGTTCCGTTTGTTTTAAGAAAACTAGTAGAGTATATAAAGTTTTTGTCTAGGTAAACAAGACTAGACAGACACAATTAGTCATATTATTGTAATTTATTATAACATAACATAAAATTAATCACGACTGGACTAGACGGATAAAGCTAGTCTAGACAATAAGTTTCCGTCTGGATAAACAAGACTAGACAGATACAACTAGTTACAACTAAACTGGACTGACAAAACTATTCTAGTCTATGATGTTTTGTCTAGATGAGCAAGACTAGACAAAACTGGTCAAGACAAATCAAATTACATCAAATAGTTTATTTGTCTTGTGATTTACAATAATATACATATAAGATAATTCAAAACATCCGTATAGAAAGTAAACAATACTCTTGACCTAGGCGTGCTACTTTTATAGGAAAAATTGTAATAAAAATTTTATAATATTATTAGGAATTCCTAACCATCTACTGCAGTGTTTCCAAAACTTTCGATTCACATGTATCCCTTTCAAATATTTTTAACACTTCGTACCCCTTAGTAGAAATTTTCTGAGATATATTATTCAAAATAAAAACTGTACCGGTCTTTTTAGAGTTCCGTACCGAAAACGGAACCTTTATAGGATCACTTTGTTGTTCGTCTGTCCGTCCGTCCGTCTGTCTGTCTGTAAAGACCATTTTTCTCAGGAACGCGTAGAGGTAACAAGTTGAAATTTGTATCAAATACTTGGGTCTGCGGTCTCTTTCAGCTGTGAAAAAATCAAACTTGTAAGTCAACGCAATTTCGCGATTTCACAAGGGAATCAAAATCTATAGGGTACTTCCCGTTGACCTAGAATCATGAAATTTGGCAAGAAGCGGTGTATTACAGCACATGTAAAGGGAAAAATCTGAAAACCGTAAATATGTAGTTTAATTACAAGAAAAATGCGAATTTACTATTAGAAACTTATGAAAATCGCTAATGTGTTGCGTGGTATTGTCAGGCACCAGAAGCATATGGGTTGCATTCAGTTAGGTCCTCCTAAAGGACCTAACCTAACTGTAGGTCCTCCTAAAGGACCTAACTGTAGGTCCTCCTAAAGGACCTAACTGTAGGTCCTCCTAAAGGACCCTACTTACAAGTTTGTACGGAACCCTCGGTGCGCGAGTCACAACTCGCACTTGGCCGTTTTTTTTTAAGTAATACACAGTCTCCAGATTGGTTTGATTGATTTATTATAAAAGCGGATAAAATTAAGGTTTAATGAGATTTAAAGTCGCGAGTTAAACCTTAATTTTATTCGCTAGTGTATATAAACGTTTCTTTCATTTTGCTGCCATTTTCAAATTCAATTTTCTGTTTTTTTTTTAAGAGAAACATGTCGGCAAATTATTGTATTGTTGTCGTGACAACGATGAAATTGTTGATTCGTGCGTCAAAATTTTGTTTAGAGTATTGTGTTTAATTAATTTGTGTTTTATTAATTATAAATGGATACATCCTAAGAATTGTTAAATGGTGACGCAATTGCGGAAAGATCACTCAGGCGGAAATTTATACTAATAATGTGTAATAAGTTTTGTGATTGGATATAAAAAAAAACAACGAAGTTAACATTTAGGGTTGTGTTTACGGAGCCGATAAGTGAATTATTTTGATGCGTTGCTATGGATACTTTTATTTCACAAGCGAAATAATTTTTTTGTTTAAGTAGTGAATAAACCACTACTGTTTTCTTGCTTCGCAACTAAGGAATTAAATGTGACTTTTTAAGGTAAAATTGAATAAAAATTATTATACATATGAGCAGTGCCGGCACGTGCGCCTGGTCGAACAGGCGATCGCCTTATGGAGCCACATTTTTAGGGCGGCATATAATAAGTCCAAATGTGATTTTATCAGAATGTGTTAAAAACAGGGACTAAAAATGAAAAATATTTCGTTCGTTTCTGATCAGAAAGAAAACGGTAAATTTCTTTACGTTATTTACATTCTCACCCAAAACATATCGTTTTCGTTTTCGCGAACCGAAATTAAATAACGGTTAAAACATGTTTTGTAAATTTTACTACATAGAATACTATCACATCATCTTCTTCATTACGCCACTAATATTACGTTGTTGCTCTCCTAACAAACCAACCGCTTTGAGCATTTTTAGGGTTCCGTACCGAAAACGGAACCCTTATAGGATCACTTTGTTGTCCGTTTGTCTGCCTGTCTGTCCGTCTGTCTGTCAAGACCATTTTTCTCAGGAACGCGTAGAGGTAACAAGTTGAAATTTGTTTCAAATACTCGGGTATGCGGTCTCTTTCAGCTGTGAAAAAATCAAACTTGTAAGTCAACGCGATCAAAAGATATGACCGTTTATGTCGCATATTTTGAGATTTCACAAGGGAATCAAAACCTATAGGGTACTTCCCGTTGACCTAGAATCATGAAAGTTGGCAAGAAGCGGTGTCTTACAGCACATGTCAAGGAAAAAATCTGAAAACCGTAAATATGTAGTTTAATTACAAGAAAAATGCGAATTTACTATTAGAAACTATTAAAAATTCACTAATGTTGTCGTAGTGGTATTGTCAGGCTTCAGAAGCATATGGGTTGCATACAGTTAGGTCCTCCTCGGTTAGGTCCGAAGGTTAAAAAGTATGTGTTGGCACCAAGCTGTTTATTCTGATTTTCTTTGTTTATATTCGTTATGCATTTCATCACGTACGCTCTATATACATAATATATACAGGGTATATATTATGTCTAAATTTTGCTTGTTTATAACCGACATGCGACATACTCAAGTCCCGTAACATCCTGTATATATTATATTTCGTCTAATTTTTCTTTATAATCTACATAATATGTTGATAATCTACATAATAATACTATAATATACAAGTTTGTACGAAACCCTCGGTGCGCGAGTCACAACTCGCACTTGGCCGTTTTTTTTTATACTAAGACTTGCTTCAAACCAACATCATATTCTTCTAAGATCGCTTATATTATTTTTTATTAAGGTATGAGGAAGCATGCATTTCCTTCAATCCTAGCAGACGATATAGAACCTTTAAATTTGTCTAACGAATTAAAAATTGTGCGAAATATACAACAGGTAGATGTCATACCTGTTGTATATTTCGATGGATGCAGTGAATTATATAGAAAGTAAATAATTTATCTGAAAATTTTCCTAATATTATTGTTTGCTAAGAATATTTTAACAACTATTACCGTGGCCAGTGGAGAACGTTCGTTCTCTAAATTAAAAATAATTATAAATTATTTGCGATCTTCTATGGCCCAACAAACATTAATAAATTTATCTATATTAGCCATAGAACATGAGATAACAAAGAAAATAAACTACGACGACATAATTTTACAAAGGAGAAAGCCAGAAGAGTAAATTTTTAATTTTTTTAAGTTATTGTTTTTGTATAAGTTATATATTCTGTCAAAGTGTCTATACCTATATTATTTCTTGTAAATATTGTTATTAGAATTACATTTGTATTCTATTTGTTAAGTAAATATAATAATCATCGGTTTGAGGCCAAAAAAAAATCTTGTCGGGGAGAAGAAGAATCCCAACAGAGGAGAATGGACTGCTGAAAGAAGAGCTGCGCAGTCGACCAGGATGAAAGACTTCTGGAATAGAAAGAAGGAAACTAGACCTACAAAGAAATGATATTTGCGTGGTCCTTGTTGGCCTGTGCGCGATTAAAAAAAAATCGGCCAAGTGCGAGTTGTTACTCGCGCACCGAGGTTTCCGTACAAACTTGTAAGTAAGGTATCTTTTTTGTGGAGGACGTAGCAAGCACATTCAGTTAACTTGACAAGTGGCCCTCATAAAATCACGACCATCTTAATACCGCTGCAAGCATAACCTCAAGATGTCGCTGTCGTACGATGGAATTCTACCCTATATTTTATTACCATACATCCTCCATTCACTATGAGTGTTTAGGGGTTCTGGAACTTCACTATTTGTTTTTACTGCTCAATTTTGCCTGTATACCGATATACTCTGTATAAAGGTATACAGGGTATTTTTTTTTAAATAACGCGAATAATTTTAAACTTATAAAAAGAAAACTTTATTTTAGCATTAGACTTATACACTAACTTATATTAAGATCTAACTATTCCCAGATCTAATATAAACTAATATATTAACTATTTCTAGATCTATTTCGATACTCTTAACATTCAGTTGTTCAATTGACTGCTTTTTGGGCAATTGACTACCAAAAAATATAGGGCGAACGTGATTTAAGTATAATATACTTAAATCATATTATCTACAACATGTTATGTAGATTATGTAGATTATAGTATAGTATTATTATGTAGATTATCAACATATTATGTAGATTATAAAGAAAAATTAAACGAAATATAATATATACAGGATGTTACGGGACTTGAGTTTACTTGTTTATAACCGACATACGACGGTTATGTCGGTTATAAACAAGCAAAATTTAGACATAATATATACCCTGTATATATTAGGTATATAGATCAGAGATGTTATGGATATGAAATTTCGGATCTGGATGCGGATACGGATATAGGAATAATGTTATACCGGTTTCGGATACGGTTACGGATAAGAATTTTTTTCGGATAATCCGTTAGTTTCGGATAGTTTCGGTTACGGATATCAGATTTCTAAGGAATGGTAAAAGTAGAATGCTAATTTGTAAAAAAAATGATTTTATTTCTATGTTATTATTTGTACTACCTATAATCATATGTCATACAACTAAGTACTACAATATAAGTAGGTACTACAATTATATGTCATATAAGATATATAAGTTATTAATATTTATAAGTTTTATCTACGTAAAAATGCAAAATCATAATTATAATAAACAAAAACAACATTATTCGTTTTTGTCTATTATATATTTTCTATTAGATATTGAAATATATTTATAGGAATTATTACAACATATCAATAAAAATTATCCGAAATTATTCGAAACTTTTATATCGGATTCGGTTACGGTTACGGATATATTTTTATTTCGGATATCCGATAGTTTCGGTTACGGTTACGGATCTCCATAACATCCCTGATATAGAGCGTACGTGATGAAATGCATAACGAATATAAACAAAGAAAATTCAGTATAAACAGCTTGGTGCCAACACATACTTTTGATCCTAACGGACCTAACCAAGGAGGACCTAACTGTATGCAACCCATATGCTTCTGGAGCCTGACAATACCACTACGACAACATTAGTGTATTTTCATAAGTTTCTAATAGTAAATTCGCATCTTTCTTGTAATTAAACTACATATTTACGGTTTTCAGATTTTTCCCTTTACACGTGCTGAAAGACACCGCTTCTTGCCAAATTTCATGATTCTAGGTCAACGGGAAGTACCCTATAGGTTTTGATTCCCTTGTGAAATCGCAAAATATGCGACATAAACGGTCATATCTTTTGATCGCGTTGACTTACAAGTTTGATTTTTTCACAGCTGAAAGGACCCGCAGACCCGAGTATTTGATACAAATTTCAACTTGTTACCTCTACGCGATCCTGAGAAAAATGGTCTTGACAGACAGACAGACGGACAGACATACATACAGACAGACAGACAGACAGACAGACAGACAGACGGACAACAAAGTGATCCTATAAGAGTTCCGTTTTCGGTACGGATTTTTTTTTTAATATCGCACCATATATAGGGGCGGCGAAAGTTGTATTATTCTCCTTTATTTTCATAAAAATTATGAGTTATTCTTTATGAGTTCACTTTAAGAGTCTAAGAATCTAAGTTTCTGCTTGTTTTTATATACGTAAAAACAATCTGCAATCATCGTGAGCAGTTAGTGAAATCTTTTGCTTGTATTGTATTAATGAATTATCAAAGATGATGAAGAGTTTATAAAAACTTAAAAGTTTGTAAATAAAGTTTATAAAAACGTTTATAAACACTTTATAAAAAGTAATGTTTGATGCACTATTTTTTATGTAATTTTAATATTGTTATTTTTCTTCTGATATCCACTTTGGCACACACAAATAATGAAAATTTTGGAACACCGTTTCGTACCCCTTTCAAACCATTCGCGTACCCCTTGGGGTACGCGCAGCACACTTTGGGAAGCAGTGATATATACACACATAAATGTTCTGATTCTACCTATGTAGTCCAAAATGTAATCGCAAATTACATACACTGCTAACTTAAAATACCACTGTATACAAAGGTATATTTCATAAAAACTTAAAACACGTTTAAAATACAATTTACTATAAATAAATGAATTTTAAACGCGCTGTAAGTTTTTATGAATTAGGCCGTAAGATACTATAATCTACACTAATTTTCTCCGTAGAATCAAGCATTAGTCTATAAGTTTCTGTCTGGAAACAGGACTATATATAACTAAAGTGTTAATTTGAATGGTGCGATCTAAAAATAAAACAAATCGCGTTGTTTTTGTGTTTTATCGTGTATTTGCTTGAATATCAAGAGGGAAAAAATTCGAGAGAAAATGCAGAGAATTAGGTTGGAAAAACGGATTCTCATTCCATCCAAAAAAACCTTAATTAAATCGATCCATTATATGAAGTCCTTGACCTTTTCTCTTCCAATCAACGGAAGACTTTCCAATTACATGAACCCATTTGAGATTTGTTTGTTTAGTCTTGTCAGAACAGTCTCGTCTATCTAGTGTTGTCTGTCTAGTGTAGGGATGTATAAAATATATCGATATATCAAAATATCGATATTTTTTTAAATATATATCGATATTTTCGCACGATATTTTTAATAGCGATATATCGATACTAATTATGTTATTTTGTAAACGATATTTTTCTATAAATTTAGCGCTTAAAAATTATTTTGTTCTGATTGGTGATCGTATCTCCCTTACAATATTGTGAAGGTCCGCATCGGCAGCGGCATGCTAAGGCCTTTCAAAGACGCATCGGCGGCGGCATGTTTTTCAAAGCTTTGAAAGATGCCGGGCGGCCTGTTATAGCGCTTTGAACCACGCGGCCTGTTATAGCGCTTTGAAGATTTGTTAAATTGTCAGCAGTTGTAGCTAAAGTTTTAGCTGTAAGAAGCCAGAAGCATAAGAAAGTTCCGGATATGGTTACATCTTCTCAACTAATCATTGTGCGTGATTTGATTGAACTTCTTGGACCGTTTAAACAAGCTACGGAAGATATCAGTGGTGAAAACTACGTTACAGCTAGTTTAGTTATCCCTCTAACAAATTTGTTACGTCAGGAATTAGACAAAATCAGGCCGGCTACAGAGTCGTGTGAAGTTGGCCCCCAAATTTTTGAAAAATCACAAGTCAACTCAACTAAACTCAACTCAACTCAGCTCAACTCAACTCAGCTCAACTCAACCCAACCCAACTCAACTCAAGTCAACTCAAGTCAACTCAACTCAAATCAAGTCAACTCAAGTCATGTCTAGTCAAGTCAAGTTTTTTAATTTTTTTTTACAGAGGAGAGGAAATGCTTTTACGCACCCCCAAATACGGTTTCAATTTTGGGGAGTGTGGGACTCACCAGCCCTCTAAGGCAGTCATACCCACTAAAACCATCTCCTCTTTATTTCTTTACTGTAGTGCTCCCGCCTTTCAGCCTTACATCCTACAGGTTTGGTCTTAATAAAAAAAAAAAAAGTCAAGTCAAGTCAAATCAAGTCAAGTCAAGTCAACTCAAGGCAACTCAAGTCAACTCAAGTCAACTCAAGTCAACTCAAATCAACTCAAGTCAACTCAAGTCAACTCAACTCAACTCAACTCAATTTTTTTTTTAGAGTTCTGGCAAGATTTCGAATAGTTCTAGAGAGTTCTTGCTTGAAAATTGCAATAGTTCCGGGGAATTTCGGGCAGAAATCGAGAAAAACAATTTGGGGGCCAACTTCACGCAACCCCCTCTTTTTCAGGAAAAAGAGTTCTGATGTAATATTCCAGTTCTTTATATAGAGTTCTAGAGTTCTCAATCGATAATGCATATAGTTCTACTTTTTTTTTTTTAATTTTTTAATTTTTGAAAAATTAAAAAAAAATCTGATAACGGTTTTCGATTGTACTAAGGCAGATAAACAAAAAATGCTTATTAGACATTTTTGTAAAATCAATATTTATAAATTTATTTATAAAAAACTTTCGACGAAGATAAAAAATAAAAAAATACAAGAGTTCTGATAAGAGTTCTGAGTAGCCCCCGAAGAGTTCTAAACAAATAACCAATACAATTTCTTTGTCAAACCAATATTAAAGAAGTTATAAGCAAAAACGAGGTGCTAATTTTTTTTAAATTACAGAATGCAAAAAAAAAATTTCAATGAGTTCTGTTTAAAGTTCTGGGTAGCCCCTTGAGAGTTCTGAACAAATCTCTTTTATAATTGCCACGTCCGACCAATATTAAAGAAGTTATAAACAAAATATGCGGCGCTAAGTTTTTTGAACATTAAAAAATTGAGTAGCTCCCGGAGAGTTCTGAACAAATAACCAATACAATTTCTTTGTCAAACCAATATTAAAGAAGTTATAAGCAAAAACGAGGTGCTAAATTTTTTGAAAATTACAGAATTCGAAAAAAAAAATCCATGAGTTCTATTAAGAGTTCTGGGTAGCCCCCGAGAGTTCTGAACAAATCTCTTTTATAATTACCATGCCCGACCAATATCAAAGATGTTATAAGCAAAAACGAGACGCAAAATTATTGAAAATTACAGAATTCGAAACAATTTTTTTTCCATGAGTTCTGCTCAGAGTTCTGGGTAGCCTCTCGAGAGTTCTGAACAAAACTCTTTTAAAATCTCCATGTCCGACCAATATTAAAGAAGTTATAACCAAAAACGAGGCGCAAATTTTTTTTAAATTACAGAATTCGAAAAAAAATGCTTTTCCATGAGTTCTGTTCAGAGTTCTGGGTAGCCCCTCGAGAGTTCTGAACAAATCTCTTTTATAATTACCATGTCCGATCAATATCAAAGAAGTTATAAGCAAAAAAGAGACGCAAAATTATTGAAAATTACAGAATTCGAAACAATTTTTTTTCCATGAGTTCTGTTCAGAGTTCTGGGTAGCCCATCGAGAGTTCTGAACAAATCTCTTTTATAATCTCCATGTCCGATCAATATTAAAGAAGTTATAAGCAAAAACGAGGCGCAAAATTTTAAAAAATAACAGAATTCCAAAAAAAAAATGTTTTTCATGAGTTTTGATATGAGTTCTGAGTAGCCCCCGGAGAGTTCTGAACAAATAACCTATACAATTTCTATGTCAAACCAATATTAAAGTAGTTATAAGCAAAAGCGAGGCGCTAATTTTTTTAAAATTTCAGAATTTTCAATTTTTTTTTTCAAAAATTTGTTTTTTCCATGAGTTCTGTTATAAGTTCTGGGTTGCCCCTCGAGAGTTCTAAACAAATCTCTTTTATAACTTCTTTTAAAAAAATTTGAATTCTGAAATTTTCAAAAAATTAGCGCCATAACAAGCTTTTGCTTATAACTACTTTAATATTGGTTTGACACAGAAATTGTATAGGTTATTTGTTTAGAACTCTGCGGGGGCTACTCAGTACTCATAACAAAACTCATGAAAAACATTTTTTTTTTGAATTCTGTAATTTTTTTAAATTTTGCGCCTCGTTTTTGCTTATAACTTCTGTAATATTGGTCGGACATGGAAATTATAAACGAGATTTGTTCAGAACTCTCGAAGGTTTTTTTTTTCGAAGATTTTTTTTTTCGAATTCTGTAATTTTCAAAAAATTTAGCGCCTCGTTTTTGCTTATAACTTCTTTAATATTGGTTTGACAAAGAAATTGTATTGGTTATTTGTTCAGAACTCTCCGGGGGCTACTCAGAACTCTTATCAAAAGTCATGACATTTTTTATTTTTTTTTATTTTTTAATGTTCAAAAAACTTAGCGCCGCATATTTTGTTTATAACTTCTTTACTATTGGTCGGACGTGGTAATTATAAAAGAGATTTGTTCAGAACTCTCGAGGGGCTACCCAGAACTCTTAACAGAACTTACGGAAAAATATATTTTTTTGGAATTCTGTAATTTTCAAAAATTTAGCACCTCGTTTTTCCTTATAACTTCTTTAATATTGGTTTGACAAAGAAATTGTATTGGTTATTTGTTTAGAACTCTTCGGGGGCTACTCAGAACTCTTATCAGAACTCTTGTATTTTTTTATTTTTTATCTTCGTCGAAAGTTTTTTATAAATAAATTTATAAATATTGATTTTACAATAGAGCGCCTTAGTACAATCGAAAACCGTTATCAGATTTTTTTTTTATTTTTCAAAAATTAAAAAATTTTGAAAAAAAAAGTAGAACTATATGCATTATCGATTGAGAACTCTAGAACTCTATATAAAGAACTGGAATATTACACCAGAACTCTTTTTCCTGAAAAAGAGGGGGCTGCGTGAAGTTGGCCCCCAAATTGTTTTTCTCGATTTCTGCCCGAAATTCCCCGGAACTATTGCAATTTTCAAGCAAGAACTCTAGAACTATTAGAAATCTTGCCAGAACTCTAAAAAAAATTTAATTTTTCAAAAATTTGGGGGCCAACTTCACACGACTCGGCTACAGAGATTGGAGAATCTGTTCAAGAAAGTCTTTTAGAAGGAATCAAAAACCGGTTAGAGCCTTTAGAAGCTAATATTTTACTTGCAAAAGCCACTATTTTGGATCCTAGATTTAAAAAAGTTTATTTTACATCCTCAAAGAATAGTTCTCGAGCTGTAGAGGAGCTTTCTGAGGAAATTCGTTTGGAACACCGGCGAAGAGGATAGATCTCACCAGAACCACAAAAAACCACGAAATAACACATCAAATGATGCACGAAAATCAATTTGGTCTAGACATGATAAAATTGTATCCCAAAATACATCAAATATCGACATTCCTAGATCAGGTTCTGTCCCTAATTAATTTAAATAATATTTTGATCAACCAAATATATCAAGACATTCAGATCCGCTAAAATTTTGGTTTGAAGGTCGTCATTTTACACCCGTGTTGTCGGATATTGCACAAAAATATTAAACTTAATTAACTTAAAAAATATATTTTAGCAAAAAGTAATCAAAAAAATTCAAATTAACACATTAAAAACAATGGTTTGTCTTTGTTGGGTTATTAAAAAAATCTATTTTTTCGAATTTAGAAAATTTGACCGATATATCGATATTTTTTGAAACTATATCAAAACGATATTTCGACAGTTTCTAAAAGTATCGATATTAAAAATATCGATATATTTTAAAATATCAACATCCCTAGTCTAGTGTTGTCTGTTTAGTTTCGTTAATATAGTCTTGCCTGTCTAATTTTGTTTGTCTAGTCTTGTGTTTGGCATATAATACAGGGTATCCCAACGAAAATTTGACCCCCCCCCCCCTATGATTGGAAAACCGAATAATATTTCAAAATTCGCCGAGACCCGTCGATTTTTGATCTTGGGGGTTTTTGATCTGAGGGGAGCTTTTTTGACAGTCAAGCCAACTCGATATGTTCATCCCCCTAATGCCTAGCAACCCCAACTTAAAAATTTCAAATGCAACTACCCCACTTGTGGCACATCATTTTAAAGCCCTTTTCATTGCGAATACAGTGACGTACCGTTTTTAGAAATCGGTTGAGATTTGACAGAATTATTGGTTACAAACGAAAAGATGACAAACCAACTTACGCGTAGAAATTTCTACACAAATGCCCACCACTAATAAGTTTTTCATCTACTACACATGACCGCATTACCTAATTGTTATTGATGTGTCTATCAGTTTACAAAAAAGTCAGAAATGAAATAAAAAAGCTGAAGCAAATAATAAATCAGATTTATTTGATGAATTGCTCAAAATGACCCCCGTTAACTTCCAAACAATAATACAGTCTGTTTTCAAATTCTGTTCGAACATTATTAAAGACATCCGCAGTTATTAATCGGCATTCTTCTACAATTCTCTGACGTAGCACTTCCAATGTTTCCGGCTGAGTAGCGTACACTAGTGATTTTAAATGACCCCACAGAAAAAAGTCCAAAGGGCACAGATCCGGAGATCTTGGTGGCCATTCGACCGGACCTCTTCTGCCAATCCAATGCCCCGGGAAATGGTCATCCAAAAATTGTCGCACAGCAGCAGCATAGTGCGGGGGCCATCTTGTTGGAAGGTTATTTCATTTTCTAATATATTGTCGTCACTTTCTAATATCTCTGTTATCCTAGGATCAATTGTACTTTCCAATAATTCTAGATAGGTGTTTCCATCGAGATTACCTTGGATGAAAAATGGTCCAACAAGATGGTCGCCCAAAATGCCTGCCCAAACATTCAATTTTTGAGGTGTCTGAGTTTGAAATTCCCTGATTAAATGCGGATTAGTATCACTCCAATAACGACAATTGTGTCTATTCACTTCGCCATTCAACATAAATGTGCATTCGTCGGAGAAACATGTATTGTAGAGAAGATATGGATTCAGTAGAAGTTATTCACTAAAGTATTCGCAAAATTGGTTAGCGTCATCTTAAATGGATGAAACTTGTGTTTTTTCAAAATTCGATGAACACTGGAACGGGATACGTCAGAAGCTTGAGACACAGTTGTAATCGATTGCTTATTATCCATCTGTACATGACCCAAAACTGCCACTTCAACTGCTTCATTTCGAACTGGCCCAATTACTTCACGTTTCTTGTTTAAAAGCGAACCTGTTGCAACAAATTTGTCAATCAGGTGTTTAACGTACTGGTGGTTTACATTTTTTTTCAGGATGATTGGCATTAAAAATTCGTGCTGTAGCTTTAGCGCAATCGTGATTTCGATAATAAATTGCAACAATTTCTACTCTTTCCGCGATAGAATAAACCATTTCGAACACACGTTAATACTTTCAATAACGGCTGAAACTAACGATTTCTTGGTCACAAGCAAAAAACACCGACTTTTTTTGTAGTACTGATTTTTTGTTATTTTGAAAAGGTCTGAATTCCTATAAACTTAAGTATCTTCTACTAATATTCTTCTACTAATAATTTTAGTATCTAGTTTTATTTGCTTCAGCTTTTTTATTTCATTTCTGACTTTTTTGTAAACTGATAGACACATCAATAACAATTAGGTAATGCGGTCATGTGTAGTAGATGAAAAACTTATTAGTGGTGGGCATTTGTGTAGAAATTACTACGCGTAAGTTGGTTTGTCATCTTTCCGTTTGTAACCAATAATTCTGTCAAATCTCAACCGATTTCTAAAAACGGTGCGTCACTGTATTCGCAATGAAAAGGGCTTTAAAATGATGTGCCACAAGTGGGGTAGTTGCATTTGAAATTTTTAAGTTGGGGTTGCTAGGCATTAGGGGGATGAACATATTGAGTTGGCTTGACTATCAAAAAAGCTCCCCCCAAGAACAAAAATCGACGGGTCTCGGCGAATTTTGAAATATTATTCGGTTTTCCAATTATAGGGGGGGTTAAATTTTCGTTGGGATACCCTGTATAGTCCATTGTACTTAGTTGTTTTAAAGTTTGAAATAAAAGAATGTATAAATGAGAAACCTTGATGAATAACAGATGATTAGAAAATGAAGATTCGAGTAAATTACATAGAAGCTATTTGTTATAAAGACTTAATAAAACCTGGAGAAAGTTTTAAAATTGGAGCGGCTGAGTAATCACAGCTTCTATTGCTGTTATTTTAAAAACGTCTTCGTGCAAATGTTTCGAGTTAATTGCGTGGAAATTGCATTAATATGCGACCTTTTTGTTTCGTCGAAATTGCAAAAAGTTATAAAAAGGTAAATTGGGATACAATGTTTACACGCTCTGGTGATCAACATCCGACAACTTCCAACAAAAATATTGCAAAGCACGATTCGATTACTTTGTTTAGTATTTTTGTTTAGATTCGATTACACTGTCCAATCCAAATACAAAGAAATAATTGTTCAAGCTTCTATAACACCGTGTTATCAATTCATCTACATCTTTCGGTTAAACTTGCAAAAGCTTTCAGAATTGGACAAAGTTGCACTTGCTGATTTATCATCATCATCATCAATCAGTCTTTTGCATCCACTGCTGGATATAGGCCTCCACCATTTCTGCCCACTGTCCTCTATTTTGAGCGCTCTGCATCCAGTTTGTGGTTATACTTTTGATATCGTCCGTCCGTCGCGTGGGAGGTCTTCCCCTGTTTCTCATGTCAGCTCTTGGTCTCCACTCGAGCAGCCTTTCATGCCATGCGGGCCACATGTCCATCCCAGCTCCAGTTGTCCATTGAGCTTAGCCACCTGGTAGATAACATCCGTGACTCCTGTTCTCGCCCGTAAGTCCTCATTTCTAACGTGGTCACGAAGTGACACACCGAGCATCGATCTTTCCATCTTGAGTTGTGTTATTCTAAGCTTCTTAGCAGATGTGATTATCAGAGTTAAAGTTTCGTCGCAGTAGGTCATAACCGGTAGAATGCACTAATAGACTTTTTCATAATTTAAATTTGTTTGTGCACATGTGTCAATTTCCGCAATGCTTTGCCCGAACTATTTGACGTATAACCTTATTATTTGCCCGAAACTTTCATATTCCCGCCTTTAAAACTTGGCGGATGCGCATGCGCTTAGCTAACCGTAAAAAGGACTATTAAAAACCCTTCATTTTAAACAAATCGGGAGATTACTCTTAAACACATCCCCAAGTCTGCCATATGCAGCCCAAGAGAGCATAATTCTTCTTTTAACTCGCATGTTTAATTGTCTGTCGAGAATCTTATTTCAAGACCAAGATACGTGTACCTATCCACCAACTCGGACCAGATTCGTCATAAATTTCGTTTTTGATATATTAATTTTTAGAACGACCCGAGCACACACTTCCTGAAGATCTTCCAGCATTTTCCTGATATCTGTAGGTTGTCAGCCAACAAAGCTATAACATCCGCGAAGCGCAGATTTGTTAGCTTTAAGCCATCTATATTTAAACCCTTTCCGCTCTCTTCAAGCATCCCGAAAGCGTATTGCAGAACGGTGATAAACAGTTTGGGTGACATAGTATCACCCTGTCGTACTCCTCTACCGATTCTTATGGGGTTGGTGTTGGTGTATTAGTTTAGTGTAACGATAGTCGACACGACATTTTTGCAAGGAGTCTAAAACAGCACTCAACTCAACGGTGTCAAAGGCCTTGTGGAAGTCCACAAAGGCAATGAGAAGCGGTCTATTGTATTCGATTGATTTTTCGATCACAGTTTTGATGCCTTAAAGATGATCATTGGTTCAAAATCCTTTGCCGAACCCGGCCTGTTCCATTGGTTGGTAGAAATCTAATTTGTTTTCCAGTCGTGTAGTAATAAATCTCGTGAAGAGTTTATAAAGGTGACTGAGTAAGCTTATTGGTCGATAGTTTTCCAGTTCAGTCGATAGTTTTCCACTTGTTGATTAGAGGTCTTGTTTTGTAGTTTAAATGTACAAGACTAAAATTTGAATCTAGTCTACTTAATCTAGTCTTCAAGTTTAAACATAGAAGACTTATCTTCGAAAATGAGCCTGAAATATATAAATACAGCCTGAATATATAAATATATTCAGCCTTTCCGGAGCTCTATAACAATTATTGAGTCTTTTTAGGACTACCACAACAAATCTCACATGAAATTTGTAAGTTATTTTACAGCTTTCACTCCACCTTCGCGGCACTCAACAAAAACCATAAAAATAACATTGTTTTTAAGATCATGTCTTTCCGATACCGTAAGTGGATAGCCTGTGGACGCGTTTCGAGATTTATCTCTCATCAGCACAGCTTTGCTTGCATGAACAATAATTTGTAAACCACTCACTTGAAATCCCATGTGGTGTTTAGGGAATAAACATCCCTAAACAAATCCCTAAACAATGTTGACATTTTGTGAGAGAGACATGAACTTAGCAGGTTATTGATTGAAATGATAAGATAGAATTGGTGAAACCATCCTACGTTATAGAAAATCATACAAACTTAAAACAAAACTTAAAATAATAATTGTTATAGAGCTCCGGAAAGGCTGAATATATTTATATATTCAGGCTGTGTTCCGTTTGTTTTAAGTTTGTAGTATAAGTTTGATACTCTTAACTAGACCATTAAGATTAGATGCCTGGTTCAATTAGTCTCATCTAGTCTACGTTTGATGTTCTTAACTAGGCCATTAAGATTAGATGTCTAGCACAAATAGTCTGATCTAGTTTAAGCATGATGTTCTTTACTAGTCTATTACGATTGGATGTCTGGTTCAAAGAGTTTGATCAAGTCTAAGTTTGCTGTTCTTAACTAGGCCATGAAGATTAGATGTCTAGGTTAAATATTTTGATAGCCTCAAAGGTCTTGTTATACAACAAGGTTTGCAACTTTCTAGATTGGTTTAATAAATATGTTAGATATAATTTATATTAGTGGCATAAAATGAAGAGCGCATTGAAATCGTTTGTTTTGCGTTTCCATCATAATCGGTTAATGCTAGTTCAATTAAAACTAATCGGAGCAAGTTTTCCAATAGAAAGCGTATCAATAATATTATTGGTGAAAGATATGTAAGAATTGCAAATGCAAAAGAAATGTAGTAAATCGATAATGAGATGATTGTGATATTAAATTATAATAGTAAATCGGATTGGAAGCTTTATAAAATATTGTCGGTGCTGCGACGCAGTTGGTTTTTTTGTTTGTTTTGAATTTCCTACTTTGGTCAAGAAATTTTCTCTTTTGGCGAGGAAACACTTTCTCTCGGAGCGACAAAAAATGCTGTTTGCGAGTCGAACTGTCGGGCGGAAAAATAACAATTTAAAAAGAATGGCAATCAAAATTTGCACGCAAAAACCACACGAGGTTACGAAATCGAATAGCAGTAAGACAATGCGAAAATAAAATTTGTCCTTTCGTGTAATAACAAAAAAAAAAAAAAAAAAAACAACATAACTATTAGGATTTCTTGTTGAAAATATCCTTGGATATAACAATATCTTTAAATAAATCGAATATATAGTTAATATAACAAATTATAATAGTCAAATAGTCTATAGCTTGTTACTTTTGCATAAACAAAAATCAAAACCTTCACGATGGCAAACCATGTTTGTTAGTAGGGCTTCACACGAGACGAGATAGGGCGAGAGTTCGTCTCGCTTTTACGAGACGAGACAAGAAAAATATCGTTCTCGTGTGAAGCCCTATTTGTTAGACAAGACTAAATAGACAAGTCATTTAGACTAGACATTTTATTGCATTTACTGTATCATAGTATTTGTTATACACGTTATTCATGTAATTATTGTATATGTACACATCTACCAATTTGATAGGTAAATGTGAGTTTAAATTTTTGATCAGTTTCGTATATCTACTTTTACCGGTAAAAGTAGACATTTTCCAAAGTATGTAAAAGTTAAAAATAATAAACATAAATAAAATATACATGTATATTAAGGTTAAAATTTATTTGAAATAATTTATATTATTGGGCGGAAAGACCTAGTGGTCGATAGCCTATTTTAAACGTTTGTTTTCAATAAACATTTCTTCTTCTTCTTTATATTATTTTGTTGTTGTAATTCGAAATTGATTATTTATGACACCTTTTCACGCTCAAAAAAGTAAATATTAGGTGTTTTTTAAATCTTTTCTAACGCCGATGCGCTTTGTATGTTATCGTAAACCTCTATACATTTACCAACATCATTAGATATATGTACACATTTGCCGGAAATTGTTGGTAAATGTAAGTTGAACTTACATTTACCAACCAAGAAGTTATATGTGTACATATAGCGGTAAATGTGTACATTTTCCAAACTACGTACTTTTACCGTAACATATTCATGTATGCTATTTATGTTAACTATCACATTCATAATATGATCTTCATTGGTGACTAGGCAGACTAAACGGACTAGACAGATTAGACAGACTAGACGAACTAGCCGGAATAGCCGGACTAGACAGACTAGACGGACTAGACAGACTAGACTTTTTTTTGACGTAGCTGGCAGCTGAGAACTGTGCAGATAAGTGGATCCTTCGGAACTTCACCAATCATTCAGGAACCGCGTTTAGCATGTCGTCAGAATGATGTTTGTAAATTGAATTAGTGATTTTGCTCGTTAGCTGGTTATCGAGGGGTCATCCACTCTTGAAATACATGTTAATATTTAAATTCATTACTGCACATTACTTTGCATTCCTTAACAGTATGTAAGTATTACACCACATTAGACAAAGTACTCTTAGATTCCTGGAATTACTCTTGCATTCCCTGAATTACGTTCACATTATATTCTCAGTACGTCCATATTACGTCCCTACTACACCCGCATGCGCGTCGTCATGCGCCGCCCCGCACTAGGACAGTGAGCTTCTACTAAACTCTTACTGGAGAAGCTCTGAGAGAAGTTCACGAGGAAGCTTTTAAAGACAATGGTAATTCTGTCGCAAAAAATATATTTCTTCAGAAACAGGAAACGACGTAAAGAAATAAATAATTTTGACGTTACGCCAAATAAAAAGGTGAACTGCGTGTCATCAGGTCCACCTTTTTCGACTTCCGCCCGTGCTCTGACCCGAGTGTGTAATTCAGAGTCGTCTTCATCGTCCTCTGGAAAGAATGTCTCTAGGAGTTGTCGAGAGGTGTCAAAGATATCCAGCGATCTACCCCCAATCTTAAGGCTACTCAGGTAACTTGTGGAGGTTTCTTAGTATTTTAGAAACGGCACCCCATGGATTTCCAATTGAAGAATTGAGATTGTGTACAGAAATCTCTCCACTTTTGTTTCTTCGATTCGAAAATTGCATCCTTATACTCTCTTGCCTTAGTGTTGTAAACTAATTTATTAGATAGAAGTTCACCTCTGCTTTTTTGGTATTTCCGCTGTAGCCTGTTAGTCTCCTTGTGCAGGGCAGTAGGCTCTGGTGTCCACCAGGGAACAGAATTTCTGAAACATTTCCTTGCTGTACGAAACAATCGTGTAGCTGCGGAGTAATGTCTTGTAGATAGAGATTCTGCCCAATCCACCTTTCTGGTACAGAAACAACGTTGGACTTCCGCAAGCTCGGTTTCATTTCCAATAGACCAACTGATATACCGATGATCTGACAAACTACTCTCATCCGGAAGGTGCCAATGAAAAATCATCCTGCTCAAGGTAGAGGTGGCAAGGGTAAGATCGATGACGCTCTGGCCATTGTGTCCGATGAAGGTAGGTTCCGATCCAGTGTCGAGTATGGTCAGGTTATTGTCCGAAAATAACTTTTCAAGAGATCTGCCCCGTTTGTTCTCCAAGGCGCTACCCCATAAAAAAGATTTTGCATTGAAGTCACCGGCGAGTAATACCTCAGACTTGGAACTAACCTCAACAATTACTTCATTGATGGCGTCTAGATTATCATCGAATATATCCTGTTCCACCGGGCTCATTTGTGGAGGACAGAGATAACCTGTAGATTCAACATGCCGCAGAGAACTCGGGCAACTGTCACCTAGCCGTTGGAGCAATCCAGATTAAGCATAGCGGTCATCCGTGAGTTGGTTATCACTAAAGCGGCTTTAATGGTTGATTCATTTTGCAAAATTTTATAGTGAGCCGGAAAGCCTAGGAGTTGTCTTCGAAAGGCGTGTGGCTCTTCAAGAAAAACGATTTGAATTCCGTCCCTTTCGATCTTCTCCAAAAGGGCCGCTGTTTGCTGCCTTACATTTATGCAGATTGACCTGTAAGCATCTGATGTTATGATCATTTGTAATGCCCGCCATGGCTTAAAAATATCGCAGAAGAAATCGAAAAGGATACAGTGGCATACAAGTTAAAACAATTATATAGACTACAATCAATATCTTTACAGGGATAAGACGTAAGACTTTAAAACTAAATAAATATGCAGTTCGTTGCGACAGAGTAGCAAATCGCGGATAAGTTGCGAAATCAATCTCAATCACATAAAATAATGATTCGACACATGATAATAGGTTAAGCAAATCGATAAACATATTGAGTAGAATTGAATTACAAAGTACACCCTCAGAGAGATAAGATACACTGATACAATAAAATGTCATAGAATGGTTATTGATTGATAATTTAATGCTGCTTGTCAGATGGAGGTGGTTTATTACGAAGTCTTCCTCTTTCCCATACATGGCCCTTTTTCTTAGCCCCAGGGTTCTTAGTTCCGGGTTCTTAGTTAGTTAACGGAATGATCTGGGGATAAGACTAGACAGACAAGACTAGACAGACTAGACAGACAAGACTAGACAGACAAGACTAGACAGACAAGACTAGACAGACAAGACTAGACAGACAAGACTAGACAGACAAGACTAGACAGACAAGACTAGACAGACAAGACTTGACAGACAAGACTAGAGAGACAAGACTAGAGAGACAAGTCTAGACAGACAAGACTAGACAGACAAGACTAGACAGACAAGACTAGACAGACAAGACTAGAGAGGCAAGTCTAGACAGACAAGACTAGACAGACAAGACTAGAGAGACAAGACTAGACAGACAAGACTAGACAAACAAGACTAGACAGACAAGACGAGACGAAAAAGACAAAACGTATAAAGGCTTGTTTTGATTGTAATTCAATCTGTGTCGACTAAGTATGTCACGTATACGCTACGTTTTGTTGCACAGGTTGCGATTTCCATGAAGGAATTAATAATAAACAATGAGTCGAAATGGCGAGGAACACTCCATTTGTTGTAGTGAAAGTTCAAACAACACTTTCACAACAATCAGATTCGACAATTTTCTATTAAAATATAGTCAGAGACTAAAATAGATTCTAAATAGACTAATTTTCTGTGTAGTCTTGTCGGTCCTTACTTGTCTGTTCAGTCTAGTCTCTCTAGCATTGTCTGCCTAGTTTACTCTGTCAAGTCTTGTTTGTGTGGCCTTGTTTGTCTAGTCTCGTCTGTCTAGTCTTGTCTGTCTAGTCTTGTCTGTCTAGTCTTGTCTGTCTAGTCTTGTCTGTCTAGTCTTATCTGTCTAGTCTTGTCTGTCTAGTCTTGTCTGTCTAGTCTTGTCTGTCTAGTCTTGTCTGTCTAGTCTTGTCTGTCTAGTCTTGTCTGTCTAGTCTTGTCTGTCTAGTCTTGTCTGTCTAGTCTTGTCTGTCTAGTCTTGTCTGTCTAGTCTTGTCTGTCTAATCTTGTCTGTCTAGTCTTGTCTGTCTAGTCTTGTCTGTCTAGTCTTGTCTGTCTAGTCTTGTCTGTCTAGTCTTGTCTGTCTAGTCTTGTCTGTCTAGTCTTGTCTGTCTAGTCTTGTCTGTCTAGTCTTGTCTGTCTAGTCTTGTCTGTCTAGTCTTGTCTGTCTAGTCTTGTCTGTCTAGTCTTGTCTGTCTAGTCTTGTCTGTCTAGTCTTGTCTGTCTAGTCTTGTCTGTCTAGTCTTGTCTGTCTAGTCTTGTCTGTCTAGTCTTGTCTGTCTAGTCTTGTCTGTCTAGTCTTGTCTGTCTAGTCTTGTCTGTCTAGTCTTGTCTGTCTAGTCTTGTCTGTCTAGTCTTGTCTGTCTAGTCTTGTCTGTCTAGTCTTGTCTGTCTAGTCTTGTCTGTCTAGTCTTGTCTGTCTAGTCTTGTCTGTCTAGTCTTGTCTGTCTAGTCTTGTCTGTCTAGTCTTGTCTGTCTAGTCTTGTCTGTCTAGTCTTGTCTGTCTAGTCTTGTCTGTCTAGTCTTGTCTGTCTAGTCTTGTCTGTCTAGTCTTGTCTGTCTAGTCTTGTCTGTCTAGTCTTGTCTGTCTAGTCTTGTCTGTCTAGTCTTGTCTGTCTAGTCTTGTCTGTCTAGTCTTGTCTGTCTAGTCTTGTCTGTCTAGTCTTGTCTGTCTAGTCTTGTCTGTCTAGTCTTGTCTGTCTAGTCTTGTCTGTCTAGTCTTGTCTGTCTAGTCTTGTCTGTCTAGTCTTGTCTGTCTAGTCTTGTCTGTCTAGTCTTGTCTGTCTAGTCTTGTCTGTCTAGTCTTGTCTGTCTAGTCTTGTCTGTCTAGTCTTGTCTGTCTAGTCTTGTCTGTCTAGTCTTGTCTGTCTAGTCTTGTCTGTCTAGTCTTGTCTGTCTAGTCTTGTCTGTCTAGTCTTGTCTGTCTAGTCTTGTCTGTCTAGTCTTGTCTGTCTAGTCTTGTCTGTCTAGTCTTGTCTGTCTAGTCTTGTCTGTCTAGTCTTGTCTGTCTAGTCTTGTCTGTCTAGTCTTGTCTGTCTAGTCTTGTCTGTCTAGTCTTGTCTGTCTAGTCTTGTCTGTCTAGTCTTGTCTGTCTAGTCTTGTCTGTCTAGTCTTGTCTGTCTAGTCTTGTCTGTCTAGTCTTGTCTGTCTAGTCTTGTCTGTCTAGTCTTGTCTGTCTAGTCTTGTCTGTCTAGTCTTGTCTGTCTAGTCTTGTCTGTCTAGTCTTGTCTGTCTAGTCTTGTCTGTCTAGTCTTGTCTGTCTAGTCTTGTCTGTCTAGTCTTGTCTGTCTAGTCTTGTCTGTCTAGTCTTGTCTGTCTAGTCTTGTCTGTCTAGTCTTGTCTGTCTAGTCTTGTCTGTCTAGTCTTGTCTGTCTAGTCTTGTCTGTCTAGTCTTGTCTGTCTAGTCTTGTCTGTCTAGTCTTGTCTGTCTAGTCTTGTCTGTCTAGTCTTGTCTGTCTAGTCTTGTCTGTCTAGTCTTGTCTGTCTAGTCTTGTCTGTCTAGTCTTGTCTGTCTAGTCTTGTCTGTCTAGTCTTGTCTGTCTAGTCTTGTCTGTCTAGTCTTGTCTGTCTAGTCTTGTCTGTCTAGTCTTGTCTGTCTAGTCTTGTCTGTCTAGTCTTGTCTGTCTAGTCTTGTCTGTCTAGTCTTGTCTGTCTAGTCTTGTCTGTCTAGTCTTGTCTGTCTAGTCTTGTCTGTCTAGTCTTGTCTGTCTAGTCTTGTCTGTCTAGTCTTGTCTGTCTAGTCTTGTCTGTCTAGTCTTGTCTGTCTAGTCTTGTCTGTCTAGTCTTGTCTGTCTAGTCTTGTCTGTCTAGTCTTGTCTGTCTAGTCTTGTCTGTCTAGTCTTGTCTGTCTAGTCTTGTCTGTCTAGTCTTGTCTGTCTAGTCTTGTCTGTCTAGTCTTGTCTGTCTAGTCTTGTCTGTCTAGTCTTGTCTGTCTAGTCTTGTCTGTCTAGTCTTGTCTGTCTAGTCTTGTCTGTCTAGTCTTGTCTGTCTAGTCTTGTCTGTCTAGTCTTGTCTGTCTAGTCTTGTCTGTCTAGTCTTGTCTGTCTAGTCTTGTCTGTCTAGTCTTGTCTGTCTAGTCTTGTCTGTCTAGTCTTGTCTGTCTAGTCTTGTCTGTCTAGTCTTGTCTGTCTAGTCTTGTCTGTCTAGTCTTGTCTGTCTAGTCTTGTCTGTCTAGTCTTGTCTGTCTAGTCTTGTCTGTCTAGTCTTGTCTGTCTAGTCTTGTCTGTCTAGTCTTGTCTGTCTAGTCTTGTCTGTCTAGTCTTGTCTGTCTAGTCTTGTCTGTCTAGTCTTGTCTGTCTAGTCTTGTCTGTCTAGTCTTGTCTGTCTAGTCTTGTCTGTCTAGTCTTGTCTGTCTAGTCTTGTCTGTCTAGTCTTGTCTGTCTAGTCGTGTCTGTCTACACCTGTCTAGTCTTGTGCAATATATCTAGACTAAGAAACATGTAATTCAAGTTCAAGAAATCAATGAACGGACGGCTAAATTTAAAACGGAACTAAATATAGATACAAATGTCTTAAAATAATCTCTTTCTAGCTTCCCTTTACATCCCTAACATCCCTTAACTAATCCTACCTTGATTTTTTCTGCCGTAGTCTCCAACTCCAGATGGTGCACAAACGGATTCAACAGCCCGCTGTTCTCGGTGGCGGCAATGCCCGCCGCCAGTTTCGCCTCCATCGCACCAACAGAACAAAAGACCGAAAAACTATTCAATCAAAGGTACGAAACTCTCCCAACCGCAAACTTAAAATTTCCGTTTTTGTCGCGCAATCAGCACTTGCACATCGTTTTTGTCGTCGAATTTTTTCGGCCGAGGCGCGCGCGGTCCCTCTGGCGATTAGCCCGCTATCAACTGTGTACCTGGACTAGACGCGCTCGCTCGCTCTCTCTTCCTCGTGCCACAAAAACGCGGACCAATGGGGGCCAATCGAATCTAGGTCTGTCCGGAAACGAAACGGCGGAGCGACACGATGCACCGCTTGGATCGATAGATACGCGCAAGGAAACTGATTATCCGGCCACCAATTGCAGAAAATATATTCCGTTTTAATATAGGCTAATCATCTAGTCATTATATAACATATAAGATGCTGTGATGATGTGCTCTTTAGTCTAATTGTAAGGCAAGAGTCGCAAGAGCGACTAGACTGCTCTTGTCTTAAGTCTAAAACTTAAGTTGTCTTGTCTTAAGTCTAAGACTTAAGTCTAAAACTAGAGCTATCTAGCCTAGTCAAGTCTAAGACAAGATGTGTCTAGTCTAGTTAAGTCTAAGACATGGTGTGTCTAGTCTAGTCTTAGACCAGATATGTCTAGTCTACTTAAGTCTAAGACATGGTGTGTTTAGTCTAGTTAAGTCCTAGACAAGATGTGTCTAGTCTACTTAAGTCTAAGACATGTTGTGCCTAGTCTAGTTAAGTGCTAGACAAGATGTGTCTAGTCTACTTAAGTCTAAGACATGGTGTGTCAAGTCTAGTTAAGTCTTATACAAGATATGTCTAGTCTACTTAAGTCTAAGACATAGTGTGTCTAGTCTAGTTAAGTCCTAGACAAGATGTGTCTAGTCTACTTAAGTCTAAGACATGGTGTGTCTAGTCAAGTCCTAGACAAGATGTGTCTAGTCTACTTAAGTCTAATACATGTTGTGCCTAGTCTAGTTAAGTCCTAGACAAGATGTGTCTAGTCTACTTAAGTCTAAGACATGGTGTGTCTAGTCTAGTTAAGTCTTATACAAGATATGTCTAGTCTACTTAAGTCTAAGACATAGTGTGTCTAGTCTAGTTAAGTCCTAGACAAGATGTGTCTAGTCTACTTAAGTCTAAGACATGTTGTGCCTAGTCTAGTTAAGTCCTAGACAAGATGTGTCTAGTCTACTTAAGTCTAAGACATGGTGTGTCTAGTCTAGTTAAGTCCTCGACAAGATGTGTCTAGTCTACTTAAGTCTAATACATGTTGTGCCTAGTCTAGTTAAGTCCTAGACAAGATGTGTCTAGTCTACTTAAGTCTAAGACATGGTGTGTCTAGTCTAGTTAAGTCTTATACAAGATATGTCTAGTCTACTTAAGTCTAAGACATAGTGTGTCTAGTCTAGTTAAGTCCTAGACAAGATGTGTCTAGTCTACTTAAGTCTAAGACATGGTGTGTTTAGTCTAGTTAAGTCTTATACAAGATATGTCTAGTCTACTTAAGTCTAAGACATAGTGTGTCTAGTCTAGTTAAGTCCTAGACAAGATGTGTCTAGTCTACTTAAGTCTAAGACATGGTGTGTTTAGTCTAGTTAAGTCCTAGACAAGATGTGTCTAGTCTACTTAAGTCTAATACATGTTGTGCCTAGTCTAGTTAAGTCCTAGACAAGATGTGTCTAGTCTACTTAAGTCTAAGACATGGTGTGTCTAGTCTAGTTAAGTCCTAGACAAGATGTGTCTAGTCTACTTAAGTCTAATACATGTTGTGCCTAGTCTAGTTAAGTCCTAGACAAGATGTGTCTAGTCTACTTAAGTCTAAGACATGGTGTGTCTAGTCTAGTTAAGTCTTATACAAGATATGTCTAGTCTACTTAAGTCTAAGACATAGTGTGTCTAGTCTAGTTAAGTCCTAGACAAGATGTGTCTAGTCTACTTAAGTCTAAGACATGTTGTGCCTAGTCTAGTTAAGTCCTAGACAAGATGTGTCTAGTCTACTTAAGTCTAAGACATGGTGTGTCTAGTCTAGTTAAGTCTTATACAAGATATGTCTAGTCTACTTAAGTCTAAGACATGGTGTGTCTAGTCTAGTTAAGTCTTATACAAGATATGTCTAGTCTACTTAAGTCTAAGACATAGTGTGTCTAGTCTAGTTAAGTCCTAGACAAGATGTGTCTAGTCTACTTAAGTCTAAGACATGGTGTGTTTAGTCTAGTTAAGTCTTATACAAGATATGTCTAGTCTACTTAAGTCTAAGACATAGTGTGTCTAGTCTAGTTAAGTCCTAGACAAGATGTGTCTAGTCTACTTAAGTCTAATACATGTTGTGCCTAGTCTAGTTAAGTCGTTGACAAGACGTGTCTAGTCTAGTTAAGTCTAAGACAAGATGCTTCTGTTCTTGTATAGTTTTGTCTCGTCTTCTCTGACCTTGCTTGGTCTTGTCTGACATGTTTGGTCTTTTCTGGTCCTTTATGGTTTTATCAGGTTTTCTCTGATCTTGTCGGGTCTGGTATGGTCTTGTTTGGTCTCGTATTGTCTTGTTTGATCTTGTTTGGTCTAGTCTGGACTTATCTGGTTTTGTCTAGTCTTGTCTGATCATGTTTGGACATGTCTAATTATACTTTCCACTCAATCATAGTTTTGAATCGAATTCGTGTTTATTATTTTTATGGTGATGCAGTTGCGTATTTTTAGACGGCTTTGTGTCTCGCCCTTATCGACAAAGCGTTTTTGGAAAAGTTCCAGCAAAAAGAGAAATTCTAAAAATTTCGAATCGAAAATCTTGGATGGAATTTGTGCGTCGGCGCTCGTGCCGCTCGTCCGAGTGAGTTTGCCTCCATCCAAGGCCAAACAAACGCTCACGTGCTGTTGCGGTCGACGAGCAGTAAACTCCAATTTCCGTTTGAAAACATTTAGATTGTTTGAAGGAATTTTGTTTGTAAACTTGTTTGTTTGTTGTAAATGGAGGAAATTGAAGCGGGCGTTTACAAGAACCTGGCAACGTTCTGCAAGAGTTTGCCGACGCATGTGGAGAAATGGCGGACGGGGTTACAGGACGCTGTAAAGCCTGTAACGTGGCTCGTGAACAAATCCGAACAGTTACGAATGGTTCATAGGTAAAGATTAAACAAAACTTAAAACCTTAATATTGATTAATACCTTTAATTGAAACTTAATTAATATTTGTTTGTGTAATTATCGCTTTAAATTCCCAACTTATTTCGTATTTTTTTTCAGCGCGCGAATTGAATACATCGAGGATTTTGACGAAGCGCAAAGCTGTCTCAAGTTTCAAATTCTGAACGGAATCGAGGAAGATTATCAAATTGTGAGGGACATTGTGTAAGTGGATGTAACTTTCTTCAGCCAGAACTGTGCCAAAATTGAATTCATTACAATATTTTTCCGATCATTCAAATATTGGAGTATTTTGAGTTGCCTAGCTTCAAATTCAAACAATCGCGCCAATCCTCAATCACTCAGCTTACACATTCATAAATATAAGTTTAATGCTGCAAATCTTGCTTCATGCAAATTAAAGTCTTGTTCTACCTAGTCTTATTTATATAGTCCAGCCTTGTCCAGGTCTCTCCAGTCTAACCTAGTCCTGTCCAGTCTTATCCCCTTTTGTCCAGTCTTATATAGTCCAGTTTTGCCTTGTCTATTCCAATCTTGCCTAGTCTTACCTAGTATTCTCCAGCCTTGTACACTCTTGTTCCACTCTTGTGCAGTGTAGTTCAGTCTTGTCCAATCTTGCCCTGTCTTGTCCAGTATTTTCCAGTCTTTCCCAGACTTTTCTGTCCAGCCCTGTTAAACCCTTTCTAGCTCTGTCTAGACCTGCGTAGCTTGGCCCAAGTCTATTTAGCCTTATCTAGCTCTGTTTAGTCCTGTCTAGTTCTGTCTGGCCTTGTCTATCTAGCTCAGTCTAGCATTGTCTAGCGCTGTATATCGCGTACTAGCCTTGTCTAAAGTCGTATTTTCCAGTCTTTCACAGACTTTTCTGTCTAGCCCTGTCCAGTCATGCTAAACCCTTTCTAGCTCGGCCTAGACCTGCGTAGCTTGACCCAACTCTATTTAGCCCTATCTAGCTCTGTTTTGCCCTGTCTAGGTATGTCTGGCCTTGTCTATCTACCTCAGTGTAGCATTGTTTAGCGCTGTATACCGCGCAATAGCCTTGTCTAAAGTCGTATTTTCCAGTCTTTCACAGACTTTTCTGTCTAGCCCTGTCCAGTCCTGCTAAACCCTTTCTAGCTCTGTCTAGACCTGCGTAGCTTGGCCCAACTTTATTTAGCCCTATCTAGTTCTGTTTAGCCCTGTCTAGGTCTGTCTGGTCTTGTCTATCTAGCTCAGTCTTGCCTTGTCTAGTCCTGTGTACCGCGTTCTAGCCTTGTCTAATGTCGTTTAGCCTTTCTAATCTTTCTAGTTTTGTCAAGTCTTATCTAATCTGGCTTAATGTGGTTTCAAATTAATGTTTTAGGGAGAAGCTGATCAAAGCAAACAGTGATTTTCGTAACAAGTTGATCCTGTTTGAAACTTCAACGTTGGATTTGGATTGGGAGGATTCCAGTTCGCGGTTGATTGGTGGGACAGGATCTGTGCCCAGGCTGACGAGGCTGCTGGAAGCAGCACTGGAATATTCGAACTTCTTCATGGAGGCGCAGAAGGCCATCATTGTTTTGCCGAACTGGTTGGAGGAGAGGAGCGTGGAGGAGTTCCGGACGGCGTTCAATGTTAGTTTGGAGGACGAGAGGGTTAATTATTTGTTGGCTATTACTCAATATGTAGATAACGAAAATTGTATCAATTAAACTTTTGTAAAATTTTTATTGACTAAATTATTGTCTAAATGGTCTAACATCAGGCATGAGCAACCATTTTCTGGCTAAGGATAAGTAGGGCTAAATTAGCATTATTTCTTCCAGTACGGGGCGACATAGCATAGAGCAGGTATATTGGTCCTGTTTATTAGAAATTGGGACATATGGGTTATTTTAATAGCAGATGGAAGCCAGTACAGGCGCTGTATGCTCTACATTATTGCTCCGAATAATTGCCTAAGTGGTCTATATTATTCTCTAAATGGTCTCATTTATTTGTTTGTATTTTATTATTATTGTTACCATTTGGTGTATTTAATCTGTATTTTTCTATTATATTCCAATATTTTTTCCCCTTTATATTCAAGTAACTATATTTGAATTTAGCGCTAAATTTTGTAACTAGCTTGAACATTTGTCATAGTGTAAACCAGGTTTCTGGTTACTGCACTCTTAAAAAAAATGGACTATGTTCTAGTATTATCTAGACTTACTTAAGTCTAGTTTTACTCTTGTATAGTATTATCTATACTTACAAACCCCTGTCTAGTATTTTCTAGACTTATTTACTTTCGTCTAGTTTTCTATTATAACCTAGTCTTACGTACACTTGCCTAGTATTATCTAGACTTACATAAACTTGTCTATTATTATATAGACTTACATACTCTTGTCTAGTATTATCCAGACTTACATAATCTTGTCAAGTATTATCTAGACCAGTGGTCGGCAAACTTAACAGCCAAAGAGGCAAAAATATGCAAATTAAAACGATTAAAAAAAATTGAGAGTCAAATCTGTTTGTAAATGTAGTAAAAATTTCTTATAATTTTAGACATTCATTACATTACGGGTACACTGAATAAAACTTGATTTCATACTTAATTAGAACTTTATTAATTGATAAAAAATAATTTGATTGTAAAATATCAATAACAACACTATTTAATGCGAGGAACGTTCTTGTAACTCCTTTGAAAGTTAGTTTTTTATAGTAAGTCCGGTTTGTAGGTTGCTGTTTTTGATTTTAAGAACATTTCCAGGTTCTCATCAATGAGACGAGTTCTCAGTTTGCTTTTAATAAAATTCATACTCGAAAAAAATTGTTCGCATGCGTATTTGTGCAAACATTTTTTTGAAAAATGGAAAGAACAGCAATGTGAGTTTTTTCAGCTGATCAGAAGCGTCCGGAATACTATTCCAGGCGTTGAACATGAACATGTCTTCCTTCTCCAGGTGTTTCAAAACTGACCACTTGTGTTGAGAACTTGAATTCACTTTGTTCTCCTCTAATATTTCCAAATCAACGCAAAGACGTTCAAATTTAGAGCTCCATATTTCTTTGTTTTTCAAATCCAGCAATTGTACTTCAAAGTTACTAACGTCAATGCCAAAAGGAAAAAATGCAAATCTGTTAGCGTAGCATTAAAAGGATTCTTGACGAACGCTAAGGTCGCTTTGCTGTTTTTAAAATCTTGAAACCTGCTGAGAAACGCTTACCTCATATTTAAAATGATTGTTTTAAAATAGTATTTGTCAATACAGGAATTATTTTCTTAGCGATGCTTCATCAGGATCGGAAAGTGAAACAAAGTTTCTCTTTAAAAATCCTGTGCAAAAAGGGTTAATTTGTTTTCGAATGAAATGACTTCTTCTAACATCGAAAAAATTGTGTTCCCCTTCCCTTGAAGTTTGTGATTAAGCTGATTTAGATGAGACGTAACTTCTACCATGAAATAAAAGTGAAAATGACGAAAGGAGTCATTCGCAATCGTCAAACGTTCGTCATGCAAACTACAAAACGGTTTTAACTACGAAGCACGTTTTTATTTCACTGCCCTTTTTTGGCCCAGTCTAATCTACATTCGTACTGTTCGTGGAATTATAGAAATAATCCCGTTCTAATCGGCCCAAAACAAAATGTACGGAAAGTTTGGAGAATACCAAAACTCCGTGAAAAGATACCCTTTAGTCGCTACACGTGTTTTTGCGTCCCGCAGCATGGCTTTTGCAGTGGTAGGCTGCAGCACAGGCTGCATGACGAACGCCTGACGATACGCAAATGCGACGATGGTGCACCGTACACACTTTCCTCCCTTTCTACGCAAAATACAAGCCAGCTGCACAAAAGTGTAAAATAACTATGTCGTGCGTATTGCGTGCGGCTACGTGGACAGTAAGCCTAACGGAATAGGAAAACTTCTTATCTCGCCACATTAATTTCGTAGGGCCGGCAAGCCCGTAGAATATTTGTGCCAGAGCCACACTCAAGAGGTCAAAGAGCCGCATGTGGCTCCGGAGCCGCACTTTGCCGACCTCTGATCTAGACTAACTTAGGGGAAAGTGGGGCGGATTCACACAAGAGGAAACCTACATACACTGAGTGTATTTGAAGTTAGACACGGGGCAAAAGAATGATGTTAGTGTTGGTGCATAGCTTGTATGTGTGTATACTGACTAATGAAGTTCGGCATCAATCGCCGCGGAAAGCGCTTAAGTGCAACACGGAACGTGTTTTTGCCTCGCCTAAGTAATTTAAAAAAAAATTAAAGCCTAAGTAATATTATGACTTTGAACGTATTTTGTAACTAGTTAATGTTGTTTGGATTAATCATTGCTATGTAATATTAATCATAATATCATAGAGCTTTTGATTTGATTTGTAAATTACCCTACACGAAGACAGTTTTTTTTTTGCATATTTTTTTAATAATTACATGTGATGGGGTAGATTCATACTGTATTAATATGCCTCTTATTCTTGTTTTTTCGAAATTTAATGATACCTATCATTTTTTGTTTCTTATGTGGGATACCACATCTGGGCTTTTGTATAACTGATATAGTTCGAAGTTCATCCTAATTCTCCAGCCCTCTTCGCTGTTAATTGCCCCATAAATTTTCCTCAGGATCTTTCGCTCAAAAATCTCCAGCATCTTTTCCGATTTCTGGGTCAGCGTCCATGCTTCGCTTCCATATGTGAGGATGGGTCGTATGATTGCTTTATATATATTACACTTCGTTTGTCTGCTAGCTAGCTTCGAGTTAAGGATGGATTTAAGAGTGAAGTATGCCCTGTTGGCTTGCATGGTTCTATGTTGTACTTCCACCCCTTCGTCGTTCTGATCCGTGACGGTTGATCCCAGATATTTAAAGTTGTTGACGACTTCTACAGTGTACTCTCCCATATCCAGATTATTTACTGCGTGTACTGGCGCTCCCGGTCTTACCATCATTACTTTTGTTTTATCCTTGTTTATTGACATACCTATCTCCTTGGCTCTCTTCTCCATTTTACCGTAAGCATCTTTCATTGCCGTTAGCGATCTACCGATGATGTTTAGGTCGTCAGCATAGCCCAAAAGTTGCGTGGATTTATTGTAGATGGTACCGTTGCATTCTATCTGAGCTTTCCTTATAGCTTTTTCGAGCGCGATGTTAAATAATATGGGTGATAGACTGTCTCCTTGTCTCAGACCTGTAATGGTTTGAAACTTGTGCGATGTCGTTTTTTGGATATCGACTTGGTTCCAAGTCTTTTTTAACGTACAATTTACCAATTTAATGATCTTTTGTGGTATCTCGAATTCTTCCATTGTCTTCATGAGAGTTCTTCTATCGATAGTATCATACGCTTGTTTAAAGTCTACGAAGACCTGGTATGTGCTGATGTTCATTTCCCATGTCTTTTCTAGTATTTGTCTGAGTGTAAACATTTGGTAAGTCGTCGACTTTCCTTTCCGGAAACCTGTCTGATACTGTCCTATAATGCTCTCTGTGTACGGTTGGAGTCTTCGTCCGATTATCCATGACAGCACCTTGTAGGCCGTGTTAAGAAGAGTTATACCACGATAGTTCTTGCACTCCAGTTTGTTTCCTTTCTTATAGATAGGGCATATCTTCCCCTCCCGCCATTCCTCGGGTATCTCTTCTGTCCTCCAGATTCTTCCTATCAGCTGGTGTAAAGCACAGTTCAGAGCGTCTCCTCCCATTTTGATCATTTCAGATGGTATCATGTCCGGTGCCGGTGCTTTGTGGTTCTTTAGTGCCTTTATCGCCTCGCTTATTTCTCTTTGTGATGGTTCGTTATCTTCTCTCAGATCTCTTACTTCTGGTGTGTGAATTGGGTCGTCTTCAGCTGTTTGTCCGGTTAATTCCACTCGTAGTGAGGTATTCAGGAGTTCGTTAAAATATTCCGCCCATCTACCTACCACTTTACTTTCTTCAGCCAGTAAGGTGCCCTCTTTACTGTTGATTATTGTTGCTCTGGGCTGAAATCCATTTCGCAGGTTGTTCACTATCTTGTAGCATTCTCTGATTTCGTGTTTCTCTTGGTTGTGTCCTATCTGTGCCACCTGGTCGTTAAAATGGGCCCGTTTCTTCTTCCGAAATAATTTGGATGCTTCCTTTCTTTGCTTGTTGTATTCAGCTTGTTTGGCTCTCGTGGGTCTCTGCAAATTCTCTGCCCTAGCTTTCTGTTGTTTCTCGCGTGCTTCTTCACACTCTGCATCGTACCATTGGTTTCGTTTTTTCCTATGGACTTTCCCGAGAGCCTCCGATTCCTGGAATCTGCCGATTCCTTAATCCCCTTTGCAATTTCCGTCCATTGTTCTTCAATACTATGATTTTTCGTCAACACACCTAGTTTTTCGGCGATCTTTTCTTCGTATCGTTGCCTTACCCTGGTTAAGTTCAGTTTTTCCACATCCCATTTTTCTATTCCGCTGTTTGCTGGCTTTTTCGAGTTGGCTAGCCTTTGTTTTAATTTAATCCTCACCAGGTAATGGTCCGAGTTGCAGTCTGCCCCTTTGCAGCTTCTGACGTCCTGTATGCTGGACATAAATCTTGTGTTTATTAAGACATGGTCTATTTGATTGAGTGTCCTTCCGTCTGGTGATCTCCATGTCATCTTGTGGATGTCTTTATGTGGGAATAGCGTACTGCTGATTACAAGGTTTCTAGATGCTGCTAGGTCCACTAGTCTCTGTCCATTGTCGTTAGTATTTTCGTGTAGGCTGTGTTTTCCAATCGTGGGTCTGTATACGTCTTCTTTCCCTATCTTAGCATTGAAATCCCCCAAGATCATCTTTACGTCGTTGTTGTGTGTCGAATCGAATAGCCTTTCTAGTTTTGCGTAGAAGATCTCTTTTTCGTCGTCTGTTTTCTCTTCGCTCGGTGCATGTACGTTAATTATTGTCAGATTGAAGAGCTTCATTCTTATTCGGATCATGCAGAGTCTGTCATCTACTGCTTGGAAGTCCATAATATCCTTCCCTACACTTTTCTCGAGTATGAATCCTGTTCCTAACTTGTGCGCCTTCCCATTATTACTGCTTTTACATATCCTATATTTTCCTATATCCATGATGCCGCTATCGCTCCAGTTGGTCTCCTGTAGTGCCACTATGTCGAGTTTGTATCTCTCCATTTCGTTTGTTAAGGCTTTTAGTGCACCTATCTGGTAGAGGCTCCTTTCATTCCATGTTCCCATCGTAATTTCTTTCGATTTCCTTGTGCATTGCTGTGGTCGTTGCCGAGTAGTCAGTCCAGTCCGAGGCACGTTTGGTGGTTTCACGTAACGGTTTCTTTTTTTTTTTTTTTCTATGGATGAGTTGTTGGCCGGATGGCTCCAACAGCAGTGCCGAGACAAATACTCAGAGTGCCGGAAGGTAGAAGGAAAGCGGGCAGGCCAAGGGCGAGATGGGAGGAAAGTGTGAAAAGGGATGCGAGAGAGATGCTGGGGGTGCGGAACTGGCGGGCGGCGGCAGAGGAAAGGGAACGCTGGAGACAACGTTTGGTGGAGGCCAGGGCTCGCTTCGGGCTGTAGCGCCATTGGAGAGAGAGAGATCATTTTTTGTTACGCAGTACGATCATGGTTAGAAATTATAAGAAAAAGGAGAGGAGGAGTAGGGAGTTTAATGAAGAGACAATATCGTCAGCTATATCTGATGTTTTGGAACACAAACTCTCTTTTCGGGAAACAGCAGCCAAATACGGACTTAATGGACAAACATTAAAGAGCCAAATAATTTTAATCTTCTTTCAAGTGTGTATTAACCTGCCCGTTCGTGTATGAATGTGTCCCTCCGGTTGTATCAATGTACCCCATTAGTGGGGTACATTCATACATTTTCCGTTTTTTTTTTTAAAGCATTATATAAATTCGCGCACGTGGATTTTCAGTAATATTATGCTTCTACTACAGTATGAAATAGTTCAACTATCAATATACTGTAAATTGAAAGAGATATACGTAATACACAGCATTCCACAAAGCGAAATATAAAAACTGTATGAAGCCGCCCTACTCTCCCCTACTTTTGTCTAGTATTATGGAGTCTTACTACTCTTGTTTAAGAAAAATATTTGGGTCGCGTGCTTGAAAGTTTGAGAAACGCTGGTAGAAATGATCCATATTGTTGTCCAAATGGTCTAAATTATTGTTTAGAAGGTCTAAATTATTTACTAAATGGTACTAAATTATTGTCCGGATGGTCTAAATTATCATCTAAATGGTCTAAATCATGGACTAAATGGTCTAAATTATTGCCAAAACAGTCTAAATTATTGTCCAAATGATCTAAATTACTCACTAAATAGTCTAAATTATGGTCTAAATGAGCTTAATTATTCACTAAATGGTCTAAATTATTGACTAAATGGTCTACATGATTGTCTAAATGATCTAAATTATTGACTAAATGGTCTAAATTATTGTCCGGTTGGTCTAAATTACCGTCTAAATGGTCTAAATCATCGACTAAATGGTCTAAATTGCTGTCCAAATAGTCTCAATTATTGTCTATAAGATCCAAATTGTTTATTAAATGGTCTAAATTCTTGTCTAAATGATCTAAATTATTGTCCAGACAGTCTAAATTATTGTCTAAATGATCTAAGTTATTCACTAAATGATCTAAATTATTGTCTAAACGATCTAAATTATTGTCTAAATGATCTAAATTATTGACAAAATGGTCTAAATTATTGTCGGGATGGTCTAAATTATTGCTCTAAATAATCGACTAAATGGTCTAAATTATTTTCCGGTTGGTCTAAATTATCGTCTAAATGGTCTAAATCATAGACTAAATGGTCTAAATTATTGTCCAAACAGTCTCAATTATTGTCTAAATGATCTAAGTTATTCACTAAATGATCTAAATTATTGTCTAAATGATCTAAATTATTGTCTAAATGATCTAAATTATTGACTAAATGGTCTAAATTGCTGTCCAAATAGTCTCAATTATTGTCTAAATGGTCCAAATTATTTACTAAATGGCCTAAATTCTTGTCTAAATGATCTAAATTATTGTCCAGACAGTCTAAATTATTGTCTAAATGATCTAAGTTATTCACTAAATGGTCTAAATTATTGTCTAAACGATCTAAATTATTGACTAAATGGTCCAAATTTTGGTCTGGATGGTCTAAATTATTGTCTAAATGCTCTAAATAATCGACTAAATAGTCTAAATTATTGTCCATAGGATCTAAGTTATTGATTAAATGCTCTAAATTTTTGTCTAAATGATCTAAATTATTCACTTAAAGGTCTAAATTATTGTCTAAATGGTCTAAATCATCGACTAAATGGTCTAAATTATTGTCCTTCTTCTTCATCACCTGCCTATCCACACTATTGGATGTTGGGGATCACATTTATGTACGCTTCACGGTCTGTTGCTGTGTGTTCCAGGTCTCCTATAGCTCTTAAACCTGTCCATTCCCTTAGATTTCTCAACCAGGACATTTGCTTTCTTCCCACACCTCTTCTGCCTTTAATCTTGACCTCAACTATCAGTTGTAGCAGTTGGTATTTTGGGTTTCTCATTAGGTGCCCAAAATAGGTGGTTTTCCTTCTTTTTATGCTAAGTAACATTGTTTCCCCATTTGTCTCAAGATTTCCTCATTCGTTACTCGGTCAGTCCATGGTACTCTGAGCATTCTACGGTACGTTCACATTTCAAAACTTTCAATCATATTCATGGATGATGCTTTCAGCGTCCATGTCTCCACGCCCTACAGCAGAGCGGACGACACATAGCACTTAGCGTATCTCAATCTTAGATTTAAACTTGTCTCGTGTGTTAATATTTTTTTAAATTTGAAGAAATAATTGCGCGCCGTTTCCATTGCGTGCCAACTACCCAAATACTTGTAAAGTGAGACGTTCTAGTGTGGTACTATTTATTGTGATTTGAGCATTGGGGTAAGGTACTTTCTGCCTGCTAACTATCATGAAGTTTGTCTTGTTGCTATTTATTTTGAGTACATATTTATTACTAATGGTGTTCAGTTGATTAATCATCCGTTGCAAATCTTCATTGTTATCGTCTATTAAGGACTGAGTCGTCCGCATATCTGATGTTGTTGACGAATAATCCGTTTACTTTGATTCCCATGTCTTTATCTTCCAAAGCTTCATTGAAAATGGGTTCGCAATGTAGATTATACAACAAAGGTGATAATATGAACCCCTGGCTAACTCCTCTGCTTATTTCTATATCTTTTTTTTATTTTATTTGTTGTTATATGTGCCATTTGATACCAGTACAGATTTTGAATATAGCGAATGTCTTTTTCATCTACATCTGTTGTTCTCAATATGTTTATTTATTTTTCGAGTTTAACTCTGTCCAAAGCTTTTTCATAGTCAACACAGCAAAGGAAGAAATCTTTCTGCACATCCCGACAGTTCTGTATCAAAACTCGGATACCGAAAAGAGCCTCTCTCGTCCCCATACCACTTCTAAAGCCAAATTGGGTATCTTTAAGGCTGGCTTCACATTTTCTAAAAATTCTATTATGCAATACTTTGAAGAATATTTTCAGTGCATGGTTCATTAAACTGATTAATCGATGTTCACTACACTTTCTCGCATTTCTTTTTTTAGGCAAGGGAATAACGGTGGATTTTGACCACTCTAGGGAGTATCTGCCTTCACTATATATTTTGTTAAAAACAATTACCAATAAAGACAGATTTTCCTCATCAATCAGTTAAAAGTTTTTTTATTTCTGCTGCCAGACCATCCGGCCCAATAGTTTTTTTTTTTTTTGACTGTTGTACTGCTTTTTTAATTTCGTCTTTGGTTATTGGTGGTCCTGAAAGAAGTTCATTTCCTTGCATAATCTCTAGGTTTGGTCATTCATCGTCTTGAAATAGTTCACTGATGTACTGTTCCCATTCAGCCTTTGTCTCTTCTGCCTCTATTGTCCAAATGCAAGTGCAATTATTGTCCAAACAGTTTAAATTATTGTCTAAATGATCCAAATTATGTGCTAAATGCTCTAAATTATTGTATAAATGATCTAAATTATTGTCCAGACAGTAAAAATTATTGTTTAAATGATCTAAATTATTCACTAAATGATCTAAATTATTGTCTAAATGATCTAAATTATTGACAAAATGGTCTAAATTATTGTCTGGATGGTCCAAATTATTGTCTGGATGGTCTAAATCAGGGGTCTCCAAACTTTCCAGCCTTAGGGCCATACTGATTACTCCAGTAAGTTCTGAGGGCCAAAACCATATTATCATTGTTGCCGGTGGTACAAAGTGAAATAGTTCACTGATGAAAAAAAAAGTCCGAAAAAGTACGCAACATTTAAAAAATGCTGCAAATCGGACTAAAGTCCGCAAAATGACAACACTGCATATTATTAATTTTCCTGTCATTATCTGTAATTTCTCGATTAGTCGTAGAGTACGAGCCATGAGGAGTAACGTGACACGACATCTGGTGGACACAAGCGGAAATAGGTAGTACCTTCTATCGCCAACAGATGGCGCTAATAGCACGTACAGAATAATATCGTTGGTTCGAAAAAGTTCTGGTGTCTTCCACTCACTTCTAGATGGCAGTAATTGGAATATATAAGAAGGCTAGTGGCGCAACCACAAGTCAGTTCCTATTGCACTGTTGTGAAATAAAATAGTGCGTACCTCCTTAAAACGTGTTTGTGCGTGTTTAAGTTTAAGACATCTTTGTAACAGTATTTTAATTTGAATTGTTGCTTTTGTGTGTGATTTTGTACTATGGAAAAGAAGCGAAAAATTGATAGTGAATGCAGAAAATTCAAAGATCAGTGGAACATTCAGTATTTCGTAATTGAGTCCAGTAACAAGGCGCTATGTTTGATTTGCAATGAAAGCATAGCCGTTCTCAAGGAATATAACATTAAGCGTCATTATGAAACAAAACATTTTCAAAATTACTCAAAATATACAGGAAGTTTGCGGACGGAAAAATTCGAAGCTATGAAGCGCGGATTGAAATCGCAGCAATCTTCATTTACAAAACTCAAAACTGAACAAGAGGCTGCAACTCGTGCCAGCTTTCGTGTGGCTCTTGAAATTGTAAAACGTGGAAAACCATTCACCGATGGAGAAATGATCAAAGAATGCATAATTGCAGTAGCCGAAGAAATGTGCCCTGAAAAGGTAAATTTATTAAAAACTGTCAGTATGTGAGCAAACACTGTGGCTCGAAGGGTAGAAAACATCGCTGAAAATATATCCTCTCAACTGTTAAAAATGGACATGTTAAGTGGTTTTCTTTGGCCTTGGATGAGTCAACGGATGTATCAGATACTGCTCAGGTGTTGATTTATATTCGAGGAGTAGATAAAAGCTATGAAGTGCATGAAGAACTTCTTGATATGTATAGTATTCATGGCACAACTACTGGTACAGATATTTTTAAAGGAGTTGAAATCGCTATTAATCAAAAGAACCTTCGATGGAAAAACTTGAAATGTATTACAACTGATGGAGGCAAAAACATGAGTGGGAAAGATAAAGTAGTGGTCGCTCTTGTGTCAAAGGCTGTAGAAAAGACGGTGGTTCAAAACCATTAGTCTTACATTGTATCATTGTATCATTCATCAACAGTCTTTGTGCGGAAAATGTTTGGATATGTCTGAAGTTCTGAAATCAGTCATATCAACTGTTAATTTTATCAGATCTTTTGGGCTGAATCACCGACAATTCCGACAATTTATTGAAGAGATTGGAGAAAATGAATTACCTTATCATACTGCCGTACGTTGGCTTAGTTGTGGGAAAGTCCTTCAGCGCTTTTTTGAACTTCGAGCAGTGATTGAATTTTTTTTTTAATGAAAAGTATCGCCCTCTTACTGAATTACAAAACAACGCATGGCTGTGGAAGTTAGCATTCTATGTTGATTTGACAAAACATGTGAACGAACTGAATTTGAGATTGCAAGGAGAAAACCAGCATCTTCCTGATTTATACACTAATATCAAATCATTCCGGAAGAAATTGATACTGTTTCAATCACAACTACGAAGTAAATGTTTTTCACATTTTAAAACATGTGAAATATTCAGCCACACCACTGAGACTGAGACTGAGAGAAACTTTGAGTGCTTTGAAAATAAATTTTGATACTCGTTTCTCGGACATTGATGCCATTGCGAATCAAATTAAGATTTTTCAGAATACTTTTGATACTGACATTGAAACCCTAGCCCCGGAACTTCAAATGGAAATGATTGATCTACAGTGCAGTGATATAATTAAGAACAAATATCAAAACTCATCTTTGTTGGAATTTTATAAGAGTCTTCCACTGACACAATTTGATAATTTGCATAAATTTGCTCGTGGGCTGTTTTCTGTTTTTGGTATTACTTATTTGTGTGAGAAGACCTTCTCCAAAATGAAGTACACAAAAAATATTTACAGATCTAAATTAACTGATGAGCATCTTAAATCTCTTTTAATAATTGGTACAAGTAAAATTAGTCCACAACTACAAACTATTGTCAGTGGAAAATCTCAATTACATAAATCTCATTAGTATTTCATATGTCATTATGCTTGTTATAAGTTATGTTTTTATTTAAAATGTATAAAATGTTAGTTGGATTCATTTAAATAATTTGTTAGTTATTATATACTGAAGTTAAATTTTCTGCATATTATACATTTACTCATTACAATTCTGTGTTTCTTTATCCAACTTATCACAAAAACAATAACAATAAGCCTATAACAATGTTATGAGTAGTTAGCCCATGACCATATCAATGTAGATGTCATATTAATAATTACTCAACATAAAATTAGAATACTTCAGTAAACTAAATTTAATTTGCAACATATTTTTTAATGTTCTCTAAAAGGAGTTTTCAAGTATGCTAGCTCTCCGCGGGCCGGACAAAATCTGTCCGCGGAACGGATGTGGCCATCGGGCCGTAGTTTGGAGACCCCTGGTCTAAATTATTGTCTGGATGGTCTAAATTATTGTCTAAATGGTCTAAATCATCGACTAAATGGTCTAAATTATTGTCCAGACAGTCTAAATTATTGTCTAAATGATCTAAATTATTCACTGAATGATATAAATTATTGTCGAAATGATCTAAATTGTTGCCTAAATGGTCTAAATTATCGTCTAAATGGTCTAAATTATCGTCTAAATGGTCTAAATCATCGACTAAATGGTCTAAATTATTGTCCAGACAGTCTAAATTATTGTCTAAATGATCTAAATTATTCACTGAATGATATAAATTATTGTCGAAATGATCTAAATTGTTGCCTAAATGGTCTAAATTATCGTCTAAATGGTCTAAATTATCGTCTAAATGGTCTAAATCATCGACTAAATGGTCTAAATTATTGTCCAGACAGTCTAAATTATTGTCTAAATGATCTAAATTATTCACTGAATGATATAAATTATTGTCGAAATGATCTAAATTGTTGCCTAAATGGTCTAAATTATCGTCTAAATGGTCTAAATTATCGTCTAAATGGTCTAAATCATCGACTAAATGGTCTAAATTATTGTCCAAACAGTCTTAATTATTGTCTAATAGATCTAAATTATTCACTAAATGGTCTAAATTATTGTCTGGATGGTCCAAATTATTGTCTAAATGGTCTAAATCATCGACAAAATGGTCTAAATTATTGTCCATACAGTCTTAACTATTGTCTAAATGATCTAAATTATTCACTAAATGATCTAAATTATTGTCTAAATGATCTAAATTATTGTCTAAATGATATAAATTATTGACTAAATGGTCTAAATTATTGTCTGGATGGTCTAAATTATTGTCTGGATGGTCCAAATTATTATCTGGATGGTCTGAATTATTGTCTAAATGGTCTAAATCATCGACTAAATGGTCTAAATTATTGTCCATACAGTCTTAACTATTGTCTAAATGATCTAAATTATTCACTAAATGATCTAAATTATTGTCTAAATGATCTAAATTATTGACTAAATGGTCTAAATTATTGTCTGGATGGTCTAAATTATTGTCTGGATGGTCTAAATTATTATCTGTATGATCCAAATTATTGTCTAAATGGTCTAAATCAGTGTTTCAATGGTCTAAATCAGTATTATATATATATATATATATATATATATATATATATATATATATATATATATATATATATATATATATATATATATGTTGTATTTGAGGTTTTCGCGGATAGCCTGTGTTGTATTGTTTTCTCGGGGATTCCGCGTTGATGTTGAGGGTTGGTTCTGAAAAGAACCGGATTCTCGACGTTTCGGCGAACTAACATTCGCCATTCTCAAGAGATATATTATGCGTCCGTGCGGGTCAACGGTTAGACGCATACTTATATATATATATATATATATATATATATATATATATATATATTGGTGTAATAATTTGAAATTCAATTGAAAGAAGCTTTTTTTTCTCTTTCTAGAGTAAAAGTATTTTGACTTACCAAGTATTTTATAGGATACTGAAAATTTTTCAGTTCTATCGAAATTTTTATTATAAAACAACGAGAATACTTAAATATTCACTAGAAATCTAGCAACGTTGAAAGCAAAATTTATATATCAAGAATACACGCGCTAGTGAGGACAAGCCGCAATTTCTAGTAACATCATAATTCAAAATAAATTGTAAGTTTAGGTCTGAGAACCTATTTAGATTAATAATGAATGAATTCTGTAATAATTGGAAACAATAATTGTGGTAGTTTTTGAAATATTTCAAATAAAAATTAACATGCGGGGATCCCTGTAGAAAGAAAAATTCGTGAAAGAAAGTGAAGGCATTACATTTTTTACAGAAATAAAATTATATACTCATTTTCTTGTCAGAAACTTGAAAAGTCATATTTGTTTTCAAGGTAGTAGATTTGGGAAAAACATTAAAAGGTGGTAAATCTACCGAAAAGTTGATTTAGTAACGTTGTAGTAGAGTTAGTAGTAGTAGAGTAACGCTGGCTGTGTGTGTGTCCGTGCGATTATCGATACTCGACCAGCAGCGAATAACAGACGAGCGTGGCCGGTTGTATAATACTGAACACGGAACAATTTTGTTGAACGTATTGTTTGTTTTATAATAACAGAAATACATTGTATAGCTCGTGATACCTACCGCTCCCTATATCGCCCCCTGGTCACCTAGCGACCCCCAAAGCTACAAAGGGGGGGCGATATCGCCCACTTTTAGAAACGCTGGTCTATATCATCGACTAAATGGTCTAAATTATTGTCCAGACAGTCTAAATTATTGTCTAAATGATCTAAATTATTCACTGAATGATATAAATTATTGTCGAAATTATTGGCTAAATGGTCTAAATTATCGTCTAAATGGTCTAAATTATCGTCTAAATGGTCTAAATCATCGACTAAATGGTCTAAATTATTGCCAAACAGTCTCAGTTATTGTCTAAATGATCTAAATTATTCACTAAATGGTCTAAATTATTGCCTAAACGAGCTTAAATATTGTTTAAATTGTTTATTGCCTAAATGATCTAAATTATTGTCAAAATGGTCTAGATCAGTGCTGCGCAAACAATTTTCATTTGCGACCCATTTTTGACAATATTTTCGATAAAATTTTATCGCGACCCCTAGATTGTAAGTAACGTGAACATTGTAATTCCCTAACAGTTTTAGCAATATTTTCAGAAATAAAAATTGAAATTTTGGGTTGGATTTTCAAGGTAGAATTTACAACAAACTGCAATATTTGCTAAAATAAATGTTAAAATATTAGGAAAATTTGCTAAATATTCCGGAACAGTTCTACCAATATTGCCACAAAATTTGAAGCAAATCCCCAAATTAGTTTTTGAGAAAATTAAGTTTCCACATTTCAATGTTTTGAAATTTGATTTTCAAGGTAGAATTTACAAAAAACTGCAATATTTGCTTAAATAAATGTTAAAATATTGGGAAAATTTGCTATATATTCCGGTACAGTTCTAACAACATCTCTAAAAAATTTGAAAGAAATCCCCAAATTAGTTTTGGAGGAAATTATGTTTGAAAATGTAAATGTTTACAAATTTGATTGTAAAGGCGAAGTTGGTGCAATATTTTCTAAAATAAACATTATAATATTGGAAAATTAGCAAAGTATTCCGGAACAGTTCTACCAACATCTCCACAAAATTTGAAACCAATCCCTAAATTAGATTTTGAGAACATTAATTTTGAAAATTCCACAAGTTTCATGTTTACAAATCTGATTTTCAAGGTGGAATTTACAAAAAACTGCAATATTTGCTGAAATAAATATTAAAATATTGGGAAAATTTGCTGGAGAACAATGGAAAATATTCTGGAACAGTTCTACCTATATATCTACAACATTTCAAAGAAATCTTCAAATTAGTTTTTGAGAAAATTAATTTCGAAAATGTCAATGTTTACAAATTTGATTGCCAAGGCGGAGTTTTAAAAAAAGTGCAATATTTTCTAAAAGAAACATTAAAATATTGAAAAAATATATAGGCAGTCAGGCATTGCCGACTGAAGTGAAAACTTTTGGAAAAAACAGCTTTAACACTGGTTTTGAGGATTTATCAGTATGTTAATTAATCAAATTTGGTACATAGTTTGTTAGAATTGTTTTATGTAATTCTGGAACATAACTCACTTCTGAAGGAGAATGACTGTTAATATCACCAACATAATATGAATTTGAATCCGGAATGTTTGGTTGATTCTGTGTTGATGGGGGCATTTCTTGTTGATGGGTCTGCAATTTGTGAGTTATGGAAATTTTGACTTTTAGAAACATGCCTCCTTATAACTGCTTTTGAAGATTTTTATTTGTATGTAAATTAATTTTATATAATTGTTTGGAATATTCTCTACGACGTTTAGTTTTTTCCTCCTTCTCAGCTGTGATTGTTCGATGTATAGAAATTTCTGAAATAACTATTGCAAGAGTTTTTTTCTTATTCTTATCTCTATATCGCTGACTATTAATTTTATTTTGCTGTTTACTTCCTTTGGAGAGCACACGAGTACATTTGGTTGCCTTAAACTTTGATGGGTCTGATTCGTGATTTACCATAAATTCTTCGATACAATCCAGTAATCTGAACATTACAATAGTCCGGCACTAGAATATCTACTAATACATCCGTCAAAAGTACTTACTCTTGTACTGCACACTAATTCTACGGGTTGATATTTCCTTAGAAACGCTACGTTCTGTCGAAACTGCCAAAAACTTTGACTATTAAGTTTGACGTTCAGAGCCAACTTTAAACATATGCGTATAGATGTGTTCTTTTGAACACATCTTTGAGTAATAGAATTTTGTTTCTATATAACGCAGCTATTGATGACGTTGACGCAAATCTATGAGTTTACCCTCTACTCAAATGTCATTCAGCGCGGCTATAGAAGTTTTCACATCAAAAAATTTAGAACAGTTCTACCAACATTTTCACAAAATTTGAAACCAATCCCTAAATTAGAATTTGAGAAAAATAATTTTGAAAATATCAATGTTTACAAATTTGATTGCCAAGGCGGAGTTTTCAAAAAAGTGCAATATTTTCTAAAATAAGCATTCAAATATTGGAAAAATTTGCAGAATATTCCGGAACAGTTCTACCAACGTCTCCATAAAATTTGAAACCAATACCCAAATTAGATTTTGAGAAAATTAAGTTTGAAAATTTCAATGTTTACAAATTTGATTTTCAAGGTGAAATATTATATGGTATAATATTTGCCGAAATAAATATTAAAATATTGGGAAAATTTGCTAAATATTCCGGAACAGTTCTGCCAACATCTACACAAAATTTGAAACAAATACTGAAATTAGTTTTTGAGAAAATTAAGATTGAAAATATTAATATTAAATTTTCTTATATTGACATTTCACTATTTACTGTTACCCAATAACCTACCGTTACCGTTACCCACACACGATATGCCTTACATTTTTTATGAATTCGACGACCCAAAAAGATTCTCTATCGACCCCTCTGGGGGTCGCGACCTGCGACCTATGCTTTGCGCACCACTGGTCTAAATTATTCACTAAATTATTGTCTAAAATATATTGTCTAAATTATTGTCATTGTTTATTGTCTAAATTGTTTAAATGATCGTCTAAATAGTCCAAATTAATGACTAAATGGACTATTTAGTGTAATTAAATTATTATATAAAAGCTTTAAATTATTGACCAAATTTTCTAAATCCAAGAATTACATATAGAAAATATATTGTAAAAATAAAAAGTAAATTATCGTTCAGATGGTCTAAATGCGCTAAATTATGGTCTAAACCAGGGATTCCCAAAGTTTTTCCTGGGCGGGCCAATTTGGTATTTCTCGAATTTCGGGCGGGAAAACATTATTACCTTGTCATTTCAAATTTAAGTTATTCATAACACCAATTACGTCTACTAGAAAAGTCGCCCAGTTAATATTCTGCAATAAGGCAACGGTTTTTTCCAGTTTAAAACTTTGTAATTTCTTTTCTTAAACCAAAAAACCCTTTAAATGTTTGTCCTCTTGAAGGCCGTCGAACTTTTGAAAAATATATAACGTCTCCAAATGGCGACTCAAATTCTTCTAAGAGAGTTTTAAATTGGAGGTGATTGATAGCATGGTTTTTGATAAAATTAATAATAAAATAAAATAAATGTAAATAATTGTATTAATAACATCATTCATAGCAATATTCATTTTTAACACTTGAGATATAAGATTTTCCTGGAATTGTGAATATTACAATGATAATGATGTAATTTATCGGTATACTCTGACAATACCGATAAATTACATCATCATTACATCATCTTTCAAGTTGTTTTTATGTATGTTGTTTTAATGTATTAACCCTTATTTGTGGCCAATCTCAGATGGAGCATCGTCTCTAGTGACTCCTACCAAATTGTTTCTATTAATATTGTTCGAATCAAAAGCATGCTCCACCGCGGAAAATATATCACATCCCTTTGTACGGAATTTTTAAGTTTCCCATTGGCAATAACTCTTCAAAAATCATAAAATTTCAGTAACTCGAATAAATATTAAGAGTTGTGCCGAATCGCACATATCGGTACTTTCGTCCAAAGCATTGGAAAAAGCAGTAAACGATTTTGAAATTTCTTGTAACTGTTGTTAAATCTGTCGTTAAAAAAACATCTCATCAATATCTTCTATTTTATGAGAAGTGGTCATTTTCGAGCAACTAATTATTGAATAAAGACTTTTTTATCTGGGCACACAACGTCGACAACGTTGACAAAATGTCGACAACTTTTAACGTTCAATTTAAAAAAAACCTCGTTCTAAAAATGGTTTACTATGATTGGAAATTTCTTGCGTAATAACATAGCTAGCCAAAACGGAGGATTCATTTTGTTTAACCAGATTTTTCAATAGTTCGTAGTGTCGTTCTGTATCTGTATCTGTTGTAAACACTTTCTACCGTTATGAAAAGTTTATTTAAAGGGCTGAAAAATCGCACCCATATTTTATTGTCTTATTCTTCTTTTTCTTGTTTCGAATGGGCCTACTTTGGACCAAGCTTATTCAACTGAGTAGGGAAAGATGTCATGTTCTGGCGCCACCACCTCCTTATGGGATTTACATGTAATCTAGCCCCTTATGGGGGAATTACATGTAAAATCTAGCACGATGCCCCTTATGGAGATTTACATGTAAATCTAGCACGAAGCCCCTTATGGGAATCCTATGCAAAATAGTTCTGAACGCATCCGAGCGAGAATGTCTAGATGACGCTGCAAGATACGTGTACGTTGGATAGTGGGAAAATTCAAAATGAGGGGTGAGGGGTGAAAATTCAGATAGGGGTTGATTCAATTGAGATTAGGGAGGATTTAGATTAATAAGACTAGACAGACAAGACTAGGCGGACAAGACTAGACAGACAAGACTAGACAACAAAAATGAAATCTGGTGTCAGAACGGCTCTAGCATGTGCCTTAAGCGAGATACCTAAGCGATCTATGTGACCCCACGCCAAACAGGGTGTGAGGTCTATGTGACCCCACGCTAAACAGGGTGTGAGGTCTATGTGACCCCACGCCAAACAGGGTGTGAGGTCTATGTGACCCCACGCTAAACAGGGTGTGAGGTCTATGTGACCCCACGCCAAACAGGGTGTGAGGTCTATGTGACCCCACGCTAGACAGGGTGTAAGGTCTATGTAACCCCACGCTAAACTCCGTCCACTTTCCATCCACCCCATCCACTTTCCGTCCCCTTTTCATTCTTTCAGCTTTAATCTCATTGGGTTAGTTGGGTTAGCATTGGGTTAGGTTAGCATTAGGTTAGGTTACGGGAGGTTGGCAATGATGTGCGCTTCATTCCTAATATCCCGCAACCTAACCTAATGCTAACCTAACCTAATGCTAACCCAACTAACCCAATGAGATTAAAGCTGAAAGAATGAAAAGGGGACGGAAAGTGGATGGGGTGGACGGAAAGTGGACGGAGTTTAGCGTGGGGTTACATAGACCTCACACCCTGTTTAGCGTGGGGTCACATAGACCTCACACCCTGTTTAGCGTGGGGTCACATATACCTCACACCCTGTTTAGCGTGGGGTCACATAGACCTCACACCCTGTTTGGCGTGATGAAAAGTGGATGCAAGTAGATGAAAAGTGGATGCAAGTAAATGAAAAGTGGATGCAAGTAGATGAAAAGTGGATGTCAGAATTGAACTCTTTGGTATTTATATAAATGAAAAACATTAATACGATCTGGTTCACAGACAAGTATAAGAAATTTCGCTTACTCATAGGAAATTATTCGGATAAATATAAGGTCTGTATAGTCTTGTCCGTTCTTGTTCGACCTTGTTCGGTATTGTCCGATCTTGTCCGGCCTAAAACCAATAATCTCATTTGAATCAATCCGTAATATGTTTGCAATCAATTGGTCTGTCTAATCTCATGTATTTAGCCCCCCATCTGTCTAGCTTCATCTAAATAGTCTCCTCTATTCTTGTCTGTCTAGTCTTCTCTATCTAGTGTTGTCCATTACATATAAATTGAGGGAAAAGGTCAACTGTAATTATTTATTCGTTAATCAGCCAATCAGCATCGAGGTAATTAGTTTAGCAATATCTGCCGCGGCGGATGACGTCATCAACTGTGCGGTGGGCGGTCGGGCGGTATCTCGCTTAAGGCACATGCTAGAGCCGTTCTGACACCGGATTTCATTTTTCTCATCAAATGGTTTAAAATGGTTTAGTCTAGTCCGTCTAGTCTTGTCTGTCTAGTCTTGTCTGTCTAGTCTTGTCTGTCTAGTCTTGTCTGTATAGTCTTGTCTGTCCAGTCTTGTCCGCCTAGTCTTGTCTGTCTAGTCTTATTAATCTAAATCCTCCCTAATCTCAATTGAATCAACCCCTATCTGAATTTTCACCCCTCACCCCTCATTTTGAATTTTCCCACTATCCAACGTACACGTATCTTGCAGCGTCATCTAGACATTCTCGCTCGGATGCGTTCAGAACTATTTTGCATAGGATTCCCATAAGGGGCTTCGTGCTAGATTTACATGTAAATCTCCATAAGGGGCATCGTGCTAGATTTTACATGTAATTCCCCCATAAGGGGCTAGATTACATGTAAATCCCATAAGGAGGTGGTGGCGCCAGAACATGACATCTTTCCCTACTCAACTGTTGGGCTTTGATCTTTGTCCAGTATTGTCGCATCTTCTGCCGGTGTAACTCCTCTCTCTCTTCTGTCCAGGGGGTACCTTTCTTTCGGGGTTTTTCCTGAAATCCACGGACTTCCATCAAGGCGCGTCTCACAGACTGTCTGTTTTGGAGATCTGTTATTCCCAGTTTTTTAATATCCTTCTCAGTTTCTGTCCAACAAGTGGTACGAACCTTTTTGTTTTGCCAGAAGGTGAACAGACGGTTGGTTAGTCGGTTTGGAACACGTTTTATTGTATTTTATTCGTAATATTTTATTATCTATTTTACTCTTTATTTATTATTTATTATTTTAATAGAAATATAAATCATTTCATCTACATCGCGGGCCACATTCACAAGGTTAGCGGGCCACATTTTGCTCGCGGGCCGCACTTATTATTGCCTATAGCATTTAATTTTTTTTATAACATTTACATTTAAAATATTTCCTAAATGGTCTAAATTATTGCCTATATGGAATAAATTAATAGCAAGATAGTCTAAATTATTGTCTAAATGCACTAAATTATTGTCTACATTGCCTAAATTATTGTCCAAATGATCTAAATTATTAGCTAAATGATCTAAATTATTTTCCAAATGGTCTAAATTATTGTCTAAATGATCTAAATTTCCGTCAAAACAAAACCAATTTATTGTCTAAAAATGTCTTATAACAAAATTTGGCTTCAGCTATTTAAAAGCTTTTACATTTTCCATATTTTAACAAAATCAATGTTTGAATTGCATCGATTACGATTTATTTGCTTTGCGCGTCGACGCCTCGACCTGTTGCCTCCACCAATGAATTCATTATTTGTGAATTAATTTCAGATCATCATTAAACAATTTCGCACGCCATTAAGAACAACAAACGATCCATAATTACCACACCAGCCACAAGCATAAACACAACCATGCAATTTCCTACAAGCAATTTGTCTTCTTGAAACCGTTCCCAGCAAAAGAAGAAATATTAATTGACGAGAGGGAAGAAATTTACATTCCCTTAGTTTGCAGATTAAAGGCCGATTCTCATATACGCGACACTCAGTTACGCGACGTCACGCGACTTCGCCTGTCAAATAATGATTACATTGTTTTAAATGGCCACGTCGCGTAGCCATAGTTAGAACGTACTATGGTTACGCGACGTGCCCATTTAAAACAACGTAATCATTATTTGACAAGCGATGTCGCACGACGTCGCGTAGCGGAGTGTCGCGCATATGGGAATCGACCTTTATACTAGTATTTTAAAGCCTAAATGAATTTATAAAATAAGGCAAACACGCGTCGATGGATGTTCATAATTATTATTATCAGGTTATGTCATTTTCTAGCAACCCACATGGTCTCTCAAAGTACGTAAGTGCAGGAGCCAAATCGTACTAGTAATTATATTTTCTTCTTAGCGTTGTTTCACTGGTGCAGGGTTCACTTTCTTGGTCAATGACCGCCATTTTGCACAGTATTGCGCGTCATTTGGTTTTAGGTCCACGATCTTTTGGTCACTATTTATTGTGTCCTGCCATCGTTGCTTCTAGGGCTTCACACGAGAGTCTCGTTTCTGATCTCGTCTTCAATCTTTGACTCTTCTGATATACTATACTTGTATATATACTTGACTTCTTCATAAATTTGAACTGCTCGTTCTGGGTTCGGGCAAGTTCGGGTTGCCCGGGTTTAAATTTGTGAAGAAAATGTTACGGCTGTCCGGAACGAGATCAGAAACGAGACTCTCGTCGAAAGCCCTAGTTGCTTCGGTCTTCCTCTGTGATGTTGGCCTTCAATCTCAAAATGGAGATGATAACCGTACCAGCAACTGCTTGCAATGCATTGCCACACCATCGGAGTCGTCTCTCATATTGTCTACAATTATCTCTCATATTGTCCACAATTGGAGCGAGTCAAGTCAATTATATTTGCTTATGTTATTAGTCAATTAGTGAAATTAGAAAACAGTAATTTTCTTAATTCTTTTCTTAAAATAAGTTTGTATTATAAATTTTTTTTATATAAATCGAACATATCGACACTAATCTAGCATATTTGAGAGGGTAGTGGTTAAATTTAACACAACTTGTGTCCTATAAATAAGTTGGTTTTCAAAAGATATCGCTGGATCCTACGAAATAAAATATTACAAAGGTGGTTTCAGAGAGATACCACTTGACACAAATGGTTTATTTAATTATTTAAATTGATAATGATACATTACAAGACCGTCTTATTGAACAAGTCTAATGCGTAAAGCCAAGTCTAGTCCTTAAGACCAAGACTAGTCAAGTATCGATAAAGAGTAGTACATGTAGTTCACACAGAGCAGATGTTGTCTGCATCATTAAAACAGCATTAAAAGCTACTGCGGCAGCCATAAACTCAGTTATAACTCTACTTTAACCACTAAAGATATCGATTACTAGTCATACATCTACGCTACAAAATAAACTACCTAGTAAACATTTTACTAGCGCTCATAAAATGAAAACAAAAGAAAATTTTGAACGAAAAAGTCTTGTCTATCTAGTCTTATCTGCCTAGTCTTGTCTGCCTAGTTTTATTTGTCTAGTCTTGTCTCTCTAGTCTGTCTAATTTGTCTAGTCTGTACTAATCTAGTTTCTACCCCCATTCAATTTTGTAATTGAAATCTATGAAGCATCGACCATAATTGGCAAATTGTGAATTTGAATACCCGAACGACGTTATAGCCTCCGGACCTTTTTTATCGCGAAAATAAATCTGATTGTTCTCACCCCCGAGAGAGTGCTACAACAATTTTTGGGGTTGCGATTGGCGCAACGATAGTGTTGTGCGATCCGGGTGGGCGATAATTGTCAGTGTTAAAAGATGATTTAATGGTGTTAATTATATGGGGGTGGACGGCAGAAGCGCCGGCGCCGGTATTGATTTGGGGTAGGTGAGGACGGCGTGGCGCGGCGACGACGGCGTGAGTCGGCCGGCGGTGAGACCCTTCGACGGACGCACACGCTCGCAAACGGTTTCGTTCTCGTTCACACAGGAAAGATTGGAGTTTATCGGTGGGTTGTCAGTCTTGGTTTTCGCGATTATTTCCCTTTCGGACCAAAGACAGACTTACTTTCTTTCATAGCTAAAGGTAAACTTGTGTTTTAGATGTCGTTGTTGTCTTTGTCTGTGAAATGTTTATATAATACAAATGTTATATTAGTTATATGTAACTTAGGATAAGACTAGACAGACAAGACTAGACAGATAAGACTAGACAGACAAGACTAGACAGACAAGACTAGACGAACAAGACTAGACAGACAAGACTAGACAGACAAGACTAGATAGAAAAGACTAGACAGATAAGACTAGACAGATAAGACTAGACAGGCAAGACTAGAGAGACAAGACTAGACGAACAAGACTACACGAACAAGACTAGACAGACAAGACTAGATAGACAAGACTAGACAGACAAGACTAGACAGACAAGACTAGACAGACAAGACTAGACAGACAAGACTAGACAGACAAGACTAGACAGACAAGACTAGACAGACAAGACTAGACAGACAAGACTAGACGAACAAGACTAGACAGACAAGACTAGACAGACAAGACTAGACAGACAAGACTAGACAGACAAGACTAGACAGACAAGACTAGACAGACAAGACTAGACGAACAAGACTAGACAGACAAGACTAGATAGACAAGACTAGACAGACAAAACTAGACAGACAAGACTAGACAGAGAAGACTAGACAGACAAGACTAGACAGACAAGACTAGACAGCCAAGACTAGACAGACAAGACTAGACAGACAAGACTAGACAGACAAGACTAGACAGACAAGACTAGACAGACAAGACTAGACAGACAAGACTAGACAGACAAGACTAGACAGACAAGACTAGACAGACAAGACTAGACAGACAAGACTAGACAGACAAGACTAGACAGACAAGACTAGACAGACAAGACTAGACAGACAAGACTAGACAGACAAGACTAGACAGACAAGACTAGACAGACAAGACTAGACAGACAAGACTAGACAGACAAGACTAGACAGACAAGACTAGACAGACAAGACTAGACAGACAAGACTAGACAGACAAGACTAGACAGACAAGACTAGACAGACAAGACTAGACAGACAAGACTAGACAGACAAGACTAGACAGACAAGACTAGACAGACAAGACTAGACAGACAAGACTAGACAGACAAGACTAGACAGACAAGACTAGACAGACAAGACTAGACAGACAAGACTAGACAGACAAGACTAGACAGACAAGACTAGACAGACAAGACTAGACAGACAAGACTAGACAGACAAGACTAGACAGACAAGACTAGACAGACAAGACTATACAGACAAGACTATACAGACAAGACTATACAGACAAGACTAGACCGACGAGACTAGACAGACTAGACAGACAAGACTAGACAGACAAGACTAGACAGACAAGACTAGACAGACAAGACTAGACAGACAAGACTAGACAGACAAGACTAGACAGACAAGACTAGACAGACAAGACTAGACAGACAAGACTAGACAGACAAGACTAGACAGACAAGACTAGACAGACAAGACTAGACAGACAAGACTAGACAGACAAGACTAGACAGACAAGACTAGACAGACAAGACTAGACAGACAAGACTAGACAGACAAGACTAGACAGACAAGACTAGACAGACAAGACTAGACAGACAAGACTAGACAGACAAGACTAGACAGACAAGACTAGACAGACAAGACTAGACAGACAAGACTAGACAGACAAGACTAGACAGACAAGACTAGACAGACAAGACTAGACAGACAAGACTAGACAGACAAGACTAGACAGACAAGACTAGACAGACAAGACTAGACAGACAAGACTAGACAGACAAGACTAGACAGACAAGACTAGACAGACAAGACTAGACAGACAAGACTAGACAGACAAGACTAGACAGACAAGACTAGACATCTTATTTGTTTATTCACATAAGAAATGTTTTGCTTATGTGACCAGCACTCCATCTGGTTAGACATTATGCTGGTTTCATAGCTAGTTACATGGGTATTATTACATCGTATTATCACAACATATTGTTACATATTACACTATACTGCATTACTGTTACATATTTACACTATACGTTAGAATATTACATAAAAATTGTACAAATACTATAAGCGGGAGAAATTGAATGTCAGAATTTAGTCTAAGTGGTTAGATCGTGGTCCAGTTTTTTTAATTTTTTACAGTTTCTATTGAAGGTCATCCACCATTTGTTATTTTTCACGATTGTAGTCAAGTCCTCTTCGGTCCGTGGCCAGTGGCATCCTGCCTTAGCCATACTGGCTGCTGATTGTTCTCGCCAGTTCTCCGTGAGCGGACATCTAAAGAGAACATGGGCGGCGGTTTCCTCCTCACCGCATGCACAAAGCGGAGATTGTCTTTTACCAAATCTGTATAAATAGGCTTTAAAATTTCCGTGGCCAGTTATCAGCTGGACCATGTGATGTGTAGGTCTTATGTCTATGTTAATCCATGCCTCTATATTTGGTATGAATTTTTTGGTCCACAGACCGGTTGTGGCATTATTCCATCGCTCTTGCCATTCTCTCTTGATTTTTGCTGATATGCCGTTTTTTATAGCCTGTCCTGGAATTGTTTTAAATGTAATTGGTATAAGTTCGACTTCCTCGTTTGCTTTCTCCGTTCCAGAGGCCTGTCTTGCTAGGGAGTCCGCTCTTTCATTTCCTGCGTGACCCACATGAGCCTTTATCCAGTGCAGCTGGAGCTTCACTGTTTTTCGGACTTCCTGTATTAACTGCCATGTATCCAGAAGCAGTTCGGTTGGCGAGGTCATATGTTTTAAGGCTTCGAGAGCGGCTCTGCTATCCGAGAGGATTGAACATTCTGGGATTGATCTGTTGTTCGATAGAATGTGTCTTAGTGCCCTGTTAATTGCCAAGAGTTCTGCCTGAAATATGGAGCAATATTTTTCAAGCCTCATAGTCTCATTGTGAATCTCAACTTCTTTAACATACAAAACAAATGCAGCCCCTACGCCCGATTCTGATTTAGAACCATCTGTATATATAGTGATACTATAGGTGTTGCTATGTGTAAAGCAGTAATTTATTAGTGTTATGTCAGCTGGATGTTTAATTAGAGACATGTTGATTTTTCTTTCTATCATGTTCGGAGACGCGTTAACTCCGGTGAGTTCTCTTATTGTGTCCTCATCCATGGATTGCTTGGATCCGTATAAAGCAATCTCTTTTAGTCTAAGGTCAACCGGAAGAAACCCGGAGATAATGCACGCAGCTTCTGTTGAAACAGTGCGGTAAGCTCTCGCTGCAATTATAGTGCATTTCCTCTGTACTCCTAGGAGTTTTTGTTTTTCCCTAATCCCACATGCACTGTACCATACTGAAGCACCGTATAGCAGCCCTGGTTCTATAGCGCCACGATAAATTAGTGATATATTTGCTCTCCCCAGACCCCATTCCTTCCTGGATACGAGCCATAATTTTGAGCAGCGCTGCTTTGTTGTAATGCATGCTTGTTTTATGTGTTCTTTGAAGTTGAGATTTCTGTCAATGATGACCCCTAAATATTTTATGTTCTCCTGGCATTTAAGTGTGATTCCTCCAAGGCTAAATTGTGGTCGTCTTTGATTAGGTGATTTGCCAAAAAACAATGCCTCCGTCTTCGAGGCGTTAAAATTTAGCTTGCAGTCGAGTGCCCATAATCGCAATGCATCCAAGGCCCGGTCTGTCTTTTCCTTCAGTCCAAATTTTGTGTTGTTTGATACCATTAACATCGTATCGTCAGCATATGCGATTATGCTGGTTCTTTCAGGCAGCTTTATGTCGAAGATCGTGTTGTACAATATTTTCCAATATGTGGGACCTGATATGGATCCCTGAGGGCAGCCTTTTTGAACGGACTTCCGGACTGAAATACCTGGTTCCGATATTATGGCACTACGCTCATGGAAATAGTCTCGTACTAGGTTGATTAGGTTGTTGGGGCATCTGTTGTTGATCAACTTGTGTATTATTAGAGGCCACCAGGCATTGTCAAATGCCCCAGTTATGTCAAGTGCGACTATGGCGCAGTACACCCTATTGGACCTGCATTCCTTAATGAAGCTTTTGACTCTATTTATAGCGTCTACTGTGCTCACGCCCTTCCGGAAACCATATTGGTTTTGGTGGAGGAGATCGTTGGTTTGTATGTGGTATTCAATTCTGGAGATAAGTAGAGAATCTAGGATTTTTCCAGCTACTGGGAGTAGACTAATAGGTCTAAAATCCTTAACCGAGTTTCCTGGTTTATTTGGTTTCGGAACTATCTTTACTAACTGTTCTTTCCAGCAGCTTGGAAATACTCCTATGTTAAGGCACTTGTTGTAAAGGCTCAGAAAAGTGGACGGTATGATGTTGAATGCTGCATTTATTATGTCAGACGTAATGCCGTCTGCCCCAGGTGCCTTCTTGGGATTCATTAATTTAATTACTCGTTCTATTTCCTGTACCGTAAAATCTCTGTCTTCTGGTCCTCCTTTTTCTGTTAATACTTCTTGTCTTAATAAAGCCTGTTTTTCTGTGTCGTCGCCGTCGTCTTCCGGGAAAAATGCATTAAGAAGCTCTCGTGTTGTATCCTCCAAATTTGTTGGGATGTTTTTCAGGGTGTTTAGGAATTTTGAATTTGAGTTCTTTCCTCTTATAACTCTATACACTGCTCCCCATGGATTGCTACGCGAGGAGCGTGTGCAGAATTCCTGCCATTTTCGTTTCTTGGTGTCTGTGATAGCTCGCTTGTACTCCTGGTGTTTGTTTCTGTAGGCCGCATATCTAGTTTCTCTGATAGCTCCTGTACTATGCTGATATTTGCGTCTTAGATGGTTATTTTCTTTCCTGAGGGCTGTCAGTTCTTTTGACCACCATGGAACTGAATTCTGGAAAGATTTTCGACCAGGAATTGCATCTTGAGCGGCTTTAAAGATTGCGTGATTTAATGCCTTTGCGAAATCCGATATTTCGTTTGTTGATTTACAATCGTCAATTTTGGGTATGATAGAATTTACTAGTCTTATTATTATTTCCTCAAATGTTTTCCAATTTGCGTATTTTGTGCAGAAGCCCCTAAGATGTTCGTGCGTTTCTGACTCGAGGCCTATTGACCAACTTATGTATCTATGGTCAGATAGGCTGTCATCTTCGGGTAGATGCCAGTTTAATATCAGATCGCTTAGCTTGCTACTGGCAAGGGTAACATCGATTAAGCTCATGCCATTATGACCAACGAAAGTAGGCTCTGAGCCACTATTTAATATAAGTAGGTGGCACTCATTAAACATGTTTTCTAGTTGCCTACCTCGTTTATCTTCTGTTGAGCTTCCCCAGGAATGCGATTTCGCATTCATATCTCCTGCAATGAGAATGTCACCTCTGGGACTAAGGTGCTTAATTGCTTTTTGCATTGCTTCTAGGTGGATCTCGAATGTGTCGCTTTCCACTGGTCTACCCTGTGGTGGTAAATATTGGGATATTGCGTAAAACTCAATATTCCCACAAATCACCTGGATAGCTGTAAGAAGATTGTCGCTGATCTCCGAGATAAAAAGCACACTTATGCAGGGGTCGCCCATGTCTTTTTGATATATGACTTTATAGTGGTTTGGGAAACCAAGGAGCTTTCCACGGAAGACGTGCGGTTCTTGTAAGAAAATAATTTGGATTTTGTCTCTGGATATTTTTTCTACCAAGGCGCCTGTTGCCGCTTTTGACTTACCAAGGTTTATTTGTAAACATCTTATCCGATATTTCTTGGGTTTGTTTTCAGTTGTTTTTGATGCCATTGTCGGTTAATGAATGTGTTAATATGAATGTGAATAAGTGATTTACTGTAAATCTGTATATAGACAAGTATAGAAGTAATAAGTGTTGTGTTTTAAATAAGTATGTAAAATGTGTGGATATAAATGTATATAAATGTAAATTGTGAGATTAGTTAAGAATTTTTGGTTTGATCCTTTGACACTATGGTTCCATGATTTCGAAGTCTCCCCTTCTCCCATCCTTTTGTATTCGTTTTTTCCCAAACTGATTATAAGACAATTAACAAGACTAGACAGACAAGACTAGACAGACAAGACTAGACAGACAAGACTAGACAGACAAGACTAGACAGACAAGACTAGACAGACAAGACTAGATAGACAAGACTAGACAGACAAGACTAGACAGACAAGACTAGACAGACAAGACTAGACAGACAAGACTAGACAGACAAGACTAGACAGACAAGACTAGACAGACAAGACTAGACAGACAAGACTAGACAGACAAGACTAGACAGACAAGACTAGACAGACAAGACTAGACAGACAAGACTAGACAGACAAGACTAGACAGACAAGACTAGACAGACAAGACTAGACAGACAAGACTAGACAGACAAGACTAGACAGACAAGACTAGACAGACAAGACTAGACAGACAAGACTAGACAGACAAGACTAGACAGACAAGACTAGACAGACAAGACTAGACAGACAAGACTAGACAGACAAGACTAGACAGACAAGACTAGACAGACAAGACTAGACAGACAAGACTAGACAGACAAGACTAGACAGACAAGACTAGACAGACAAGACTAGACAGACAAGACTAGACAGACAAGACTAGACAGACAAGACTAGACAGACAAGACTAGACAGACAAGACTAGACAGACAAGACTAGACAGACAAGACTAGACAGACAAGACTAGACAGACAAGACTAGACAGACAAGACTAGACAGACAAGACTAGACAGACAAGACTAGACAGACAAGACTAGACAGACAAGACTAGACAGACAAGACTAGACAGACAAGACTAGACAGACAAGACTAGACAGACAAGACTAGACAGACAAGACTAGACAGACAAGACTAGACAGACAAGACTAGACAGACAAGACTAGACAGACAAGACTAGACAGACAAGACTAGACAGACAAGACTAGACAGACAAGACTAGACAGACAAGACTAGACAGACAAGACTAGACAGACAAGACTAGACAGACAAGACTAGACAGACAAGACTAGACAGACAAGACTAGACAGACAAGACTAGACAGACAAGACTAGACAGACAAGACTAGACAGACAAGACTAGACAGACAAGACTAGACAGACAAGACTAGACAGACAAGACTAGACAGACAAGACTAGACAGACAAGACTAGACAGACAAGACTAGACAGACAAGACTAGACAGACAAGACTAGACAGACAAGACTAGACAGACAAGACTAGACAGACAAGACTAGACAGACAAGACTAGACAGACAAGACTAGACAGACAAGACTAGACAGACAAGACTAGACAGACAAGACTAGACAGACAAGACTAGACAGACAAGACTAGACAGACAAGACTAGACAGACAAGACTAGACAGACAAGACTAGACAGACAAGACTAGACAGACAAGACTAGACAGACAAGACTAGACAGACAAGACTAGACAGACAAGACTAGACAGACAAGACTAGACAGACAAGACTAGACAGACAAGACTAGACAGACAAGACTAGACAGACAAGACTAGACAGACAAGACTAGACAGACAAGACTAGACAGACAAGACTAGACAGACAAGACTAGACAGACAAGACTAGACAGACAAGACTAGACAGACAAGACTAGACAGACAAGACTAGACAGACAAGACTAGACAGACAAGACTAGACAGACAAGACTAGACAGACAAGACTAGACAGACAAGACTAGACAGACAAGACTAGACAGACAAGACTAGACAGACAAGACTAGACAGACAAGACTAGACAGACAAGACTAGACAGACAAGACTAGACAGACAAGACTAGACAGACAAGACTAGACAGACAAGACAGACAAGACTAGACAAGACTAGACAGACAAGACTAGACAGACAAGACTAGACAGACAAGACTAGACAGACAAGACTAGACAGACAAGACTAGACAGACAAGACTAGACAGACAAGACTAGACAGACAAGACTAGACAGACAAGACTAGACAGACAAGACTAGACAGACAAGACTAGACAGACAAGACTAGACAGACAAGACTAGACAGACAAGACTAGACAGACAAGACTAGACAGACAAGACTAGACAGACAAGACTAGACAGACAAGACTAGACAGACAAGACTAGACAGACAAGACTAGACAGACAAGACTAGACAGACAAGACTAGACAGACAAGACTAGACAGACAAGACTAGACAGACAAGACTAGACAGACAAGACTAGACAGACAAGACTAGACAGACAAGACTAGACAGACAAGACTAGACAGACAAGACTAGACAGACAAGACTAGACAGACAAGACTAGACAGACAAGACTAGACAGACAAGACTAGACAGACAAGACTAGACAGACAAGACTAGACAGACAAGACTAGACAGACAAGACTAGACAGACAAGACTAGACAGACAAGACTAGACAGACAAGACTAGACAGACAAGACTAGACAGACAAGACTAGACAGACAAGACTAGACAGACAAGACTAGACAGACAAGACTAGACAGACAAGACTAGACAGACAAGACTAGACAGACAAGACTAGACAGACAAGACTAGACAGACAAGACTAGACAGACAAGACTAGACAGACAAGACTAGACAGACAAGACTAGACAGACAAGACTAGACAGACAAGACTAGACAGACAAGACTAGACAGACAAGACTAGACAGACAAGACTAGACAGACAAGACTAGACAGACAAGACTAGACAGACAAGACTAGACAGACAAGACTAGACAGACAAGACTAGACAGACAAGACTAGACAGACAAGACTAGACAGACAAGACTAGACAGACAAGACTAGACAGACAAGACTAGACAGACAAGACTAGACAGACAAGACTAGACAGACAAGACTAGACAGACAAGACTAGACAGACAAGACTAGACAGACAAGACTAGACAGACAAGACTAGACAGACAAGACTAGACAGACAAGACTAGACAGACAAGACTAGACAGACAAGACTAGACAGACAAGACTAGACAGACAAGACTAGACAGACAAGACTAGACAGACAAGACTAGACAGACAAGACTAGACAGACAAGACTAGACAGACAAGACTAGACAGACAAGACTAGACAGACAAGACTAGACAGACAAGACTAGACAGACAAGACTAGACAGACAAGACTAGACAGACAAGACTAGACAGACAAGACTAGACAGACAAGACTAGACAGACAAGACTAGACAGACAAGACTAGACAGACAAGACTAGACAGACAAGACTAGACAGACAAGACTAGACAGACAAGACTAGACAGACAAGACTAGACAGACAAGACTAGACAGACAAGACTAGACAGACAAGACTAGACAGACAAGACTAGACAGACAAGACTAGACAGACAAGACTAGACAGACAAGACTAGACAGACAAGACTAGACAGACAAGACTAGACAGACAAGACTAGACAGACAAGACTAGACAGACAAGACTAGACAGACAAGACTAGACAGACAAGACTAGACAGACAAGACTAGACAGACAAGACTAGACAGACAAGACTAGACAGACAAGACTAGACAGACAAGACTAGACAGACAAGACTAGACAGACAAGACTAGACAGACAAGACTAGACAGACAAGACTAGACAGACAAGACTAGACAGACAAGACTAGACAGACAAGACTAGACAGACAAGACTAGACAGACAAGACTAGACAGACAAGACTAGACAGACAAGACTAGACAGACAAGACTAGACAGACAAGACTAGACAGACAAGACTAGACAGACAAGACTAGACAGACAAGACTAGACAGACAAGACTAGACAGACAAGACTAGACAGACAAGACTAGACAGACAAGACTAGACAGACAAGACTAGACAGACAAGACTAGACAGACAAGACTAGACAGACAAGACTAGACAGACAAGACTAGACAGACAAGACTAGACAGACAAGACTAGACAGACAAGACTAGACAGACAAGACTAGACAGACAAGACTAGACAGACAAGACTAGACAGACAAGACTAGACAGACAAGACTAGACAGACAAGACTAGACAGACAAGACTAGACAGACAAGACTAGACAGACAAGACTAGACAGACAAGACTAGACAGACAAGACTAGACAGACAAGACTAGACAGACAAGACTAGACAGACAAGACTAGACAGACAAGACTAGACAGACAAGACTAGACAGACAAGACTAGACAGACAAGACTAGACAGACAAGACTAGACAGACAAGACTAGACAGACAAGACTAGACAGACAAGACTAGACAGACAAGACTAGACAGACAAGACTAGACAGACAAGACTAGACAGACAAGACTAGACAGACAAGACTAGACAGACAAGACTAGACAGACAAGACTAGACAGACAAGACTAGACAGACAAGACTAGACAGACAAGACTAGACAGACAAGACTAGACAGACAAGACTAGACAGACAAGACTAGACAGACAAGACTAGACAGACAAGACTAGACAGACAAGACTAGACAGACAAGACTAGACAGACAAGACTAGACAGACAAGACTAGACAGACAAGACTAGACAGACAAGACTAGACAGACAAGACTAGACAGACAAGACTAGACAGACAAGACTAGACAGACAAGACTAGACAGACAAGACTAGACAGACAAGACTAGACAGACAAGACTAGACAGACAAGACTAGACAGACAAGACTAGACAGACAAGACTAGACAGACAAGACTAGACAGACAAGACTAGACAGACAAGACTAGACAGACAAGACTAGACAGACAAGACTAGACAGACAAGACTAGACAGACAAGACTAGACAGACAAGACTAGACAGACAAGACTAGACAGACAAGACTAGACAGACAAGACTAGACAGACAAGACTAGACAGACAAGACTAGACAGACAAGACTAGACAGACAAGACTAGACAGACAAGACTAGACAGACAAGACTAGACAGACAAGACTAGACAGACAAGACTAGACAGACAAGACTAGACAGACAAGACTAGACAGACAAGACTAGACAGACAAGACTAGACAGACAAGACTAGACAGACAAGACTAGACAGACAAGACTAGACAGACAAGACTAGACAGACAAGACTAGACAGACAAGACTAGACAGACAAGACTAGACAGACAAGACTAGACAGACAAGACTAGACAGACAAGACTAGACAGACAAGACTAGACAGACAAGTCTAGACAGACAAGACTAGACAGACAATACTAGACAGACAAGACTAGACAGACAAGACTAGACAGACAAGACTAGACAGACAAGACTAGACAGACAAGACTAGACCGACAAGACTAGACCGACAAGACTAGACAGACAAGACTAGACAGACAAGACTAGACAGACAAGACTAGACAGACAAGACTAGACAGACAAGACTAGACAGACAAGACTAGACAGACAAGACTAGACAGACAAGACTAAATTCGTTAAGAATCCTATTTAGTACGTCTTTTCCGTTTTACTTTCGGGCAGTTGTCCAGAAATTAGGCGGAACAATCCGACAGTTCAGTCCAACAATTGCATCCGTTTGACAGTTACGGGAAAGCGGAGGCGAAAAGGTTTATTGGCGGTCAAGTAAATTGTTTTTCTGTTCCCTTTCCGCTTGCGTTGCCGTCCGAAAGCGGCCGCCTTTATTGATTCCGAGCGGCGGCGAAGAAAGGACGAGGAGGCAAAGGCCGCGTGTAAGTGGGATCACTGAAATCTGTTGCCCACGAGGCACAATGCGAAAATAGGTTTTTGTGTGCATTTGCCGGCGGAACTCCGGCGCAATCGATTTTATCGTCCGAGTTAGGTAAATGGATTCGCACCCGCGTTACAATGGCAATGCATTCAGGAGCTCAAATACATAGAAAACGGCACTTGGAGAAGACAAATAGTTTTTATGTCTAAATTTGTTATGTCCAAGCGGCCCACGCTCCCGCAGGCTGGGTACGTCCTTCAATTTGGCTTGTTTGTCTAGTCTTGTCTGTCTAGTCTTGTCTGTCTAGTCTTGTCTGTCTAGTCTTGTCTGTCTATTCTTGTCTGTCTAGTCTTGTCTGTCTAGTCTTGTCTGTCTAGTCTTGTCTGTCTAGTCTTGTCTGTCTTGTCTTGTCTGTCTAGTCTGTCTAGTCTTGTCTGTCTAGTCTTGTCTGTCTAGTCTTGTCTGTCTAGTCTTGTCTGTCTAGTCTTGTCTGTCTAGTCTTGTCTGTCTAGTCTTGTCTGTCTAGTCTTGTCTGTCTAGTCTTGTCTGTCTAGTCTTGTCTGTCTAGTCTTGTCTGTCTAGTCTTGTCTGTCTAGTCTTGTCTGTCTAGTCTTGTCTGTCTAGTCTTGTCTGTCTAGTCTTGTCTGTCTAGTCTTGTCTGTCTAGTCTTGTCTGTCTAGTCTTGTCTGTCTTGTCTTGTCTGTCTAGTCTTGTCTGTCTAGTCTTGTCTGTCTAGTCTTGTCTGTCTAGTCTTGTCTGTCTAGTCTTGTCTGTCTAGTCTTGTCTGTCTAGTCTTGTCTGTCTAGTCTTGTCTGTCTAGTCTTGTCTGTCTAGTCTTGTCTGTCTAGTCTTGTCTGTCTTTTTTTTTTTTTTTTTTTGGGGGACGTAGTGGCAGCACGCTACCAACAAGTGGCCCCCCTGGAACTGCAGATCGCCACCCTGGGACCGCTTTCGCATTACTTCGGGGTGGTGTCCGTATCTAGCCGTTTCCTTACGTCCCCCGTACTCTCGCGAGATTAGGGGTTCAGGGGCTCATCTTCCTGTGTTTCATTTAATTTCTCCGCTTCTCTTTTCTTTTCCATAATACCTCGTATGTAAGTTTTCACCTGAGACCAATTTTGCTCGCTTTGCAGCATTGCAGGCACCAGTCCTTCTACATCCAGTCTAACTCCTAATGACTCTTCAAGCTGGATTTTTTCATTCTCGTTGTTTGGGCATTCAAAAATTGTATGATATGCGTCATCATGCCTGTGACCACACAGCAAGCAGTTCGCTTTCTCCCTTTTCTTGAACCTCTCTAGGTATGCCATGAAACCACCGTGTCCGGAAAAGGCTTGTGTAAGATCATAGCACATTTGACCATGTGCTCTTTCACACCACTCTCTCACGTTTGGTATCAATCTGTGTGTCCAACGCCCCACTGTGTCCGATTCCCATCTTGCCTGCCATCTGTCCATTAGTTTTTCCCGTGCTGCAGTTTTTGCTATCAGCTTTCTTGTTTTGCTTTTGTCCATTCTACACTCCCTATATATTTCTTCTCTCTCCCGGACCAAGAGGTCAATCGGCGGAATGCTAGCTAATACCAGGGCAGCTCCAACAGAAATTGTTCTATATGCGCAGATGACGCGTATCGCACATATTCTTTGAACTGCAATCAATTTTTTTTTCATCGTCGTCCACTCCATAGCAGCAGCCCATATCTCCGCACCATATAGTAATTTTGAGTTTACGGTGCTGATAAGGAGCCTCCTTTTAATCTCCTTGGGGCCACCGATGTTGGGCATCAATCGTGACATCGATGTAGCTGTTGTCAGAGCCTTTTCAGTGGCCTTGGCTATGTGTTCAGTATACCTTAATCGGTCGTCGATTTGCACTCCCAGGTACCTTACTGATCTACTCCATGCAATTTTGTTTCCGTGTATTTCCAGATTTGGTGGTACGAATTTTCGCTTCCTTGTAATGAGCACCGCTTCGGTCTTGTTTATCGCTAATTCCAATCCGTTGTTCTTAAACCACCTGCCTGCCCTTCTCAAAGTCTCGTTCAACATTAGTTCAAGTGTGTTTGTCTTCCTTGCAGTTACTACCACAGCCGCATCATCCGCAAAACCCACAATACTTGAAGCCTCCGGTAGTTCTAGATTGAGTAGTCCATCGTACATGATATTCCATAGAAATGGTCCCAAGACGGATCCCTGTGGAACACCCGCCGTTACTTCATAAAATTTAGGTCCTTTTTCGGTGTTGTATATTAGGATTCTATCAGACAAATAGCTTTTGATTATCTGTATCAAATATTTAGGTGTTTCCTTTTTTTCCAACGCTTCGATTATTTTGTCCCACCTTGCTGTATTGAAAGCGTTTTTTATGTCAAGGGTGACCACTGCGCAGAATCCTTTTTTTTTCCAGGGGCCACTGTTGATTTCTTTTGCGGCCTTGACAACAGTAGATATTGCGTCGATTGTCGATAGCCCCTTTCGGAAGCCATACTGTCTCGGAGACAGCGTTTGGTTTATGTTCGATTCGAGTCTTATCTTCAATAGTCTTTCGTAAAGTTTTCCTGCTGTATCCAGGAGACTAATTGGTCTATATGATGACGGCTCGTCCAGGGGTTTATTTCCCTTCCTAAGAAGTACCAAACGCTGTCTCTTCCACCGCCTCGGAAAGGATCCTGCACGAAGACAACAATTAAACGTTTCTAACAGTAGTTCTGGCCACACTTTCACTACCGCCAGTAATACCTCATTAGGAATATTATCGAGACCAGGCGATTTTCCTATTTTCAACCATTTTGATGCTTCCTTCAATTCCTCGATTTTAAAGTCCTCTTCCGGACCTGTGGTGAGATATGGTGGTCGTGGCCGGTCTGGTCGCTTTTCATGTTTTGGGAAGAGTGTCTGTATTATTCGTTCTATGCGTTTTGGGCATAATATACCTGGGATCTGTGGCCTAGCTGAAATTTTTTTAGTCACTATCTTGAAAGGCAGTCCCCAGGGATCGTCGTCTATTTCCCTAATAAGTTCTAGCCAACACTCTTTCTTGCTCCGTTTGATTGCGTTTCTTAGCTGCTTCTTGGATTCCTTATATGTGTTAACCGCTGATTGATTTTCGATTTTTCCTCTAGTTCGCTGTTCCCTCCTACGGTCTCTTAGACACTTCTTTCTCAGATTTGAAATCTCCTGCGTCCACCAATATACTGGGTTACGTCCTCTTTTAGAATTTCTGCACCTGGGCATGGCCGCATCACAGGCTGATGTGACGGATTTCGTCATATATTCGACCAAATCTTCTTCGTCTTGGGTCCTAACGATTTGTTGCAGTTCGTTTTTCTCTTTTTCTTTTTCAAGGAATGCGTGAAGCCGTTCTGAGTCAAGTTTCTTCAACTGCCATCCTTGGTATGACGCTTCCCGGTGTTGTTTTATTTGCGAATATGTTGTTTCTCTTGTTCTAATAGTGAACTCTATGTACTGATGGTCGCTGAGTGTTAATTCTTCCAGTGTTCTCCAGTTCAAGACTCTGGCGGCAACCCCACAGGTGGAGAATGTTATGTCTATTACCGAACCTGTATCACTTCGGCGGAAAGTGAAGGCTTTTCCTTCATTTAGGATTGTCAGGTCTAATCCCCCGATCATTTCGGCAAGTGTCTCTCCTCTTCTGTCCAATCTGCGAGATCCCCATTCTGGCGATTTACAATTGAAATCTCCAGCTATGAGTAGTTCGCATCTTGCCCCATGAAGACTACTTTCAAGTTTGTCTAATTGAATGACAAATTCCTCGTACTGGGTATTTGGAGAGAAGTAACAACTGTAAATACGAATACCTCCAATATCTACCCAAACGTAGTTTTCTGCCTGTTCATATGCCTCTCTTACTTGCAGGTTTGAATTGAGAACTGCGATTGACGCTTTGCCGTTCAGATCCTGGAACCATGATCCGAACCCAAATTCTGGCTTGTGATACTGCTCACTAATAAGCAACACATCTGCCTTTCTCTCCATGGCTGTTTGTATGAGAATATCTTGCGCTTCTCTGCCTAGTCTTGTCTGTCTAGTCTTGTCTGTCTAGTCTTGTCTGTCTAGTCTTGTCTGTCTAGTCTTGTCTGTCTAGTCTTGTCTGTCTAGTCTTGTCTGTCTAGTCTTGTCTGTCTAGTCTTGTCTGTCTAGTCTTGTCTGTCTAGTCTTGTCTGTCTAGTCTTGTCTGTCTAGTCTTGTCTGTCTAGTCTTGTCTGTCTAGTCTTGTCTGTCTAGTCTTGTCTGTCTAGTCTTGTCTGTCTAGTCTTGTCTGTCTAGTCTTGTCTGTCTAGTCTTGTCTGTCTAGTCTTGTCTGTCTAGTCTTGTCTGTCTAGTCTTGTCTGTCTAGTCTTGTCTGTCTAGTCTTGTCTGTCTAGTCTTGTCTGTCTAGTCTTGTCTGTCTAGTCTTGTCTGTCTAGTCTTGTCTGTCTAGTCTTGTCTGTCTAGTCTTGTCTGTCTAGTCTTGTCTGTCTAGTCTTGTCTGTCTAGTCTTGTCTGTCTAGTCTTGTCTGTCTAGTCTTGTCTGTCTAGTCTTGTCTGTCTAGTCTTGTCTGTCTAGTCTTGTCTGTCTAGTCTTGTCTGTCTAGTCTTGTCTGTCTAGTCTTGTCTGTCTAGTCTTGTCTGTCTAGTCTTGTCTGTCTAGTCTTGTCTGTCTAGTCTTGTCTGTCTAGTCTTGTCTGTCTAGTCTTGTCTGTCTAGTCTTGTCTGTCTAGTCTTGTCTGTCTAGTCTTGTCTGTCTAGTCTTGTCTGTCTAGTCTTGTCTGTCTAGTCTTGTCTGTCTAGTCTTGTCTGTCTAGTCTTGTCTGTCTAGTCTTGTCTGTCTAGTCTTGTCTGTCTAGTCTTGTCTGTCTAGTCTTGTCTGTCTAGTCTTGTCTGTCTAGTCTTGTCTGTCTAGTCTTGTCTGTCTAGTCTTGTCTGTCTAGTCTTGTCTGTCTAGTCTTGTCTGTCTAGTCTTGTCTGTCTAGTCTTGTCTGTCTAGTCTGTCTAGTCTTGTCTGTCTAGTCTTGTCTGTCTAGTCTTGTCTGTCTAGTCTTGTCTGTCTAGTCTTGTCTGTCTAGTCTTGTCTGTCTAGTCTTGTCTGTCTAGTCTTGTCTGTCTAGTCTTGTCTGTCTAGTCTTGTCTGTCTAGTCTTGTCTGTCTAGTCTTGTCTGTCTAGTCTTGTCTGTCTAGTCTTGTCTGTCTAGTCTTGTCTGTCTAGTCTTGTCTGTCTAGTCTTGTCTGTCTAGTCTTGTCTGTCTAGTCTTGTCTGTCTAGTCTTGTCTGTCTAGTCTTGTCTGTCTAGTCTTGTCTGTCTAGTCTTGTCTGTCTAGTCTTGTCTGTCTAGTCTTGTCTGTCTAGTCTTGTCTGTCTAGTCTTGTCTGTCTAGTCTTGTCTGTCTAGTCTTGTCTGTCTAGTCTTGTCTGTCTAGTCTTGTCTGTCTAGTCTTGTCTGTCTAGTCTTGTCTGTCTAGTCTTGTCTGTCTAGTCTTGTCTGTCTAGTCTTGTCTGTCTAGTCTTGTCTGTCTAGTCTTGTCTGTCTAGTCTTGTCTGTCTAGTCTTGTCTGTCTAGTCTTGTCTGTCTAGTCTTGTCTGTCTAGTCTTGTCTGTCTAGTCTTGTCTGTCTAGTCTTGTCTGTCTAGTCTTGTCTGTCTAGTCTTGTCTGTCTAGTCTTGTCTGTCTAGTCTTGTCTGTCTAGTCTTGTCTGTCTAGTCTTGTCTGTCTAGTCTTGTCTGTCTAGTCTTGTCTGTCTAGTCTTGTCTGTCTAGTCTTGTCTGTCTAGTCTTGTCTGTCTAGTCTTGTCTGTCTAGTCTTGTCTGTCTAGTCTTGTCTGTCTAGTCTTGTCTGTCTAGTCTTGTCTGTCTAGTCTTGTCTGTCTAGTCTTGTCTGTCTAGTCTTGTCTGTCTAGTCTTGTCTGTCTAGTCTTGTCTGTCTAGTCTTGTCTGTCTAGTCTTGTCTGTCTAGTCTTGTCTGTCTAGTCTTGTCTGTCTAGTCTTGTCTGTCTAGTCTTGTCTGTCTAGTCTTGTCTGTCTAGTCTTGTCTGTCTAGTCTTGTCTGTCTAGTCTTGTCTGTCTAGTCTTGTCTGTCTAGTCTTGTCTGTCTAGTCTTGTCTGTCTAGTCTTGTCTGTCTAGTCTTGTCTGTCTAGTCTTGTCTGTCTAGTCTTGTCTGTCTAGTCTTGTCTGTCTAGTCTTGTCTGTCTAGTCTTGTCTGTCTAGTCTTGTCTGTCTAGTCTTGTCTGTCTAGTCTTGTCTGTCTAGTCTTGTCTGTCTAGTCTTGTCTGTCTAGTCTTGTCTGTCTAGTCTTGTCTGTCTAGTCTTGTCTGTCTAGTCTTGTCTGTCTAGTCTTGTCTGTCTAGTCTTGTCTGTCTAGTCTTGTCTGTCTAGTCTTGTCTGTCTAGTCTTGTCTGTCTAGTCTTGTCTGTCTAGTCTTGTCTGTCTAGTCTTGTCTGTCTAGTCTTGTCTGTCTAGTCTTGTCTGTCTAGTCTTGTCTGTCTAGTCTTGTCTGTCTAGTCTTGTCTGTCTAGTCTTGTCTGTCTAGTCTTGTCTGTCTAGTCTTGTCTGTCTAGTCTTGTCTGTCTAGTCTTGTCTGTCTAGTCTTGTCTGTCTAGTCTTGTCTGTCTAGTCTTGTCTGTCTAGTCTTGTCTTGTCTGTCTAGTCTTGTCTGCCTAGTCTTGTCTATTCAACATAATTTTAAACATCACGCCAAAAATTATAAATCGCGTTAAATCGAGTCTCGCGTTAATCATTAACTTAATAACTACCGTTGATGTCGTATTTTCTTCGATTGATCTTTTATTCTGTAATTGATTGGTATCTTATAATATTTTTAATTAAAACAATAACTTAAATTAATAAATTGCGTAGATACTGTCTGGTTTACTTTCATTTCGCTTCGATTCTGTAATTAATTGTAACCGCGTGGCCGAGCAGAAGTTTCCGAGTGAAGGGGAAATAAATCCGATCGCTGCTGCGACTTTTTTCCCAGCCGGGGATGATACATCAGATGACTAGGGTTCTTCTGAGCGTGCTTAGAATTTGTATCGAGTGGATGTTTCTTTACAGGGGTGCAATGTTCCGTATCCAATGATATACATACCGAATCAAAATAAACAGACGGACAACACAGAACTTGACAAGAATAGACAAGACTAGATGGATCTGATTATATGGATAGCGGTAGACGGACAAGACTAAACAGACAATACTAGATAGACAAGATTAGACAGATAAAACTAGACAGATAAAGCTGAACAAATAATTCTATTTTTGTCTACCATGTAATCTTATCTATTTGCTTGTGTCCAATATTCAACCTTTTCTATATTATTATTGTCTATTGCTATCAGTCTTTATCAACTTTTACTTTGATTATTATCATCATTACTCGTTTTTAGGGTTCGTTGTTATCAACAAGGAACCATTATAGATTCGATATGTCTGTCCGTCTGTCCGTCAGTCCGTCCGTCTGTCCGCAGTTTAGCTCAGAGACTATTAGAAATAAAGAGCTGTAATTTGGCATGGATATACAGATTAGTCACGCAGACAATGTGGTAAAATAAAATCTTGAAAAATGGGCACCTCCTTTACCCTAAAGAATTGGGGACGTTTTTTTTTCTCGGCTACCCCATGGTGTGGGGTGTCGTTGGATAGGTCTTTCATAAATATTACAGATTTGTGAAAACTATATTTCGATTCAGAGATTCGTTTGTGAAATATTAAGCTTTAAAGTGCTAATTTTTGTTAGAGTCAAGTGTTCCCTCTCCGCCCGCCCCCGACAACATCAATGTTAGCTGATTATGTTATTGGTTATGAATTTTTTTAAACATTTGAGTCTTAAGTCATAAGAGTAAGAATGGCAACTACGGAACTCTACATTGCGCTTGGACCGACACGCACTTATTTTTGTTTATTTAGCTGTGTCTAATATTCAACCGTTCCCATTTGACTATTATCTATTTCTGTGCAGTTTCTATCGGTTTTCACTTTTATTTTCCATAAAATACTTCGGCTGCGGGAACTTGTAGCCGAGGCGACGCACGCAATGAATCTGTAGACTCGTGTCGAGTATTACTTGTTAGCCCGCTAGGATGCTTAAAGGGGAGCTCTTCATTTGGAGATTCGTTCGATGCTTAGCAAACTTTTACTGCATAATAACTTGGCGAAATAATGGGCTCTAAACAGCAATTCGTGCATAATTTTTCATTACAAAATCTCAAATTGTTTTCAAACTCTTGTAGGTAGTCAGTCCATTTAAGTTAAAAATTCTGTAGTAGCTGGTTTTTCTTATGAAATTAGAAAACTAATTGAGATAAACCTATAAAATATGGCACAGATGAAGTTAACTAAATTATCAATTAGATGATATTAACAGGAATTTTCAAAACATGGCGTTTTTCAGGAAAAATGTTTGAAATCGACCAATTTCAAAATTGCTCTAGAAATCTTGTAGTTGCTCTAGTTTTTTCTTCTGTAACTAGCAAACTAATTGAGGTAGGTTTATAAAACTTGGCACAGATATAGTTAACCAAATTGTCTAATAGCTGATATTAACAGGAATTTCAAAAACTAACCGAGTTTCCCAAGAAAAATGTTGGAAATTAATCAATGTCAAAAATGCTCTAATATTCTTGTAGTTGCTCTAGTTTTTCTTCTGTAACTAGAAAACTAATTGAGATAAGTTTATAAAAATTGGCAAAGATGTAGTTAACTAAATTAGCTAGTAGCTGATATTAACAGAAATTTCCAAAACTTGTCGAGTTTTCTAAGAAAAATTGGTAACTAGAAAACTAATTAAAATAGATTTATAAAATTTGGCACAGATGTAGCTAAATAAATTATCTAGTAGCTGATGGTAAATAGAATTTCCGAAATATGTCGAGTTTTTCAGGAAACTGAACTTTTTGAAACTCGAATAATGTCAAAATTGCTATAAAAATCTGGTAGTTGCTCTATTTTTTCATCTGTAACTAGAAAACTAATTGAGATAGATTTATAAAATTTGACACAGGTGTTGTAAACTAAATTATCTAATTATCTAGTAGCTATGTTAACAGAAATTTCCAAAACTTGCCGAATTTTCCAGGAAAAATGTTGGAACTCGATCAATGTTGAAATTGCTCTAAAGATCTTGTAGTTGATCTAGTTTTTCATCTGTAATTAGAAAACTAATTGCGATGCCTCTCTAGTCGTTTAATTCATGGCTGAAGTGTCGTGATCCCATGCTGGCATTTTATTATGCCATAGCGGAGTTATTTATCTTCCTCCAATTACCCCTGTCTGTCGTCGTTCATATGCTTTTTTGTAGTGGTGCCCCGGTGATCTCTTGCACCTGGTCGATCCAGCGTTTTGGAGCGCGTCCCCGTACCTTCAATTCTCCCTTGGATGACAAGTTTTTCGAGATATTCACCCGTTCCACGATTGAGGTGTCGAAAATATTTAAGAATTCATCGATTGATAGTCTTATGTGAATGTCGAGTTCTTTTAGTATAGATACATTAGTTATATGCGCTGTACAAGGGATCCTTAGTAGCCTTCTCCACGTGCACATCTCGAAAGCGTATATTTTCTGCCGATCTACTGCTCTCAGAGTCCATGCCTCGGCTTCGTATAGTGCAATTGGAAACATCAGTGTGTTGACGAGCCTTCGTTTTGTTTCTTTCGTGATGTGATCACCTTTCCATACTTAGGTGAGTATAGTCATTGTTGTTTTCGCGAGAGTTCTAATTTATGTGGACGTATTGCCGTTACTATTTATGCAGGAGCCTAGATAAATTATGTTGTCGACGTTTTCTACGTTCATTATATTGGCTGGCTATTTTCTCCTGTTGCCACGATCTACAACTATCAGCATTTTTTTTGGCGATTCAGCTTCGTCCGAATTTCGAGCTTTCTCCCTCGACTCTTGCTAGAAGTTCGGTAATTTCTTCTTCGTTTTGTTCGATGATTGTGGTATCGTCGGAAAACCGTCAGTTGTTTATTTTTCTACCGCCAATTATTCTGCCTTCCCAGTTCTCTAAAGCTTTTCGTAGTATCAACTCACCCTATATGTTGAATAGTAAGGGTGATAGGACGTATCCTTGCCGAACTCCTCGTCCTATCCCAAAGGGTCTTGAGTTTATTCCATCGATCTTGATGGTTCCTTTGCTGTTGTCAGTTACAGTTTTTAGCAGAACGACATGGTGGGGAGATGTTCCCATGCCTAAGTGGGCATTCCATAATTGGTGCCAGTTTGCACGGTCAAACGCTATGCTGTAGTCGAGGAAGCATATATATGTGGGCTTCTCTGGCTTTCTCGATAAGTTGAAGTACATTCATGTTCTGCTCTCCAGTGCTTTTAACAGCCTCGAATCCAGCTTGTTCCTGTGCAATTTGTCGGTCTAAGAAGCTTATGAGTCGTTGTAGGAGAATTCTAAGCATGACTTTGCTTGAGTGGGAGATTAATGCGATAGTTATGTAATTACTGCATTTCTGGCCTGATCTTTTTTTGTGCAGTGGAATGAGGATAGATGTTGGCCAGTGCCCTGAGTGCCATACCTCGGTGCAGCTTGCCCACAAGAGGTGGATGCCTTTTGGAGACAGATGTTTTAGCATTTCTCCACAGATATCATCTTCCCCTGTACTTTTGTTGTTCTTGAGCATGTTGATGGCTTGCTCAACTTCAACTTTAAAGATGGCAGTTCCTGTTCTACTTGTGTGATAGGTGGGAGATGAACTGTTCCCTGACGATAAGCTTTATCCGCGAAGAGGTCTTCACAGTACTGTCGGCATACCTCTACTACGTCGTCGATGTTGGTTATGACTTACCCATCCTTGTTTTCTATTTTCCACGATCTTGGTTTAAACTCTTCATTTCATTGATTCTTTGGAATAGATCGCGTGTCTCGTTCGTGTTTGCCGATCTTCCAATCTCTTTGCATGTTCCCTGGGGGTGTTCGTTTTTGTCTCGTCGACATAGTCTTTGTGTTTCGCGGCTTAATATTCTGATATTCAGAGGAGCCATTTTCTGATGCCAGATGAGCTAGGTTTCCTCCTTCGCTATGTTTGCTTGAGGTGGAGTGCTTTTCACTTGGACCTCGATTTCATCTCGTAGAGTTTATTTTTCCTCTCTTCCACTGCAGCGATGCTGCCATCTTTGGTGAGCTTACAGATTTTGTTTTACCTTGATTCCTTTGTCGAGAGCTATGCCGAGAGAGAAAAGATTATAGGTGAAATTTGGAACGTGTAAGATATTAATCAAGTATTTCTGTGTCCAAGTTTTTCCATCAAAAGCGCGGACGTTTTCCATCCGCGCTTCCGTCACGTTCCGGACGTTTTCCACCAATGATTTTTCCATTCCCCAGACAAACAGGTTTTGGTTCCGCGAATTTTTCAAAAGTCGCAAACCATTCACGACGATTTGACATATGATCTATGGCCCCATAATCCATATACCACGCATCTCTTGCTTCCCCTATGTCTCGTGCCGATGAAAGCGCTCTGTCGATGAGAGCCTCTTGCCTGTTAGGGTTTTGTCGTTCGCTGGCTGCTTTTCGCTTCCTGTAATCTCGTATCCAATGTCCCGGTTTATGGCAGTAGTGGCCGGTTCCTTGTTTACGGACATTTCTGGAATTTTTATTTTGACAATTTTTATGAGGTGTGAGAGCCGAGTTCTCGAGATTCTCGTTCGTATTATTGCGCGATTCCTGTATCGCTAATCTGGAAATGAGATTTTCTAGTGTTCGTACATCAGATTGCGTCGAATCCCAAGCGGTAACGAAATGATTTAAAGACGAAGGAAGAGTCATCAAGATTTTTGTTATTACCATCTGAGAAGGAATTTTCTCACCAAGATTTTCCAAACGATGCGCAAGATCTTGCAGACGAGCATCGTGGGTAACGATATCATGTCCAGGAATATTGTGCAAACTATACTACTGCTGTAGTAACAATGGACATTGGTTTCCGATTTCTGCTCCTAAATTTATTTCAATTTAACCCACATACTCTTTGACGTCTCACAGATTATGTGCAGCAGAGGATCTGGCAATCATGTTTTGCGCCAAACTGTCCAGTTTTATCCAGGTAAATCTGCGTTTTCTTCTCGAACTGTAAACAAGGATATCCCGTGAACATTTTCCCAGGCGCCGCTGGCTTGGAGAGTTACACGAACTTGAAGTTTTTTATTGAAAATATTTGTTTTCTCGCGTTCCTGGGCACATAACCTATTGATATTTAATGGTAGACAACAAAATATAACACGGATTCTCTTAATAACCGTAGATTCTAATTGTAACTCACTCGCTGTGGCTATTATCTAGATATATCAAATATTACAATTGTATATTACTGAATTCCTTTATTACCGACATACCGCTTTCAGTTTGGTACGCGTGAGCGGTAAAATAGAATTCAACAATGTTTCCCTTTAATTTCAACAATCCTAATGGTCATTATTCTGGAATTGATGGGATTACCTATACTTGCCGCTGCGGCAAGTCGTTGCGACCCGATGGATTAATAGTGCAAACGCTTTTGAAGCGTAGATCACGCAACCGAAAAAAAAAATCATCAAAATCCGACCTGTTTCTGATTCTGAGAATTCTGAAACCAAAATCTTTATTGACTCTGCTATATGTGAAACGTCACGTTAGTATTTGTATTTGATTAGAGTATTGGGATTTATAATTTCCACACCAAAGTAAAATTTGACAAAGCAGTGTAAATCAGGCTTTTTACAACGTCACTACGCACTATCACGTGGCCGCCGCGTGATCACTCCACGTGGTCGCTGCGGCAAGTATAGAATACTCGTTGCATTTGTTTTGGAATCAGTATAGCCACCCCGTGCATTGAGTCGGTTGGATGCCCGGAAAAGTATACAGTGTTACCGTTCCTTGAGATGAAATTACCGCTGCCTTTCCAATGCGTTTCCCATATACCGATAATGTCGATATTTTTGACTTCCTGTTTAATGATGCTCTAGCTTGCCAGGGTGTAGTACAAGGCCTGGAATGTTCCAAGTCGCGATTGAGATTTCTTTGTGAAGAGATGGTTTTGGTAGTTGTTGTATATTGTGTCTTGTCATTGTTCTCATGGTATGAGACGTACCATGAGAACAATACGTCTAACAGTACGTCTCATAGTATTCCTCCCCGGAGATCCGATTGGGGGAATATTTATACTCAGGATGTTACTTACTGTGAGATAATCCATGAGATTTATTTTTTGGTAGATACTGGAGATTTCCCAATGCTTCCTCCAGGATTTAACTGGGTTTACTCCCACCGCTGATCCGTGAGATTCTCTTTGGAAGATACTGGAAGTAGTAATCCTTTCAGGATTTGATCCGGGTTTATTGCCATGTTGAATTACATTTCCTTAATTCATGTGTGTCGTATGGTTATACCGCCAATGTTCGGTCGTCAGAGCCTCGTTTGTTCTCTAGCAGGGTGCACCGCGTGCAGGTGAGGTTGGAATTTGGGCCGTCTGTTGTTTAGTGCAGCCGCTTGCACCCTAATTGAAATAGATTTCTAAAATTTGGCATAGATGTAGCTAACTAAATTGTCAAGTAGCTGATATTAACAGAAATATCCGAAACTTGCCAAGTTTTCCAGGACAAATGTTGGAAATCGGTCAATATCAAACTTTGCTCTAAAAATCTTGTAGTTACTCTAGTTTTTCTTCTGTAACTAGAAAACTAATTGAGATAGATTTATAAAATTTTGCCACTGATATAGTTAATTAAATTATCTAGTAGCTGATAGTAACAGGAATTTCCAAAATTTGTCGAGTTTTCAGGAAAAAAAATTGGAAATTGATCAATGTCAAAATTGCTCTAAAAATCTTACAGTTGTTCTAGTTTTTCATCTGTAACTAGAAAACTAATTGAGATGGATTTATAAAATTTGGCACAGATGTAGCTAACTAAATTATGAAGTAGGTGATATTAACAGCAATATCCAAAACTTGCCGAGTTTTCCAAGAAAAATGTTCGAAATCAATCAATTTCAAAATTGCTCTAGAAATTTTGTAATAGCTCTAGTTTTTCATCTGTAACTAGAAAACTCATTGAGACGCATTTATAAAATTTGGCACAGATGTAGCTAGCTAAATTATCAAGTAGCTGATATTAACAGGAGTATCCTAAACTTGCCGAGTTTTCCAAGAAAAATGTTCGAAATCAATCAATTTCAATATTGCTCAAGAAATCTTGTAGTTGCTCTAGTTTTTCATCTGTAACTAGAAAACTATTTAAAATAGATTTCTAAAATTTAGCACATATATAACTAACCAAATTGTCAAGTAGCTGATATGAGCAGGAATATCTAAACCTTGCCGAGTTTTTCAAGAAAAATGTTGGAAATGGATCAAAGTCAAAATTTGCAGAATAAAATTTTCTAGAAATCTTGTAGTTACTCTACTTTTTCTTCTGTAACTAGAAAACTAATTGAGGTAGGTTTATAAAATTTAGCACAGATATAGTTAACTAAAATATTAAGTAATTGATATTAACAGGAATATCCAAAACTTGCCGAGTTTTCAAAGAAAAATGTTGGAATTCAATCAATTTCAAAATTGCTCTAGAAATCTTGTGGTTGCTCAAGTTTTTCATCTGTAACTAGAAAACTAATTAAGATACATTTATAATATTTGGTACAGATGACCCATCTAAATGATCAAGTAGCTGATATTAATAGGAATTTCCAAAACTTGCCGAGTTTTCCAGGATAAATGTTGGAAATCGAACAATTTCAAAATTGCTTTAGAAATCTTGTAGTTGCTCAAGTTTTTCTTCTTGAACTAGAAAACTAAATGAGGTAGTTTTATAAGATTTACCACAGATGTAGTTAATTAAATTTTCTAGAAGCTGATACTAAACAGAATTTCTAAAACTTGTCAGGTTTTCAGGAAAAAAATTTGGAAATAGATCAATTTCAAAATTAATCTAAAAATCTTACAATTGTTCTAGTTTTTCACCTGTAACTAGAAAACTAATTGAGATAGATTTATAAGATTTGGCACAGATGTAGCTAAATAAACTAAATAAACAAGTAGCTGATATTAACAGGAATATTCAAAACTTGCCGAGTTTTCCAAGAAAAATGTTGGAAATCGATCAATTTATAAATTGCTCTAGAAATCTTGTAGTTACTTTAGATTTTCTTCTGTAATTAGTTTATAAACTAGGTTTATAAAATTTGGCGCAGAAGTAGTTAACTAAATTACCTAGTAGCTGATGATAACAGGAATTTCCAAACCTTGTCGAGTTTTCAGGAAAAAAATTGGAAATGGATCAATGTCAAAATTGCTCTAAAAATCTTACAGTTGTTCTAGTTTTTCATCTGTAACTAGAAAACTAATTGAGATGGACTTATAAAATTTGGCACAGATGTAGCTAATTAAATTATGAAGTAGCTGATATTAACATGAATATTCAAAACTTGCCGAGTTTTCCAAGAAAAATGTTGGAAGTCGATCAATTTAAAAATTGCTCTAGAAATCTTGTAGTTGCTCTAGTTTTTCTTCTGTAACTAGAAAACTGATTGAGGTAGGTTTGTAAAATTCGGCACAGATGTAGGCAACTAAATTATCTATTAGCTGATATTAGCAGATATTTAAAAAAATTTGCGAATTTTCCAGAAAAAAATGTTGAAAATCGATCCATGTCTAAATTGTTATAAAAATCTTGTAGTTGCTCTAGTTTTTCATCTCTAACTAGAAAACTAATTATGATAGATTTATAAGATTTTGTACAGCTGTAGTTGACTAAATTATATAGTAGTTGATACTAATAGGAATTTCCAAAATTTGCCTAGTTTTCCGGGAAATCAATCAATTGCTCTAAGAATCGTTTAGTGGCTCTTGCTTTTCTTGTGTAACTAGCAATCTAATTGAGATACATTTGTAAAATTTTGTACAGATGTAGCCAACGAAATTAGCTAGTAGCTGATATTAACAAAAGCTTCCAAAACTTTCTCAAAATAGAGCAATGGCAAAATTGCTATAAATATCTTGTAGTTGTTCCAAGCTTTCCTCTGTAATTAGAAAACTAATTGAGATAGATATAGAAACTTTGACAGGTGTGTAGTTAACTAAATTATCTATTAATAGTCTAGATGCAATGAAGAAAACGTTTGAACTAAATAGCAAATGTTTGATCTGATAGCTAAAATTCAATCCACGTTTAATGATCCACGGAGGAGGGCGAGAAACTACACGACGATTTCCGCGACGGAGTTTTTAATTAATTAGAATCCCTCGCGCTCCTTCACTTCGCGCCGTTTCAATAAACCGGGGGAAAATCGAGCCGAACGGCTTCTACCCGCCCACGCACTCATCCCGACTACATTTGTATATCGATTTTACAACGCCGACTCCCCCCTTTTTATCACTCCATTACCCAACATATAGTACGGACCATCTCGACAAGCCGCAAATCGACAATTACGCTAAAACTCCGATCCGCAACAGATTACTACATCCTAACTAAATAAACATGTTTTCATTCCTACATAAACAAGTCCAATTTGTTTAGCAATAACATATCTGGTCTTTACTTAATGGTCTACTATAGGAAACGACAACCTGTCGAGTCTCTCGATTCATCTCCATCGATCTTAAGTGCCATGCGTCACTAATAGCTAAAACTTTAAATCTTGCAAAAAGTTTTAGTAAACTTGGTATGTTTGTCTGTCTGTGGCAAATTCTCAAAGTTTGTTGAAATTCGCAAAACTTCTAATTCAGTATACCAAGAGTTGGCAAACCGCATAGGCATTTGCGGCTCACTAAACATCGCCCTTCGTTCAAGCAGTTTTGAATTTTAAAATCAATTTTTGTATACATTTAGTTATTTAAGAGATTAGATCGACTATTTAGACCTTGCATATGTAGAGACTTAGTTTAAATTTGTACAAGATGTAATGATCTAATAATCTAATAAAGCTTTTGTTCTAATTTTAAGAGGAAGAAAATGTGATGGGGAATTAATCTTTTCAACAAAGTTAACATCAGCAAAATGGCAAATACAGCTCACCTAGTACGCCGTCAAAGTTCCAGGGATTTGAATCCTCAGCGTTCCCTCGACCGCTTGGAACTGAAGGAAATGCGCGGCCGGCTCGTCGTCGAAAACGGCACCAACACCTCCTGCGCCTACGGCGCTACGAACAAGGCCTTCGAGGACACCAGCCCCAACACCAAGCTCAAGTCCGCGTCCAGCAGCAAACGCAACTCGACCGACGGCAAAGTCTTCAAGCCCGAATGCGGCGAAGACGAGCGGGAGTCGTGGGACAGCAAGCTGACCTTCTTGTTGGCCACGATCGGTTACGCCGTTGGCCTTGGCAACGTCTGGAGGTTCCCGTATTTGGCGCAGAAGAACGGAGGAGGCGCGTTTCTCATCCCGTACTTTGTTATGCTGGCCGTCGAAGGCATTCCCATTTTTTATTTGGAGCTCGCCATCGGGCAAAGGTTGAGGAAGGGCGCCATAGGAGTTTGGAATCAAGTTTCTCCATTTCTAGCAGGTAACTAGCACAAATTTGACAATGCTATGAAAAGTTGACCCAATATTAGACGACATTGGACTTTACCAATGGAGACCGGACAGGACCAGGTAAGACCAGTTAAGACAAATAAAACTAGATTAGGATTGCTGGAGACCAGATTTGTAAGAACAGACTGTAAATACTAAACCAGATGTGACCAGACTAGATTGGGCAACGGTTAAGACCAGATTAGGATTACAGAAGACCAATTAGAACTGGACAGCCAGACTAGTTTGGATTAAATCAACCATTTCAGACAATTTATTTGTTCGTTTTAGGCATAGGCATAAGCAGCGCAGTGGTGTCCTTCAATGTTGCCTTGTACTACAACACGATAATTGCCTGGTGCCTGTTTTACTTCGTCCAAAGTTTCCAATCTGAGTTGCCTTGGTCCGAGTGCCCAAAAGTCTATTTTTCTAACGGGTCTTACACAGAGGAGCCTGAATGCGTCGTAAGTAGATTTAGACAACCAAACGTTGATTTGGAAAGATGATGATCGAATGATTATGAAAAGATTAAGTCAGTAGTCATTTAGACAATTTGATTTTTTTTGAAATTAATTGCCAGATTTGTTCCAAGTTTATATGCCAAAGCATGGATGTGTAGTAAGATGATTTGGATACGATACAAACTGAGTGTTTAAGGCAATTTAAACGAAGTTTGATCATTAAAATCATCTGTTCTAGGTGAGCAGCCCGACTCAGTACTTCTGGTATAGAACAACCCTGATGGTCTCCAAAGACATAGACAATCCTGAAACATTCAACTGGAAGATAGCTCTAGCGTTAGTAATAGCCTGGATCCTCGTCTACATGTGCATGATAAAAGGCATCGCCTCCTCCGGAAAAGTAGTCTATGTAACCGCCACCTTCCCCTACATAGTGCTAATAATCTTCTTCTTCCGGGGCATCACGTTGAAGGGCGCCGGCGACGGGCTGCGGCATCTCTTTACCCCCAAATGGCATACGATACTGGATCCGGTGGTGTGGCTAGAAGCCGGGACGCAAATATTCTTTTCGCTCGGTTTGGCTTTCGGGGGGCTGATAGCGTTTTCTTCCTACAACCCCGTGAACAACAACTGCTACCGGGATGCATTGATGGTGTCGATGACTAACTGTTGTACGTCGATGTTCGCCGGAATCGTGGTGTTCAGTATAATCGGGTTCAAGGCGACGATGACCTATGATAAATGTCTGGAGGATAGGAACGTGACCTTGGGCGAGCTTTTCGGCGGTTTCGGATATAATCCGGATAATCTGCCGGAAGCGGGGACGAGTTTTAATATCAGTTTGCCGGATGGGTCGATGAGGAGGCTGGTGATGCCGGATTTGCCCATTTGCGATCTACAAAAGGAACTAGACAATGTATGTAGTTTTTGCAACCTATTCTGTGGTGATTTATTACACGCGAATATAGAATGCGTTTTGTTGATTGAATTCAAAACACGTCCCGCATTTATTATTTCAATTTTGTTCTGTATATATTCTATAACACCTTTCTTTCTCTAGTCGGCGTCAGGAACCGGACTAGCGTTCATAATCTTCACCGAGGCGATAAACCAATTCCCGGGCGCTCAATTCTGGTCAGTGCTCTTCTTCCTTATGTTGTTTACCCTCGGCATAGACTCGCAGTTCGGAACGCTGGAGGGCGTCGTCACCTCCATAGTCGACATGAGACTCTTTCCGAACCTCCGGAAGGAAATCCTCACCGGCGCCATCTGCCTCACCTGCTGCCTCCTCTCGCTAGGGTTTGCACACGGCGCCGGCAGCTACATCTTCGTACTCTTCGACAATTACAGCGGGAATTTTCCGTTGTTGATTATTGCGTTGTTTGAATGCATTGCTGTTTCTTACGTTTATGGATTAAAGAGGTAACTGATATAAAACTAAATATCTAGGTTCGTTAATAGGTCCAAAAATCTAATAAAAATTTTAGATTTGCAGATGATATAGAAATGATGACAGGGTCTCGTCCAGGTCTGTATTGGTTGATTTGTTGGAAGTATTTGTCGCCTTTGGCGATGCTGTCCATTCTCGTGGCGAGTTTTGTGGAAATTGCTGTGGACGGTTCCGGCTATGATGCGTGGATTCCGGCCTTGGGAACGACGGAGAGACGGTCTTGGCCCACCTGGGCGATCACCTTGATCATCATCTTAGTCGGGGCGTCCGTCCTCTGGATACCAGGAACCGCAATCTGCAGGTAAAACAAAACCGAGAATAGTTTGTTTCAAGTTTAGGTATTTTATCTTGTTTTAGATTATTTGGGATTGTGGTGATAGATGATGACGAGAAGGCTTGGTTTCCAGCGGATGATCTTAAGGAGTTTCATGGGATTATGCCGCATGAGGTGACGCCGGCTGAAACGTTGCTATTCTGTATTAGGTCTGACGGGTCAGAAGGACTTTGTTGTCCTACTAGGTCAAGTTACGACGACGAAGAGCCTTAGAAAGGTTTTGGGCTCTCTAGGCTAGTCTATATGGAGTTATATGACAATAATGAAGTTTGTTCTGTTGAGGTAATTTGTTTTTAATTTTGAATAATGAAATTGTGATAAAAATATTAAGCACAAAGTTTTGAGTTTTTGATTACAAACGAGACAGACTCGAATATTTGAGGGTTTGTGTAATAGGTGGAATGTTAGGGAGAATTAAGTGTGGAGTTTAGTTTTAGAGTAAAACATGATGTTTTAGGAAGAGATTTTGTGAGAAAATTTGACAATAACTGTTTGAATTTTGATTGCTCAAGATTTGTTAATATTTTATTAGTCCTTTTTTTTATAAACTTGGTTGAATTGTGAGAAGTGTAAGAATGAAAAGTGTTCGGGAATCAATTGGGTTTTTGTAATTTGCGATAAAATTATTCGAATACAGTATTATCTCGATAATCCGACATATATGGGACCAGACAACCGCCGGATTATCAGAAAGAGTGGGGAGAGGGAAGAGCGCGAGCGGTCTCTAGACTGCCGGATTACTGAGCGTGTCGTCCGATTAAGCAACGGCCGAATTACCGAGATTATACTGTATATATTTTAAAGCCAAATCTTAGATTTTTGGAAAATGTTTCTGATGGAAATCGAAATTGACTAAATATTCAAATGAACATTGTAAATTGAAATCATTGAATAAAATAGAAAATTTTCTGCCAAATTGCAAAAAAAACAAAAATAAGGAATTTTCAAAATTAACAAAATTAATTTCAAACGAAATTTTAAAAATTTCAGCCAGATTTAAAAAAAAGCTATTCGTCACTACCAACGCAAGAAGAAATTTATTCACACATCAAGAAACTTAAAAACAACAAAGCATCAGGGGAGGACGGAATTGTAGCTGAACTTCGGAAAAATTTAGTCCCAAATTCACTGAAAGAAATTACACAAATAATTCAAAACATTTGGTAAATCGAAAAGCTCTCGGATGACTGGAAGATTGTTCTAATCCATCCACTACATATAAAAGGCAGCAAATTAGATGCAAACATAGTTAGATGTATAGAGAAATCTCTCTTGTATCTGTTACCTTCAAAATACTATCAGTCAGTCTCTTGAATAGAACACAAAAATAATTACAGCCAAAATTTTAAGAATACCAAGCAGGATTCAGACCAAACAGGTCATGCCCAGAACACGTTATTAACCTCAAAACCATACTCAAACTACGAGCCCTCAGAAGCCAACACAACGGGCTCTAAAAAGCCCGCACTACGTACATTTGTAGATTTCAAAAAGGATAGACAGGTCTTCACTATTTGAAATTCTAGAAGAAAGAGGAGATCCCAAAAACCCTAGAATTAATAAAATAAACACTCACTGGCACCAAATCTAAAGTGAAATTTATGGGGGAAATTTATTTGGGAACAGGTGTGACACAGGCTGATGGACTCTCTCCTATTCGGTCCAACGTCGTGCTAGATAAGGTTTTGGAAGAATGGGCGAAGGAACTCTCAAGGAAATGTGTCTTTGAAACCGATCCGACTGGGCTTTCCCAAAAACAACCTCTACGTACCATACCTCGCTTTTGCGGATGCTCCGGCGATACTAACAGAGGATGAGGAGGCTGCCGTCAAACAGTTTTAGAAAGAGGAAATGTGCAAAAAGGAATGTGCAGAAAAAGTGTTACTACAGATAAACTAAATTCTTCTGTTCAAAGACAGATATCACGAGCCTGAGAATATATTACGGTAAAATCGACAAGGTCCCGTACTTTAAATACCTCGGAGAATTCATCGAACCGACAGGCCTTGAGAAGATCTCACAGCAGAACTGTCTCCAAAAGATCAAGAAGGCATTATGGTTAGTCCAAGACATCTCCAAAAGGCCAAGAAGGCATTATAGTTAGTCCAAGATATCCATAACAAAAAATGTATGTCAAGGCAGACAAAAATTCGGCATTAAACCAGCAGTCCTTACAGAAAACAAGAACTAGAAAAAAATCAAAAAGGAAGAGAGGAAGATTATCAGAAAAATCCTAGGAGCAAGATATACCCAAGACGGCTACAGACTACAAGCTACAATCAATCGAAACAACAGAAGGTGCGATTTAAAGCCGCTGTATTCAACAAATTGTACCCGATCAGCCAGAAGAGATTCAATTAGCTTTAGAAAACCATTACACAGCCCAAACCCACACAGTTTGTTTAACAAAGTGCAATGATTTACACGGTCGAAAGCTTTTTTTAAGTCGGTATATATGATATCCACTTGGAAACGATCGTCTAGAGCTTTCGATACAAACTGTGTAAACTCAACCGGGTTGGTGGCAGTGGATTTTCCATTTATAAAGTCATGCTGTTCTGGAGCTAATCTAGTGATCACGCGGGAGTAAAGAATGTCACAAAGAATACAATCAAATAGTTTAGCAAAGTTGCACAAGAGGGCAATCGGACGGTAATTTCGTATGTGGGTTTTGTTACCGGACTTGAACACAGGGATAACACGACTCTTTTCGAACATCAACGGGTAAACTCACGTGTTTAACATTAAATTAAATAAGCAGACAGTGAATAGAGTCAACAATAATGGAGGCGGGTATGTTGTCAGGCTCATATACATTGTTCGATCTGATTTTACCAACCGACTTGAGGATGTCGTACGTAGTCATTGGGTGAATGAATTAAGAGTCAGTAGATTAACAGAAGCATATACAGAACATATTCAGAAGCACAGCATTTTTGCCACTGTTGTCAATGACTATCACAATTGAATACACTTGCGAAGTGGTCGGCAAATGCATCGACAATATCTTGCTGGTTCTCCAAGAGCTTATCACCATATATCATGGAGTCCGACACACCTTTTCTCTTCAGTGTCAGTTAACCTTCTCTTCTCATTGATTAACTTCTAGAACTTTTTAGGATCATTGCGCAGGGAGTTCTCAGCAGACGCAATAAAATGCTTATACTCACGACGAGTTGCTTGTTTTACTACACGACGTAAACTAAATAAATAACTATGACTAAATAACTAAAATAACTATGAATATCCAAAATTTTAAATATTTGCAAATTTTCTACCAAATTGCAAAATATCAAAGATTTGTAAGTTTTATACAAAATTTAAAAATTTTCTTCCAAATTGCAAAAATAAATTTGTATTTCCAGAATTTGTAAGTTTTACACAAAATTTTTAAATTTTCTGTCAAATTGGAAATATAATTACGGATTTCCAAAAATGTAAAATTTTCACAAAATTTGGAAATTTGGAATTTTGAATGTAAACAGTCTCTGTAGCAGAGTTCTTAAAATTGATGGATGAAAATCATTTAAAATCCTTAACCAAAACCTTCAATCAAATTTATGTATCATTATGGAAAAATTCCACTGGAGTCGCTGGACTGAACTCTGTCCAAAAAGACAAATCTCTTGAAAGAGTTTTTGTGGGCGATACATAGAAGAATATAGCCCCTAACGCCCCTAATCAGTTTGGGTTTGTTAATGCAGTGAGTACCAGATAAGCCTTTTTCATTGTGCAAGTGCAAGTACAGTTTTAGAGATGTAGAGATGTTAATAAAAATGTATTTGCTTGCCTAATAGATTATCAAAAGGCTTTTGATAGCGTAAAACACAACAAATTGATTTTGAGAAATATTGTAATGTATGTATCATTATGGAAATATATGTATCATCATGGAAACATTCCACTGGAGTGGCTGAACTGAACTGATTGTGAGTCCATATTACTCTGTCCAAAAAGACAAATCTTTTGAAAGAGTTTTTGTGGGTGATACATAGAAGAATATAGCCCCTAACGCCCCTAATTAGTTTGGGTTTGTTAATGTAGTGAGTACCAGAGACGCGTTTCCAGTGTGAAAGTGCAAGTACAGTTTCAGAGATGTAGAGATGTTAATAAAAATGTATTTGCTTGCCTCATAGATTATCAGGAGGCTTTTGATAGCGTAAAACACGACAAATTGATTTTGAGAAATATTGGAATGGAAGAAGGAGATTAAGAGAGGAAAATAAAAAAAAAGGAAATACTCAATCGTGAAAAGCATAATAACATTTAGCTCGGAGGTGTGGCGGGTAAAAGCACGTATAAATGGACTTCTGGAGAAGAGCGTCGGGAAAATCCAGGAGACATATAGTCCCAAATGAAACCATTAGACAAGAAATGGGAATACAACACGACATTACAACTAAACAGTTAATATGGCATGGGCACGTCCAAAAAATGTCAGAACACAGAATCCCATAGAAAGTACTGAACTGGAACCCACAAGGAAACCGAAAACGAGGAAGACCGGGCAGAAGCTGAAGAGACGGAGTGGACAAGGAAATTCGAGAGAAGGATCTCGAAGAAGACCTGTGAACGAAGGATTACCGATTTTAGGCGAACCTTTATTGGAATCAAATAGCGGTATTGCGTGTTGATGAAGAACATACCAAAGTAGTCCAAATTTTCAAAGGAGTAAGACAGGGTTGTATCTTATCACCTATACTATTTAAAACATATTCAGGATTCATATTTAGAGAAGCCCTGGAAGAAGCAGATGAAGGAATTTTGATAAATGGAATGAGATTAAACAAGGTCCGGTATGCTTATGATACAAGTGTATTTACTGATACTATTCAAACGCTACAAATATTAATGGATAGAATTGTAAGAATCAACAGTCAATATGGGCTCGAAATAAACACCGCAAAGACAAAACTCATGGTCATAAGTGATGGAAATATTACAGGATAATAAACAAAAGTCTATTTTTCTTTGGTTTAGTAATAAACCTAAGAAATATAGAAAGGGCAAAACAATATCCGTGGTGTCAAACAAATTCCAAGGTGCCGTACCTTGGAACTATAATAAACGAAAATTGGGATAACTTGCAAGAAATCAAGATTTGTATCGTGAAAACAAGAAACAAGAAAATGATTGCTGTTTCATTAGCCACTATCTAACTCTAAGAACAAAAACAGACTTTTGCACTGCTATGTATATTCTGTCTTCCTATATGGAGACATGGACATTAAATTACAACACAGGCAAGAAGCTAGAGGCCTTTGAATTGTGGCTTTATAGACGGATCTTGAGAATATCTTGGATCCAGGGAGTTATAAACATAGAAGTAATGAGAAGAATGAACGCAGCACCTAAATTGGCCAAGATAGTGAAATGCCGAAAGTTGTAATATCTAGCCTACCACCTACTTACAGATATACCACCTACTTCAAAAAATACTTCAAGGGAAAATCAACAGCAAAAGAGGTCATGGAAGAAGACAAATATCTTGGTTTGACAACCTTAGATCTTCTTCTTCTTTTAGCCCTACAGCCCAGGATGGGCTTTGGCTCCCTTAATTGTCTCCATGTATATTCAGATCCGATTTCCGAGGCTTGTTTTTAGGTTTCGTAATGTGTTTGCTTTTCAAAGGGTTACGAAACCTAAAACGTTACGAAACCTAAAAACAAGACTCGGAAATCGGATCTGAACAAACGGCAACGACCATCGCAATACATGGAGACAGTTAAAGAAGTCAAAGCCCATCCTGGGCTGTAGAACTAAAAGAAGAAGAAGATCTAAGGTTGTCAACGATCATCGCAATACATGGAGACAGTTAAGGAAGTCAAAACCCATCCTGGGCTGTAGAACTAAAAGAAGAAGAAGATCTAAGGTTGTCAAAGCAAGCTATTTGTCTTCTTCCATGACCTCTTTTGCTGTTGATTTTGCTTTGAAGTATTTTTTGTTTAGTATTATTCTTATCCTTGGCCGCACGCTTTTCGGAGGACCAATTCTCCCGCTCTCGTTAGCCCTGACCCTAGCCTCCATACGGGTTAGTACCGCATCTTGGCTAGGGCTACTCAGGTTTCAAGGGTTCACCGCCTCATCTCTGAGGTTTCGTGGAAGCGAGAGTCGGAATTGGGTATTGGGCGCATGCACTACCCCGTTTGAACCCCGTGACAACCTTAGATGCTGGTTCAATATGTCTTCAGCTGAATTGTTCCACGTCGCCTTCAACAAGACAAGAATATCCCACATGATCGCCAACATTCGAACCGGATAGGCACCGAGAGAAGAAGAAAAGTGTAAGAAAGAAAAGTATTCAGGAATCAGTTGAGTTTTTACAATTTGGGATGGAATATTTTTACTCTAAAGTATATTTTAAAGCCAAATTTTAGATTTTTGGAAATTATTTAATTAATAAAAAATATTTAATTGAACATTGAAAATTGAAACTATTGAATAAAATAGAATCTGCCAAATTGCAAAAATAATGAATTTAAAAAAAATTTAATTGCAAACAAAATTTGAAAATTCTCTGTCAAATTGCAAAAATAACTATGAATTACCGAAATTTGTAAATTTTATACAAAATGTAAAATTTTTTTACCAAATTGCAAAAATAACGAATAATGTATTTCCATGATTTGTAAGTTTTTTTACAAAATTTAAAAATTTAGTTGCAAGTTCCAAAATTAATTATAAATTTCCAAAATTTGTAAATTTTGAACAAAATTTGAAAATTTTCTTCCAAGCAAAAATAACTATAAATTTTGTAAATTTTATAAGAAATTTTAAAATTTTGTGCCAAATTGCAAAAATAAATATGTATATCCAAAATTTGCAAGTTTTATACAAAATTTTAAAATTTTCTGCCAAATTGGAAAAATTATTACGGATTTCCAAAAATGTAAAATTTTCACAAAATTTGGAAATGAGGAATTTTGAGTGTAAAGAGTCTCTGTAGCAGAGTTCTTAAAATTGATAGATGAAAATCATGTAAAATCCTTAACCCAAATTTTCAATCAAATTTATGTATCGTTATGGAAACACAACCACTGGAGTGGCTGAACTGAACTGAGTCCATTACTCTGTCCAAAAAGGCAAATCTCTTGAAAGAGTTTTTGTGGGTGATACATAGAAGAATATAGCCCCTAACGCCCCAAATCAGTTTGGGTTTGTTAAGTGAGTACCAGGAAAGCCTTTTTCAGTGGGCAAGTGCAAGTACAGTTTCAGATATGTAGAGATGTCAATAAAAATGTATTTGCTTGTCTAATAGATTATCAGGAGGCTTTTGATAGCGTAAAACACGACAAATTTATTTTGAGAAATATTGGAATGGAAGAAGGAGATTAAGAGAGGAAAATAAACAAAAAGGAAATACTCAATCGTGAAAAGCATAATAACATTTAGCTCGGAGGTGTGGCCGGTAAAAGAAAAAACAAAAAGAAAGCTAAAAGCCACAGAAACGGACTTCTGGAGAAGAGCGTCGGGAAAATCCAGGAGACATATAGTCCCAAATGAAACCATTAGACAAGAAATGGGAATACAACACGATATTACTACTAAACAGCTAATATGGCAAGGGCACGTCAAAAAAATGTTAGATCACAGAATCCCAAAGAAAGTACTGAACTGGAACCACAAGTAAACCGAAAACGAGGAAGACCGTGCGGAAGCTGAAGAGACGGAGTGGACAAGGAAATTCGAGAGAAGGATCTCGAAGAAGACCTGCGAACGAAGGATTACCGATTTTAGGCGAACCTTTATTGGAATCAAATAGCGGTATTGCGTGTTGATGAAGAACATACCAAAGTAGTCCAAATTTTCAAAGGAATAAGACAGGGATGTATCTTATCACCTATACTATTTAAAACATATTCAGGATTCATATTTAGAGAAGCCCTGGAAGAAGCAGAAGAAGGAATTTTAATAAATGGAATGAGATTAAACAACGTCCGGTATGCTGATGATACAAGTGTATTTGCTGATACTATTCAAACGCTACAAATATTAATGGATAGAATTGTAAGAATCAACAGTCAATATGGGCTCGAAATAAACACCGCAAAGACAAAACTCATGGTCATAAGTAATGGAAATATTACAGGACCAAACAAAAGTCTATATTTCTTTGGTTTAGTAATAAACCTAAGAAATATAGAAAGGGCAAAACAATATCCGTACCTTGGAACTATAATAAACGAAAATTGGGATAACTTGCAAGAAATCAAGATTTGTATCGTGAAAACAAGAAATGTGTTTGCGAAAATGATTGCGGTTTCATTATCCACTATCTAACTCTAAGAACAAAAATCAGGCTTTTGCACTGCTATGTATATTCTGTCTTCCTATATGGTGTAGAGACATGGACCTTAAATTACAACACAGGCAAGAAGCTAGAGGCCTTTGAATTGTGACTTTATAGACGGATCTTGAGAATATCTTGGATCCAGGGAGTTATAAACATAAAAGTAATGAGAAGAATGAACGCAATACCTAAATTGGCCAAGATAGTGAAATACCGAAAGGTGCAATATCTAGCCTACCACCTACTTACAGATATACCACCTACTTAAAAAAATACTTCAAGGAAAAAGAGGTCATGGAAGAAGACAAATATCTTGGTTTGACAACCTTAGATTTTCTTCTTCTTTTAGCTCTACAGCCCATGACGGGCTTTGGCTCCCTAAATTGTCTCCATGTATAGCGATAGTCGTTGCCGTTTGTTCAGATCCGATTTCCGAGGCTTGTTTTTAGGTTTCGTAATGTGTTTGTTTTTCACAGGGTTACGAAACCTAAAACGTTACGAAACCTAAAAACAAGCCTCGGAAATCGGATCTGAACAAACGGCAACGACCATCGCAATACATGGAGACAGTTAAAGAAGTCAAAGCCCATCCTGGGCTGTAGAACTAAAAGAAGAAGAAGATCTAAGGTTGTCAAAGCAAGCTATTTGTCTTCTTCCACGACCTCTTTTGCTGTTGATTTTGCTTTGAAGTATTTTTTGTTTAGTGTTATTCTTATCCTTGGCCCCACGCCTTTCAGAGGACCAATTCTCCCGCTCTCGTTAGCCCTGATCCTAGCCTCCATACGGGTTGGTACCGCATGGCTAGGGTTACCCAGGTTTCAAGGGTTCACCGCCTCATCTCTGAGGTTTCGTGGAGGTGAGAGTCGGAATTGGGTATTGGGCGCATGCACTACCCCGTTTGAACCCCGTGACAACCTTAGATGCTGGTTCAATATGTCTTCAGCTAATTGTTCCACGTCGCCATCAACAAGACAAGAATATCCCACATGATCGCCAACATTCGAACCGGATAGGCACCGAGAGAAGAAGAAAAGTGTAAGAAAGAAAAGTATTCAGGAATCAGTTGAGTTTTTACAATTTGGGATGGAATTTTTTTACTCTAAAGTATATTTTAAAGCAAAATCTTAGATTTTTGGAAATTATTTAATTAATAAAAAATATTTAATTGAACATTGAAAATTGAAACTATTGAATAAAATAGAATCTGCCAAATTGCAAAAATAATGAATTTAAAAAAATTTTAATTGCAAACAAAATTTGAAAATTCTCTGTCAAATTTCAAAAATAACTACGAATTTCCGAAATTTGTAAATTTTATACAAAATGTAAAATTTTTTTACCAAAGTGCAAAAATAACGAATAATGTATTTGTAATTTTTTTCTACAAAATTTAAAAATTTAGTTGCAAGTTGCAAAATTAATTAAAAATTTCCAAAATTTGTAAATTTTGAACAAAATTTGAAAATTTTCTTCCAAGCAAAAATAACTATAAATTTTGAAAATTTTATACGAAATCTTAAAATTTTCTGCAAAATTGCAAAAATAAATATGTATTTCCAGAATTTGTAAGTTTTATACAAAATTTTAAAATTTCCTGCCAAATTGGAAAAATAATTACGGATTTCCAAAAATGTAAAATTTTCACAGAATTTGGAAATTTGGAATTTTGAGTGTACAGAGAGAGACTCTCTGTAACAGAGTTCTTAAAATTAATGGATGAAAATTATGTAAAATCCTTAACCCAAATCTTCAATCAAATTTATGTATCATTATGGAAACATTCCACTGGAGTGGCTGAACTGAACTGATTGTGAGTCCATAACTCTGTCCAAAAAGACAAATCTTTTGAAAGAGTTTTTGTCGGTGATACATAGAAGAATATAGCCCCTAACGCCCCTAATCAGTTTGGGTTTGTTAATGCAGTGCGTACCAAAGAAGCCTTTTTCAGTGTGCAATTGCAAGTACAGTTTCAGAGATGTAGAGATGGTAATAAAAATGTATTTGTTTGCCTAATAGATTATCAGGAGGCTTTTGATAGCGTAAAACACGACAAATTGATTTTGAGAAATATTGGAATGGAAGAAGGACATTAAGAGAAGAAAATAAAAAAAAGGGAATACTCAATCGTGAAAAGCATAATAACATATAGCTCGGTGGTGTGGCCGGTAAAAGAAAAAACAAAAAGAAAGCTAAAAGCCACAGAAGCGGACTTCTGGAGAAGAGCCTCGGGAAAATCCAGGAGACATATAGTCCCAAATGAAACCATTAGACAAGAAATGGGAATACAACACGACATTACAACTAAACAGCTGATATGGCATGGACACGTCAAAAAAATGTCAGATCACAGAATCCCAAAGAAAGTACTAAACTGGAACCCACAAGGAAACCGAGAACGAGGAAGACCGGGCAGAAACTGGAGAGACGGAGTGGACAAGAAAATTCGAGAGAAGGATCTCGAAGAAAACTTGTGAACTTGTGAAAGAAAAGTGTAAGAAAGAAAAGTATTCTGGAATTGGTTGAGCTTTTACAATTTGCGATGGAATTTTTTTACTCTAAAGTATATTTTAAAGCCAAATTTTAGATTTTTGGAAAATCTTCCTGATGATTTTTATAGAAAACGAAATTGACTAAATATTTAATTGAACATTGAAAATTGAAACTATTGAATAAAATAGAATCTGCCAAATTGCAAAAATAATGAATTTAAATTTTTTTTAATTTCAAACAAAATTTGAAAACTCTGTCAAATAACTATGAATGAGCAAAAATAACTATGAATTTCCGAAATTTGTAAATTTTATACAAAATGTGAAATTTTGTTACCAAATTGCAAAAATAACGAATAATGTATTTACATGATTTGTAATTTTTTTTACAAAATTTAAAAGTTGCAAAATTAATTATAAATTTCCAAAATTTGTAAATTTTGAACAAACTTTGAAAATTTTCTTCCAAGCAAAAATAACTATAAATTTTGAAAATTTTATACGAAATCTTAAAATTTTCTGCCAAATTGCAAAAATAACTATGGATTTCCAGGATTTGTAAATTTTATACAAAATTTGAAAATTTTCTGCCAAAGTGCAAAAATAACTATGAATTTCCAAAATTTCTGAATTTGTCACAAAATGTGAAAATTTCTGCCAAGTTGCAAATAAAACTATGGATTTCCAAAATTTTCTGCCGAATTTCAAAAATAACTGAATTTTTAAAATCCGTAAATTTTATACAAATTTTGAAAATTTTCTGGCAAATTGCAAAAATAACTATGAATTTCTAAAACTCGTAAATTTTAAATAAAATCTACACTTTATATAATATAACTATACTTTATATTAAACTATTTATATTGTATTTCTTTATTAAATACTAGGTTACAACTAATTATGTAGTTGACATATCCACACAACGACATATCTACCAAGCAAATAAAGAAATTAGTCTATTATTGCAAAAGAATAAAATGGAAAAAGTTTGCAAATAAGTTAGAGTCTGTCCTAAAACGAGATTAACACATTTTATTCGGGTGGTTTGAATTATATTTGGGTAATTCAAGGAAGTGATTTGTTGTAATTGCAGCTTCCCGAATGCGGTGTGTTGAAACGATCTAGTCAATTTTAAACGCAGTATGAATAGACAATAATAATAGACAATAAATATATATTTATGTGTAGCTTTAGACGTGATTGTTATTTATATTGTTAATAAATGGAAGCAACAAATACGTATTTATTAAATAGTTGAACAAGAAAATGCAAAGAAATTATTTAAAAGGGAAATGAATAGTGGTCGATAGTTTTGAAAATTTGTTGCTTTGTATAATTTGTGAACATTTTGTGATATCAAATATTTTTGTGCTGTTTCAATAAATGTTCACAACAGTTTTAGAAATTTGCCAAAAAGTAAAAAAAAACGCCACAAGATTTTGAAGGTTATCGATCATCTCAATATCTCTTTGTTTCTCAACAAAATATTTTCTTATGTGGTATACGTGCCGACAATAAAAAACCTTTCTACGCGAAAACGTCGCCAAATTGAAACTCAAAAAATTTCACGTTTGTAACATTTTTGGCAACGTTTTCACGCCTTTGATACCAAAAGAAACGAAAAACCGCCAGTAAATCAGACTGATGCACTCGTTTTAAGTACATCCTTGTATACTCACGCAACAAACAAATCTTGTTTACTAATTGCAAGACTAAGTCTAATGTTGTATAACAAAACTAGTTTCATGAATTAGATACGAGACAATAATAAAATAAACAATAAATTGATATTAACAATAATAACTTACAAATTTCATGTGAGATTTGTTTTGGTAGAGTTTAAAGATTTAATAATTGTTATAGAGCTCCGGAAAGACTGAATATATTTATATATTCAGGCTGTGTTCCGTTTGTTTTAAGTTAATAAATTGTAATATCTAGAAACGAGTTTAAAACAAATAAACTGAGACTGGATCCATACGAATTAGATACACACCCACATTAGATAGACACCCAAGACTCGACAAGCAATATTCTATACATAATACTAGACAAGCAAGACTGGAGAGGTAAGAATAGTTAGGCAAAATTATAGACTAAACAGACAAGACTAGAAAGACAAGACTAGACAAGCAAGACTAGATAGATAAGATTAGAAAGAGACGTGGCTTAGCAGACAAGACTAAAACTAGGCAAACAAGACGAGCAAGACTAGATTTGTTATAAAATGTTAGAAATCTAGTAATATATATATAAAAGGACAATAATTTTCAGAGCATTAAATGTATATGTAATTCTGTTTCTTATAACAATTATCAGCGTAATTACGTGATTGTTATCTACAAGTCCGACCTAATAATAATGAGAAAATCTGTATAAAAGATAATATTTATAAATATATGTATATAAAGTAAGTTGTTATGTAATAACTAAATTAAAGAAAATACATGTTATTAGAATGTAAACGAAAACTTTGCAAACTTGTTTCATTTGTACCTAACAAACTAATTCATTTGGCTTGTCTCTCTATACTTGTCTGTCTAGTCTTGCATGTATAGTCTTCTCTGTCTAGTCTTGTCTGTCTAGACTTCTCTGTCTAGCCTTGTCTGTCTAGTCTTGTCTGTCTAGCCTTGTCTGTCTAGTTTTGTTTGTCTAGTCTTGTCTGTCTAGTCTTGTTTATCTATTCTTGTCTGTCTAGCCTTGTCTGTCTAGTGTAGTCTGTCTAGTTTTGTCTGTCTAGTCTTGTCTGTTTAGTCTTTATTTTTTTTAAATTTAATTTAATTTAAGCATTTATTGCTCAGGGTACGTACAAACCAATTTAAAGAGCACAATACAGTATTAAACTGATAAAATTAGAAGGTATAGATGCACAAAGACAACCAGAGTCAGAGATGTACAACTAAAACATCCATAAAATAACATAATACATCGAAACAAACATAAAAACAAAGTAAAATAAAAACATAGTTATATAAAAACAGTCAAAGAGATGAGTTAGCTTACAAATAGAAAATGGTAACAATAGAAACTTATAAGATCGAAGTTAGTCCGATAAGCAGTTCAGGGCTGTGGATCTATAGGTGCAAAATTTTCAAAAGATGTCACATTCACATTCATGTCACATTCACATAGGCGTCACACATGTCTTTAAGTGGCGAAACCAACCTAAACGGACCTGGGTCTGGGGACCTGAAAGATTCCTGAAAGTAATTCAATAATAAAGGGTTCGTCGATGATTCTATTGGTGGCCCTAAATAAAAAACACAAGACCAGCCAGCATACGACGCCATTTAAGTGACCGATACACAAACTTCTCCTGCAACAAAGGGTGCTCAATGTATAGAGGTGGAGAGCAGTCGTAGGTTTAATAGAGGCATTTCAAGAATTTCTTCTGAATGATCTCCAAAGCAAGAATATTCTTAATGGTGTGCGGGCTCCAGATAATAGAGCAATACTCCAGTGTGCTTCTAACAAAGCTGTTATAAAGAAGCGATATCGTTAAGTTGTTAGAGAAGCCACGACTATTGCGAATGATGAAACCAAGTGCACTAATTGCCTTGGAAACTGTAGATTTAATATGTTTGTCAAAGGAGAGGCGAGAGTCGAATAAATTTCCTTCAATAATCAAGGTCCTTCAGAGATTCACAGTGTTCAAGGGAGGCATTGCCCAGACAGTAACTGAAAACGATATGATGCTGTTGCCGGGTATAGGTGAGTACCTTGCATTTGCCTAGCTTGATATCCAACTGATTACCGTCGCATCACTTCTGGAAGATATTGAGGCTCTCTTGAAGAAGATGACAATCACCAGGATGCCTAACATTCATAAATATTTTGAGGTCGTCCGCAAAGAATAAATGAGGAGCAAATAGAGATAAACCTAAGTCGTTAATACAAATATTGAATAAGAACGGTCCTAGATTTGACCCCTGTCGAACACTAGAGGAGACAACGAAATTCGAGGAAGAATAACCACTGTGGAATACGAATTGACTTCTATTGACAAGGTATGAACATAGTAAGGATATCAAGTTGTTGGATAACCCAAAAGAATGAAGTTTGCTAATAATTAGAGTATGATCTATGGGTCAAAAGCCAAAAGAGAAGTCCGTATAAATACAGTCCACCTGACCCCTGATACCAATAACTGAAGAGACAAAATCTGTGAAGGCTGCTAGGTTGTTGAATGAGGAGCGACCTTTTATGAAGTCATGTTCGTTCAGGGCGATCAGGTTCTTAATGAGGTGAACAGTAGATGGAGTTATATATGACGGACTCAAAGATTTTGGAGAAATTAGAAATTATGGAAATGGGTCTTTATAATATAATTCTTCGATAATTCTTTACATCGGATTGATGACCAGATTTATGAACAGGACAGATCTTAGCTAATTTCCAATCTTCGGGGAAAGCGCCTTTAGAGAGGATAATTATTCCGGCGCATAAAAAGAATACACCATACATAGTAGAATCATCCCATTCATAGAAAAATATAACATTATTCCAGGCCAACAACATGGATTTCGTAAAGGGAAATCAAATTCAACAGCGCTAGCAGATTTCCACACCATTTTAAAAGGAGTAGACATGGGTAATAAACCTATAGGAATATTCTGCGACTTAAGTAAGGTGTTTGATTGTGTCTCCCACGAAACACTATTAAACAAACTAATTAGATATGGAATCCGAGGAAAAGCCGAGATGGCTACAATTCTACTTAGAAGACCGAAAGCAATATGTTACAATAAGAAGTGGAAATGAAACAGGAAAGTCCAACACCATTTGTACCAATATTGGGGTTCCTCAAGGGAGCGTTCTTGCACCAACACTTTTCTTATTGTACACCGCCGACTTAATTAGTTATATAAACGGACAGCATTGTACATTGTACGCAGATGATACCAGTTTTATTAGAACTGGAAAAAATATAAAAGAAAATGCAGACAAAGCTAATTTATTACTAGGTTCAATCAACACTTGGTTCTCAGCAAACAACCTTTTCTTTAATAAAGAAAAAACAGATTATGTCATTTTTCAGACAGCTAGAAGCACCTATGCTTAGAACATTGAATTGAAAATACAAAACCACTGTTTAAAAAGAGCTAAAGAAGCTCCTAGGAATCCACTTGGAAGAGCATATCCTCTGGACAACCACCATACAAAAAATTAGTCGGTTACTACATCACAAAACATACCAAATTAAACATCTGCGCAATTTGGTGAACAAGAAAGACCTGCTAAGTTGGTATTTTGCCGAGGTGCAATCCATATTAACATATGGCATAATTCTATGGGGAGCTACATCACTTATAGAAGAAATACTTCTAGCACAGAAAAGAATTGTCCGAAATATAGAACAACAGAATCGTGCAAACCACATTTTAAAAAATTAAATATTTTGACAGTAGTCAATTTGTATATACTGGAAACTGCCTCATATATCCACAAAATTCGCGATACTCTCCAAAAAAGATATCCATACATATGACACAAGAGGAAAACACCACCTTTATCCCAGGAAAACAAATTTAAACATGTGTTCAAAAGGACTTGAGAATCAAGGAAATAAAATTTACAATAAAATACCAAACACAATAAAAAATGAAATGTCACTTAAAAAATTTAGAAATTATTTAAAAAAAGTTCTATTAATGAACCCGATGTACGTCTTAATGATTTTATATATTTTAAATTTAGCTAACTTATTACTTTTACTTATTGTAATATTGTATTTGAATTATTTTTTGACATAGCCTATAAATATTTTATGTATCTCATTTGGCAAAATAAATAATTTGAATTTGATCAGGTTAAAGAGTTTAGTGAGTGAAGATATGGGCACAATCACGTATCAGAAAGGCTGGAACCAGTCTTCGCTGGAACTAGTCTTGTCGGTCTAGTTTTGTCTGTCTAGTCTTGTCTGTCTAGACCAGGAGTCTCCAAACTACGGCCCGAGGGCCACATCCGGCCCGCGGACAGATTTTGTCCGGCCCGCGGAGAGCTAGCATACTTGAAATCTCCTTTTAGAGAACATATTTTTTATAGCAAATTAAATTTAGTTTATATTATTTATAGCAAATTAATATGATATCTACATTGATATGGTCATGGGCTAACTACTCATAACATTGTTGTAGGCTTATTGTTAATGTTTGTGTGATAAGTTGGATAAAGAAACACAGAATTGTAATGAGTAAAGACATATATAATATGCAGAAAATTTAACTTCAGTATATAAAACTAACAAATTATTGAAACGAATCCAACTAACTTTTTATACATTTTAAATAAAAACATAACTTATAACAACCATAATGACATATGAAATACTAATGAGATTTATGTAATTGAGATTTTCCACTGACAACAGTTTGTAGTTGTGGACTAATTTTACTTGTACCAATTATTAAAAGAGATTTAAGATGCTCATCAGTTAATTTAGTTTTGTAAACATTTTTTGTGTACTTCATTTTGGAGAAGGTCTTATCACACAAATAAGTAGTACCAAAAACAGAAAACAGCCCACGAGCAAATTTATGCAAATTATCAAATTGTGTCAGTGGAAGACTCTTATAAAATTCCAACAAAGATGAGTTTTGATATTTGTTCTTAATTATATCACTGCACTGTAGATCAATCATTTCCATTTGAAGTTCCGGGGCTAGGGTTTCAATGTCAGTGTCAAAAGGATTCTGAAAAATCTTAATTTGATTCGCAATGGCATCAAAGTCCGAGAAACAAGTATCAAAATTTATTTTCAAAGCACTCAAAGTTTCGATTGCAAAATCGATAGGAAACTCAGTCTCAGTGGTTTGGCTGAATGTTTTAAAATGCGAAAAACATTTACTTCGTAGTTGTGATTGAAACAGTATCAATTTCTTCCGGAATGATTTGATATTAGTGTATAAATCAGGAAGATGCTGGTTTTCTCCTTGCAATCTCAAATTCAGTTCGTTCACATGTTTTGTCAAATCAACATAGAATGCTAACTTCCACAGCCATGCGTTGTTTTGTAATTCAGTAGGAGGGCGATGCTTTTCATTCAAAAAAATTTCGATCACTGCTCGAAGTTCAAAAAAGCGCTGAAGGACTTTCCCACAACTAAGCCAACGTACGGCAGTATGATAAGGTAAGTCATTTTCTCCAATCTCTTCAATAAATTGTTGGAATTGTCGGTGATTCAGCCCAAAAGATCTAATAAAATTAACAGTTGATATGACTGGTTTCAGAACTTCAGACATATCCAAACATTTTCCGCACAAAGACTGTTGATGAATGATACAATGTAAGACTAATGGTTTTGAACCACCGTCATTTTCTACAGCCTTTGACACAAGAGCGACCACTCCTTTATCTTTCCCACTCATGTTTTTGCCTCCATCAGTTGTAATACATTTCAAGTTTTTCCATTGAAGGTTTTTTTGATTAATGGCCATTTCAACTCCTTTAAAAATATCTGTACCAGTAGTTGTGCCATGAATACTATACATATCAAGAAGTTCTTCATGCACTTCATAGCTTTTATCTACTCCTCGAACATAAATCAACACCTGAGCAGTATCTGACACATCCGTTGACTCATCCAAGGCCAAAGAAAACCACTCAACATGTCCATTTTTGTCGAACAGTTGAGAGGATATATTTTCAGCGATGTTTTCTACCCTTCGAGCCACAGTGTTTGCTGACATACTGACAGTTTTTAATAAATTTACCTTTTCAGGGCACATTTCTTCGACGACTGCAATTATGCATTCTTTGATCATTTCTCCATCGGGGAATGGTTTTCCACGTTTTGCAATTTCAAGAGCCACACGAAAGCTGGCATGAGTTGCAGCCTCTTGTTCAGTTTTGAGTTTTGTAAATGAAGATTGCTGCGATTTCAATCCGCGCTTCATAGCTTCGAATTTTTCTGTCCGCACTTCAACTTCCTGTATATTTTGAGTAATTTTGAAAATGTTTTGTTTCATAATGACGTTTAATGGTATATTCCTTGAGAACGGTTATGCTTTCATTGCAAATCAAACATAGCGCCTTGTTACTGGAGTCAATTACGAAATACTGAATGTTCCACTGATCTTTGAATTTTCTACATTCGCTATCAATTTTTCGCTTCTTTTCCATACTACTAAATCACACACAAAAGCAACAATTCAAATCAAAATACTGTTACAAAGATGTCTTAAACTTAAACACGCACAAACACGTTTTAAGGAGGTACGCACTATTTTATTTCACAACAGTGTCATAGGAACTGACTTGTGGTTGCGCCACTAGCCTTCTTATATATTCCAATTACTGCCATCTAGAAGTGAGTGGAAGACACCAGAACTTTCTCGAAGCAACGAGATTATTCTGTACATGTTATTAGCGCCATCTGTTAGCGATAGAAGGTACTACCTGTTTCCGCTTGTGTCCACCAGATGTCGTGTCACGTTACTCCTCATGGTTCGTACTCTACGACTAATCTAGAAATTACAGATAATGACAGGAAAATTAATAATATGCAGTGTTGCCATTTTGCGGACTTTAGTCCGATTTGCAGCCTTTTTTAAATGTTGCGTACTTTTTCGGACTTTTTTTATCATCAGTGGACTATTTCACTTTTTACCACCGGCAACAATGATAATATGGTTTTGGCCCTCGGAACTTACTGGAGTAATCAGTATGGCCCTAAGGCTGGAAAGTTTGGAGACCCCTGGTCTAGACAATCAAATAAAATTTTTAATTTTTCTCCAGATGTAAACACATTACATATTAGACAAGTCATATTACATATTAGACAAGAAAAAACAAGGAAAAAAACAATTGATTTAGATTAATGCAAAAATATAGATAACACAAAATTAGAAAGTAGAAATACATAAAAAAATTGTTATTGTTATTTTCAAAAAATTCACTTCGCGTGCAATAGCACTTTTCTAAGAGATGTCTTGTTAGATGTTTCCTAAAAGATTTGTAAGTTCCGTGATTCTTGATCCTCTAAATCAGTGTTTCTCAAACTTATTTGTCTCATCGCCCACCTTTGATATGCTAAAGTTAATAGCGCCCCCCAAATCTTTTTTTTTCTCTTCCTAGAGTAAAAGTATTTTTACTTACCAAGTATTTTATAGGATACTGCAAATTTTTCTGTTCTATCGAAATTTTTATTATAAAACAACGAAAATACTTAAATATTCACTAGAAATCTTGCAACATTGATAGTAAAATGTATATACAGTCGAACTTCCATAACTCGAACTTCAGAAACTTCAATTTTTCTATAACTCAATAATATTTTTAGAAATTGATACGTTTAGATAAGATTTTAAATATAAATTAACTTCCATAACTCGAATTTTCCTCAACTCAATTTTTTTCATAACTCGTAGTAAAAATTTGTACAATGGTAAAATTTTACATACAAAATAATTTCTATAACTCCAATTTTTTAACCGCCGCGTATTTTCCAAAACTTATGATGCCGGATATTGCCTACCATAAACCGTCGAGAGTGTAATCCTCGGGCAGATTACGAAACATTTTATTTTTCATATTTTATGATCACCAAAAACTCAAATAAAGCAAAACTAAGAAATTACCAGCGGGTGTGCTTTAGGAAGATTAGGACAGGATATTATTCTCCCGAGAATCGATAATCCAAAAAGAGACGATATAATCGAATATTACCGACAATGTGCTATATATTATGAAAAACAATTAAAAATTACTGACTTTCAAAAATTAATATATTAATTAAAATTATTTTTAATTACTTATAATTATATCATATTAATAATGTATACATATTTCTCTTTTGTTTTTTGTTTATAAATATATACATATGTACATATGTATTTACTTTGAATAAATTGTGTATAGTGTATTTTACTCATTTTATAGTTATGTATTTCTATAACTCCAATTTTCTATAACTCGAATTTTTTTCATGAACTATGGCAATTCGACTTAGGGAAGTTCGACTGTTTATCAAGAATACACGCGCTAGTGAGGATACGCCGCAATTTCTTGTAACATCAAAATTCAAAATAAATTGTAAGTTTAGGTCTGAGAACCTATTTAGATTAATAATAAATGCATTCTTAAAAAATTAGCAACAAAAATTCTGATAGTTTTTTAAATATTTCAAATAAAAATGCGGGGATCCTTGTACAAAGAAAAATTCGTGAAAATAAAGTGAAAGCATTATAATTTTTACAGAAATAAAATTATATAATATTTTTTTGTTATAAATAATGCATTTTTGAGGCCGGTTGAATAATACTGAACACGGAAAAAATTTGTTGAACGTATTTGTTTGTTTTAAATTAACACAAATACATTGTATAGCTCGTGATACCTATCGCCCCCCTGGCTACCTACCGCCCCCTATATCGCCCCCTGGCCACCTACCGACCCCCAAAACGACGTCATCGCCCACTGGGGGGCGATATCGCCCACTTTGAGAAACGCTGCTCTAAATGTATTCGATTGGATATATGTTTACCTATTCTATTTGGGGTCTTTTGGCACAGAATAATATTACTTCTTAAAGACCGTAGTTTTTCACGATTTCTGGTGTCGTAAGTATGGCGACCTCCTCATCGAAAAATATTCCAAAAAATTTGACCACTTGCTTTCTATGTAATTGGTAGTATCCGATTTGCAGTATTTGCAGATCTTCAGAGGGTTTCTTTCGACTACATTGATAAATTATGTGGTTAGTTTTTTTCTGGATTTAAGAACAATTTATTTGCACAAAACCACGTATAAAGTCTGTCTAAGATTACTTTTGCGTTGATTTTCCTATCCACCAGGCAATCCTCTTATATTATAATACTTGTATCATCTCTATATCATGGTCCCCTATAAAAGTGTTTTTGCGCTATAAAACCTAACCTAACCTAACCAAGTCTGCTGTGTACAGCGAAGAAACAACCGGGGCCAGAATACTTCCTTCGGGAACACATATTTTTACCACAGTGGTCGATGACATTCCAGTCATTTCGTTTTTTTCAATTTTAACGTATTGGTAGTAATTTTAACGTAATAGTACTTTGGGTTTGTCGGTTTTTCATACCATATTTTAAAAAATCGGTTTTTAAAGAAAATTTGTCCCATTTGAAAACCGCTTTTTAAATTAAGAAAACCGGTTTAAAATAAAATAAAACTGTTAAATTAAGTAAAAATTATTTTTTATCTTATTTGATTTGCTATTCATTCTATTCAACGAGTTGGGTTGGCCAGTGCTTGTGCATTGTGCATATTAACAAGTGAATGTATATTTGAATTTCTGTTAAATGAACTAAAAATTTTACCACTGAAATAAGTTTTAACTTATTATATGCTTTAGAAGAACGAATTCAAGAAAGACGACAATTAGAATTAGAAACTCTTTTGATGCATTTGCAAAATCCACAAAACATTTTCATTTCAGCAAAGATCTATTGTACAGTAATCTATTGTACAGTAAGATCTACTGTACCTTTAGCTTTAAAAAGTGAAAATATTAAGTTAAGGAAAGTAATGCATAGAATATTTCCAAATTCTTATGCGGAAACCGATTCTTATGATGTACAAATCGAAGAAACTACCTACAAGAGTAACGCTTTCTTAAAGGAAGCCATGAAAAAATCAATTCATAAATTTCCTAAAAACCCTGAAGAAAAACTCAAATCCATAGACACTGAAAAGTGTTCGTTATTTTGTGCAATGTGTATTCCTTGTTTTTTATATTTTGACTTGGACATTGATTTCGTTTTGTTATTTTATATAAATAAAATAAAATATTTTATCTACGACCACTATTGTAAATGCCCATTATTGTACAGTTCGTGGACTGTGTAAATACATCACACCAAACACATTTGTAACAATCCGCGATTAATGTTATGTAGTAATTCAAAATCACTCTTGCTTGTTTGGTTTACGATTCGTTGATTGGATGAGAGCTGCGCGTTGATACTATTTTTAAATATAGTACTTTGTCTCCTGGATTTTTCAAATACTCGGCTTTTTCATCAATTGTTTGCTACAGTATTTCAACTTACACTTTTAAATTTTTTTATTTGTGACTCGGCGGGCCGCAATCTAGGTATTGTCGGGCCGCATATGTCCCGCGGGCCGCGTGTTTGACATGCCTGGTGTACATTGTCCAAATGAATATATAGAATTTTCGCAGTAACTCCCTCTGGTGCCATTTTGAAGAATGCATTGAATAACGACGCCACTCTATCTGGATCTGTTGCCGTGGTTGATTCTTCCTCCTTAATATGAAGATCTGGCTTATAGTTTACTTTATTATATAATTCCTCAACTGTTTTTCACAAGGCCTTTTGCTTGTACAGTTCTCGGTTTTGTTTTTATAAAAATTTCTTCGAGTTGTAACAAGTAAATTTATATGTTTTTTCTTTATCATCATCATCAATGGCGCTACAGCCCGAGTCGGGCCTTGGCCTCCTGAATGCTCCGTCTCCAGTTTTCTCGGTCCAATGACCGCGTCCTCCACGTTGCAAATTTCAGAAGCGATCTGCTGTCTTCGTCAATGGAGTCCTCCCAGCGTTTTCTTGGTTTTCCGACTGGTCTTTTTCCTTCCGCTTTTCCTTTTTGTACTCGCTTGGGTATTCTTCCGTCTTCCATTCGCTGTACATGACCAGCCCACTGTAGCTTTCGGAGTTTGATGAGAGTGGAGACTTCTGGGTCCTCAAAAATAGCATACAATTCCTTATTGTACCGAATTCGCCATGCGCCTTGTTCTCTCACCGGTCCGAGGATTCGTTGCAATACCTTTCTTTCAAAAGCATTGACCATTTTTTCTGATGCCTGTATAAAGGTCCACGTTTCACTGCCATAGCAGAGTACAGGTCTTATTATTGTTTTGTAGATTCGCAGCTTCGTTTTTCTGTGCACGTCTTTACATTTGATTATAGGAAGTACCGAATAATATGTCTTGTTTGCTATCATTATGCGTCTTTTTATTTCGTTGATTTCATTGCCGTCTTTGGAGAGATTGGCTCCCAGATATATGAAATTGTCCACATTTTCTATGTTATAGTTTGCTATCGTTAGATTTTGTCTGATTGGCGTGTTTCTTCGTGATTGTACCATAACTTTCGTTTTGTTTGCATTCATGCGTAACCCTACTTCTAGTGCTGCCGTGTCAAGATTAACGAATACTTCCTTGGCGTCTAGTTTTGAGCGCGCCATTATGTTTATGTCATCTGCGTAAGCTACTATTTGGGTTGATTTAAATAATAGCGTCCCTCTGGTGTCAACAGGGAGTTTTCGTACGACATATTCCAAAGCCAGATTAAACAGTGTGGGTGCAAGGCCATCTCCTTGCTTCAGCCCTGAGAGCGTTAGGAAGCTTGTTGTCAGCTCGTTCTGGATTCTTACTTGGCATGTTGAGTTGGTCATTGTAAGCCTTGTCAGTCGAACGAGTTTCGCTGGTATTCCCAGTTCCAGCATTATCGTGTACAGTACACTTCTGTCGATACTGTCATAAGCTTGTTTAAAATCTACGAATATTTGGTGCACATCGATGTTATATTCCCAGCATTTCTCTAGCACCTGCTTTACTGAGAAAATTTGATCCGTAGTTGATCGTCCGGCTCTGAATCCTCCTTGGTATTCTCCAATTATATTTTCGGCATAGGGTTTAATTCGAGACTCAATGATCTTCGTCAAGATTTTATAGCATGTGCGCAGCAATGAAATCCCTCTATAGTTTTCGCAGCACAGTTTGTCACCCTTTTTGTATATCGGACATATAATGCTTTTTCGCCAATCGTCAGGTAGTGTTTCCTGTGTCCATATTTGTAGCAGCAAGGTGTGAGTTTTTGTAGCTACGCATTCACCACCGCTCTTCAGGAGTTCGGCAGGAATGTCGTCTATGCCCGGCGCCTTGTTGTTTTTTAATTTGCTGAGGGCATCTTTTACTTCTTCTACTGTAGGGAGGCTCACTATATTTTCGTCAGTAGCTGCCTCGGTCAGGTTGTCAGTTACGGTAGTGGACGGTGGTGAATTCGGGTTAAGCAACTGTTGGAAATATTGCCCCCATCTCGTCTTTATCTCCTCTGTGCTGCTGATAATGCCTCCTGCAGCGTCCTTGCATAGGCTCGTACTTGGTTGAAACCCTCGTTTTTGGTTTTTAACTATTGCATATGCCGCTTTTGTGTTATTTGACTTAAAATGTTCGTCCATTTTGCATAGCTCGTCATTCAGGTACTTTCTTTTCTTCTTTCTACAAATTTTGTTTGCAGATCGTCTGAGTTCGTCAAATATGTCTCTCTTGGCTCTTGTCGGTCGTTCGGTGAATTGTTTGTAAGCTACATTCTTTTTGTCTATTGCATCTCGGCATTCATCATCGAACCAATCGTTTTTCTTTCGCCGGGACTGGTGGCCTATAACCTCCTCTGCGACAGACTTAATGCCATTTTTGATGGAGAGCCATAACTGCTCTATTGGCATTTCGTGATGGTTGGATATTTGGTCAAAATGTCTGTTTAAAGCTGATACGTATGCGCCTGCGGTTGACTCGTCTTTCAGCTTCTCGATGTCGAATGTTTTTTCTTTATAGTTAAGTATAAATCTGTTAAGACTGGATGTTTCTTTTTGAATTATAAAGAGGTCCTTTAAGTTTTTGCTTGAGCTTTTAACTTTCTCCGAGATCCATGAAATAGAATTAGTCTTTTTTATCGGAAAAAAAAAATTAAACGTAGAATAGACCTTTTTACGGTTGGTTAAGCGCATGCGCATCCGCCAAGTTTGAAAGGCGGGAATATGAAAGTTTCGGGCACATATTTAGTTATACGTCAAAAACTTCGGGCACTTTTTGACGTATAACATGACGGAAATTGACACATGCGCACACAAAAAAATTAAACTATAAAAAGGTCTATTGTAGCAACTGTATGAAAGCTTGTCTTACAAGCTCTGTATAGAATTCTATCCACGTTTCTTGTCGAAGAGCTTGTAGTAGAGCAGCTTTGTTGGCAGTGCAGTAGTTTCTAGCAGAGTAATAATTGTTATCGTTCCTAGCACTATTTACCTTGGTACCAACAAATATGAATCTATGGTCGGAAATTGGATTTTCATCATCAGTTACTGAAGCTGCGTCTTTATGAGTCTTAACAACTCATAACGACGATATAAATGATGCTTTTCGACTTTGTAGCGACTATAGTGGGAACTTTTATTCTATAATGCAGTCCATAGCCCCGTAGAAGATTTATTAATAGTAGTTTATGTTACAAGTGTGTGAAGAAGGGCTTTTGTGTATGAGTTGCAATGTTTAAGGCACGAGCCGAAATCGAGTGGTTTAATCGCAATGGGTGCTCACTGACACAATAAGGTTAGAACGTTCAGCGCCTCCGTGAAAAAAAGTGCTAACTACTAAAAAACGCACAGTGACGGGAACACTATTTGGTCGTTGTCAATGTAATCTAGGTTAACCTAGATTTAATCTAGATTAAGTTATGGTTAGGCTAAGTTATATTATCTTCTGTTGGCTTTATAACCCGCGGTGGGTTTTTGCCTCTACAACAATCTTCTTCTATTCTGTCCTTTCACCGGCTTTCTCTCTCCAATCCCTTACTCCCATCTTTCTAAGACTTTCCTACACGTCTTCCATCCATCTTTTCCTTGGCCTGCCTCTTTTCCTTCTTCCTACTGGCCGCCAGTTGTACATTTTCTTGGCTTGTCTGTCGTCATATTATACCCAGAACAGACTGAGGGTGCATTCGCGTTGGGCGCTCATATACGCTTTGAGCGCTTACGCTTATAAGCTCAGATTATAGGTGTTTTTGTTGGCCTATGAGCGCTTAGAATCAATAAGAAAATTTCGTTCGTTTTGGACACTATGACTGTCAGCGCCAGAGATAGCGTCAACATGGCGAATGTGAGAAATGTTTATCCATTAGTAAATAATATATTGGAAATTATCAACGATGAATCTGAAGAATATGATATGATTGAAGATAGTGATGATGAAATGGAATGGAAATATTCCAGTATTTATTTAAATTTATCTTGTAAAATAGAACGTTTAAGGAGGCTTCAAAATTTTGTAGAAGAGGTTATACCTACCATCTTTTACTTATACAAAATTTAAATCTCACTTTAGGTGATTATTAAAAGTTTAACATTTAATATTCCAAAATTATTGATCTTTACCTTCTATTTTAAATTTATAGATTATATTAATTATATTCAAATAAATGTTTGAATAATTTGAGTCATGTTTACATGACTTGTACCTATCAAACCTATAAATGTTTGGTTAGCTTACGCTCACATGGTATTCGTTTTGATAAATATTGAAGTTTGGGGCTCACGCTTTTACTGCCCTACCTCTGTAGCGTGAGCGTCTATGAGCGCGAAATCTGCAACCCGAAGTTAGCCACGAGCGTGATTTTTGACGGTCACAGCATCAAGTCGAACGCTGAAAACGACGTTTATGTGCGCTCAAAGCGTTTAAGCGTCCAACGCGAATACACCCTGAGAGGGCGAGACGAGACTTCTTGATTCAAAATAAGAAAAATTAATTCAATTTTTATATACGTCAGAAAATTTATTTTCACAATACGTCTATATTTTTTGTTTATTGACGCAAGTTGTTGTCATAGTAACAACAAACAGAAATCGTTTAATAATGAAACTCCATTTGATTGACTTTAGACTTTTACGCACGATTTGGATAGTTTTATAAACGATTATAATAATGGCATCCTTTACTTACAATAATGTATTTATTAATGTATTCATTTTGGTGTGTGAGTAGATAAATTATTTTTCCCTTCATTAGATTCAGATTCACTATCAAAATTGTTATGATGTTAAAATCACCTAACAGGATGATTCCTTCAAGCCATGTCTAGTTTTGTCTGTCTAGCCTAGTCTTGTCTGACCTGTCTTGTCTGTTTAGCCTTGTCCGACCTGTCTGTCTGGTCTTGTCTGTCTTGATTGTTTAGTCTTGTCTGTCTAGTTTTATCAGTCTAGTCTTGTCTGTCTAGTTTTGTCAGTCTGGTCTTGTCTGTATAGTAAGTATATATATATATATATAGTCCCTTTGGTTCGTGTACTCAGTCTAGTCCGTGTGGTCCGTGTAGTCCGTCTGGTCCGTCTAGTCCTTCCAGTCCGTCTGGCTGTCTGGTCAGTCCGAACCGTCGGGTCCGTCTGGTCTGTCTGGTCCTTCTGGTCCATCTGGTCCGTCTGGTCTGTCTGGTCCGTGTAGTCTGTACGTCTAGTCCGTTTAATCCGTCTAGTCCGTTTCGTCCATGTAGTCTTGTCTATCTAGTCTTGTCTGTCTTATCTTGCCTATCTAACCTTTTCTATCTTATCTTATCTGTGCTTATCTTAGCTGTGTAATTTTTTATAACTAGTCTTGTCTGTCTAGCCTAATATATCTGGACTTCTCTGTCTATTAATGTCTCTCTAATTCTTCTTCCACTTATCTCGTATAACTGTGCGTTAAGATTAATTTCAGTTTCCTGGAATTAGGACCGTGGCAGTTATAATTCCTATGAATCGACCCAATTTTTCATCCCTTTCCGCCGCTCCGCTCCCTTTTTGTAACGCTCGGCCAGCACTGTGGGCGACTCTGACCCCACCAGATTGTTACACAACAGACTCCAAAGAGATCAAAAAAACTTGCGCGACGTAACAGCAGCTTTAATGAAGACGAATTAAGCAAAGAAACAGAAAAAAACTACAAAAAAAGTGTAAAAATAAGAAGGTAGAAAGTTTGAGGAAGAGAAATTGATTAGATTATATAAATTGTAGTAGACGGCTACAAGATTAAACAAGATAAGAAGGCGAGGCAAGACATTCAACATCAGACAAAACCAATAAAGACCCTTTCGTGTTTAGTTTTATCTGGCATTAGTTATTCAAGTAACATATACGATTGTCAGATGATGTAACATATACGATTATATAAATTAGAGTAGAAGACATTAGAGTAGAAGTAGAAGACGTTAGAGCAGACGTAGAAGACATTAGAGTAGAAGTAGATGACATTGGAGTAGAAGACATTAGAGTAGAAGTAGAAGACATTGGAGTAGAATACATTAGAGTAGAAGAAGAAAACATTAGAGTAGAAGACTTTAGAATAGAAGTAGAAGACATTAGAGAAGAAGTAGAAGACATTAGATTAGAAGATATTAAACAAAAGTAGATGTCTTTTATTAATATAAGATTTTCATGTTGTAACAGTAGCTTTAATGATGACGAATTAGCCAAAGAAACGGGCAAAGCTAAGAATAATCTAAATAGGAATGAAAGAAGCTTGTGGAAGAGCAATAGGTCAGATAATATAAATTGAAGTAGAATACAATAGACCAGCAGATCAGCACTTCAAGTTACATACGTCTAGACAATACTTTGTATTAAGGAGTTACATGATTAATATAGCGGTGGTTTCCGGTGGCACGTGTGAATGGAAAATTGTTTAGAAAATTTAGGCCTCCAATTCCAAGCCCAAAACAATCTTGTATCCGCCACTTTTGAAATCCTTTCCATCGATAATTGCAGACAATGTTAAGGTAATACCATCACGAAGACGTTGTTGGTATCTAAGACCAAGTTGGCTGGAGCTGTTGATCTTGGCCCTTTGCACGCGACCTTGTCAAAATCGTATTTGGCACCGATTCCAAATCTGGTGTTGTTCCCTAAGGAAGACCATGCCAACTGGATACCAGTTTCCAATCTTGGGGATGCCCGTTGGAAAATGGACCCGATCATCCATCACTTTCCGAAATTAAATCGACGTTGGTATAAAGGAGGAAGTAAGTAGGGAAAGATAGTATGTTCTGGAAGCACCGCCACCGCTTCCGGTGACCTTGGCCACTTCCTGTGACCTTGGCCAATTCTGGTGACCCTGACCACTTTCTATCCCCACACTCCGCTCCCCGCTTCCCGCCTCTCACTTCCGTGAACGCGCTTCATTCCTTTCCTCCCGTAACCTAACCCCACTAACCGAATGCTAATCTAATCTAATCTAATGCTAACCCAACCTAACCCAATGAGATTAAATCTGTTAAAAGCTGATTAAAAATAGACCTTACACAATATTTAGCGTGGGGCAACTTAGATCTCCACCCTGTTTAGCGTGGGGTTACATAGACCTCACACCCTCTTTAGCGTGGGGCTACATACACATAACACTCTTTTAGTGTATTAAGGCTTAAATGTTGATTAAAGCTGATTAGAAGCTGATTAAAGCTGAATAAAGCTAATTAAAGCTGATTAAAAGCTGTTTAAAAGCTGATAGACCTCAGCCTAGACCTCATTAATGGGTTAACGACAGTTAGCCCGTCAATTGAGGATTATGAGGGAATCATAAGATTTCATGTTAAGGGCTGTAAGGTATTTACCGAAACGGAGATAAACTTCATTATATCTGGGGTCTTTTGTTGAGAATGCGGATTCTCGTACAACGGCTATTCAATTTATTAATAAAATTATCTACATCACTCCCTGCACTATTAATTCTATAGCTGGTTACTCTGTTCTTAAATTGGATGTTCTGCTGGACTGGCACGTTTCGGTAGAAGAATCAAACATTTGGAAAAGTTGATGGGGCCAATACTGAGAAAGAACCAGTATGGATCGACGATTCATTATTTATGTTCAAGGATTCCATGTGAATGGAAAATTTACGCAAAAAGAACTTTCAATCAAATCATTCGATGTGAGCGATGTAGACACCTACTTATTCAAACCATCAACGCCATTCAGATCTCTTAACGCATCAGATAAGAATCCAGCTCGATGGTTGGTGAATTATCACCACGGACTTAAATACAGCGCTGGAAATTTATCGCCAAACCTGATTCCAAATATTTTAATAGAAATCAATAAAATCATAAATTGTATGTAAAGTTTCCATTATTTTACAACCTTATCATTCCCTTAAGAAGTAATATTTCCTATCTATTATTCCACAATTCAGACATTCGATCTCGTCGAGTCTGCGGTTGATAAAATTAAACAAGTTGAAACGGGAAACGCATCGTTTCTTATCTATTATCCCACTATTCAGACATCCGGTCACGTCGACAGGGAATCGGAAGTTGGAGGAAGGGGAAGCGGGGTGTGGGGACCGGAAGTGGTCAAGGCCACCGAAAATGGTCAAGGTCACCGGAAGTGGTTAAGGTCACAGGAAGTGGCTAAGGTCACAGGAAGCGGCCAAGGTCACCGGAAGTGGTCATGGTCACAGGAAGCGGCCAGGGTCACAGGAAGTGGCCAGGGTCACAGGAAGTGGCCAGGGTCACAGGAAGTAGGCAAAGTCACCGTAAGTGGTGGCGGTGGGTCCAGAACATACTCATCTTTCAATACTGAAGTATTCGGTGGAGAAACCAAGAGCGAAGTTGTTCTTGATGAGTTTAAATTTTTTTATGTCGTGACCGGCTTGGTAACCGGCTAACCATCCATGGGAACCGTATTAAGATAAGATATATAATAAATGAGAATAAACAAGATTAGTTAAGATTAGACAAGGACCATACAAGATCGGTCTAAACCAAACAAGACCATTTCGAAGTTTAGTTTAGTATTAATAAGTTAATCTCTGATGTAAATTTATGGAGATTTGCGAAGCAAGATCGGCGTAATAAATGATTTATTGCGAAAGAGCCGGGCTAATTGCCGTGAAAGGCGGGCAGCGCAAAAGAAAATGATCCGAGCTAAGGATCAAAGGGATTCAGACGGCGGATCAAAGACGACAAACACAAAAGAATAAAAATCACGACGAAACATTGACGAGAAGTAAAATCTGAATTCTGATTGTTATACAACTTGGAAAAAAATTTGCAAACAAATATGCAAGACTGGATAAAGGTAATTAATTGTATATTAACGTAACGAGTTCAATAAGCGCGGTTTTGCTGCACGCGTCAATATTTAGAAAACGACGAGCGTAGCGCGGAATTTTCTAATAGACATGTACGAAAAACGTCTTATGAACGGGTCTTTTTTATACTATTTTTTCTATTTTGCGCCCTTTTATACAATTTCTAAATAAAATAACCGCACACAGTGCTGTTATGAGTCCATTACAGAGGCAAAATAGAAAAAAAAACCGGCCAAGTGCGAGTTGAGACTCACGCACCGAGGGTTCTGTACAAACTTGTAAGTAAGGTATCTTTAGTAGGACCTAACTGTATGCAACCCATATGCTTCTGGTGCCTGACAATACCACGCAACACATTAGTGTATTTTCATAAGTTTCTAATAGTAAATTCGCATTTTTCTTGTAATTAAACTACATATTTACGGTTTTTAGATTGTTCCCTTTACATGTGCTGTAAGACACCGCTTCTTGCCAAATTTCATGATTCTAGGTCAACGGGAAGTACCCTATAGGTTTTGATTCCCTTGTGAAATCGAAAAATGTGCGACATAAACGGTCATATCTTTTGACCGCGTTGACTTACAAGTTTGATTTTTTCATAGCTGAAAGAGACCGCAGACCCGAGTATCTGATACAAATTTCAACTTGTTACCTCTACGCGTTCCCGAGAAAAATGGTCTTGACAGACAGACAGACGGACAACAAAGTGATCTTATAAGGGTTCCGTTTTCGGTGTGGAACCGTAAAAGCTGTCTTATTTTTTTCTAGTCTACGAAAAAATAGATAAATTATATTCTTAGATAAGATATAATTCAGAATTCATAATTAAATTAGGCAAGATTAATATCGATTTGGAGCAGACGAGCCGGTTCTAGTCAATTGGGATTAATCACCAGCAGATCATTCACCTAATAATACATCAACTCTCCTAATACATCAGCGTCGAAAATGCAAAGTCTCTAATCTAAGTATATAATAACGTCTCTCTTCGACGGGGACAGAAAATTGCAGAATTCTGGCGGTGTTTGTGCTCGACAGGTAACCACAGGTGAACGAATTCGTTTCAAACCCTTTTCAAACACACCGCTCGAAATTGCATTCAGACATTGATAGTTTCTACTAAACCGATTGCTTTGTGCCGTTTTACCGTTCAGAAGCTAAATATAAAGTTGATCGAGTTAAACTGCACGTAGCTTTAGTTAAAACCATTTATATGGTTTAGTTCAAATCAAATCAAATAAAAAGTTAATTATTACAATATAGATGTTCAGAAAACATATGTATAAAACTCAAATGGAAAGAAAAACAAAATAGCATTTATAAATAATAAAAAATAATAATAAAAAATAATTACAGTATTTGAAAAATGACAAAAAAAATCTTAAAAGAAGTTAAAAAATTCCTGTAGGCAATACATTGATTCCCTCAACAAAAATAGTTTCAGTTTTTTTCTAAAAACAGTATACAATTTTTCTTCTGTTATGCTTACTGGTAGGTTATTATAAATGAAGACTCCGTAGTCGGTTGGAGAATTCCTACTGATCCTAAAGCTAGGTCCACACTGGGCAACAAATTGTTGCCAACATGTTGTCAACACAATGTTGACAACATGTTGCTGTAAACAAGCAACATGTTGATGGATACTCGTCAACATTTGGCAGCATACATCAAAGAAATTTGTTGCTTGTTGCTTGTATCCGTGTATCCCGTTTTATACGGGTAACATCGCTCTTATATGGGTAACATCGCTCAGTGTGGACAGTGTTTACAACATTTTGCGTGAATCCAGTGGTTGAGGTTCCATTTGCGCATGTTAGCTACCTAATTCGTTTTTGTTATAACAATATTCATTAATTCTTAATTATAGTTATAGTTTATGATTCAAAAAAGGGATGGAGAATAGTGGTGGTGAAGAAATTAAATGTTCCTGGACCAAACAAAAAAGTACAGAACTGATAGAAATGTTGCAAAAATTCTCCTTGCAAATATAATCTATTTCGTTTTTGTGAACCGGCAGCTATTACAACATAAGCAGCACAAACACCAGCAGCTTTCACGTCCATTTTCAACATTTGACTGATTGTGGTGTGGGCGCACAACATTACAGACAACATGTATCCAGATAGAATTGAAGCAACTTCATGTTGCTATGTCAAAGTGTTGGCAACATGTTGCCACCAATTTGTTGCCCAGTGTGGACATACCTTTAGGCTACGGGCTGAGTGAAAATGGGTTGAGCGGGGCGTGCAGTTAAAGCGGGCAATGGGCGTCCAATGTCTGGCCCGAGTGATGAGAGTGGCGTGCAGCGTGCAGCTGCATCCGGCGCGGCGGTCTCCCACTCATCTCAGTGACCTAGCCTAGCTCAAGTCTCAAGAAATCAGTTCCATAGACAGCGTTGTCGTGGTCAAGTTGATTTACCATCATGGCATTTTATTACGTTTTTGACATGTTTTTAGAGGAAAATTCCTTATTAAAAATGGACCTATTACCAAAGGATGGTCCTAGTGCTGTTGTTAAACAAAGAAAAAAGTTTGGAGAAACTTTTGCTTTATGCTTGATATTTTAAAAGAGGGGGTGACTTGATAACCAAATTTCTGGTTTAGCTTGAATATGGGAAAAATGTCCTCAAACGACGTACTGCACGCTGTAGAGGAACGCTAATCACAAACTGATTTGAAATGAGCGTGTACACCACGCTTCCCGTCCCGCTGGACGCAAACCCAAACACCCCGCTCACTTACCAAGCTACTCCTAACTCAGGACACCTGCTACTAAGTCCACGTGTTTGAGATGCACGCTGCACGCCCCGCCCTGCTCCACGCTCTATTTGAGCGGGCACTCAGGCCGTACCCTACGATTGCTGTTAGGAGCATACAACTTTCTATATCCTCTTGAGTAATGGTTATGTTTGTCCATATTTCTTTGTAAATCGGCTTGGTTATTGTGGATTTGGCACGCCACTTCCCGAATATAAAGATTGGCGATTGTTAGGATCCCCAGTTCTCGAAAGTGAGTTCTACATGAAACTGTTCTAGGAATACCAATTATTGCACGGATCACATTTCTGTGAGCAATTAAAAGAGATTATATCAGTTTTGGGATAGGCTCCCCATACTGAAATACCGTAAGTATTTTCTGAACTTCAACGAAGTAATAGATTATTATGTCAGATCTATCCAATAGCCGACGCAATCGTCTGAGTAAGCTTTTTACATAAGTTCTCAATCTGCAAATTCCATGTTAAGGATTCTTCGATTTGTAGTCCTAAGAACTTTGTAGCCGGTACTCGAATTGATTGAAGGTTATCATTTCCTATGGAAATGTTTCCTATGTGTTTCCTATGAAAAATTACGTAGTCTGTTTTGCTACAATTAAGGAACAGATTTTTACTGGAGAACAAGTTTACGATTTTGATTAGTTGTTTTGTTGGCTTCTATTTGAGTCAGATTTCTTGATATCTTCGATACGAGAAAGCTAGAAACATCTTCATATATGGTGTAGTGATTACTATTTATAAAACGTGGTAGGTCTGCTAGATAGAGAAGGAAGAGTGTAAGGGAAAGAACACTTCCTTGCGGAACTGTTTTGTTCATGTCAGTGATTTCCACATATTGCCTTCTCTTTTGAAGAAATGATCCAATTATTCCCATTGTTTATATTTTAGTTAATAATTGTTTTTGAGACACACAGTCGAAGGCATTAGAAAGGTCACAAAAATCTCAACTGGATGTTTTCCTTTATCAACTTCTTGTAGAACCTTGGAATAGAATTCTAAATATTCCCGTACGGAAGCCGTGCTGTTCTTTGGGTATCAGATGATGTTTCTCTATAAATGTATTCCATCACTTTAGACATCAAAGAGATAGACTCCATCACTTTAGACATTTTTCAAGATTTAGCGCAGTTTTCGAGTCATTTGCGAAATTTTGAGACCGGAAACTATAAAACAGAAACAAGTTTTGATTTTGTTTAGGGTTGATTATAACCAAATTGAAAAACTAAAAATCACTAGATAACAAAGTTTCTGATAGTAACTTGAATTCTCGACAAGTTTCATTTGAAACATTTTTCAAAATATAGCGCAGTTTCCGAGTAATTTGCAAATTTTTAAGACCCGAAACCATAAAATAGAAACAAATTTTGACTTTGTTTAGGGTTGATTATTACCAAATTGACAAACTAAAAATCACTAGGTAATACAGTTTCTGATAGGAAATTGAATTATCTACAAGTTTCATTTGAAACATTTTCCAAAATTTCGCGCAGTTTCCGAGTTATTTGCGAATTTTTGAGATCCGAAACTATAAAACAGAAACAAGTTTTGATTTAGTTTAGGGTTGATTATTACCAAATTAAAAAACTAAAAATCACTAGGTAAGAAGTTTCTGATTGGAAATTGAATTCTCTACAAGCTGCATTTGAAACAATTTCCAAAATATCTCGTAGTTTTCGAGTTATTTGAGAAGTTTTGAGACACGGAACAATAAAATAGGGACAAGTTTTGATTTTGTTTAGAATTGATTCTTACCAAATTGACAAACTAAAAATCACTAGATAATAAAGTTTCTGATAGGAAATTGAATTCTCTACAAGTTTCATTTGAAACATTTTCCAACATATTGCGCAGTTTCCGAGTTATTTGCCAATTTTTGAGACAAGAAACTATAAAATATAAACAAGTTTTAATTTTGATTATTGTTGATTATTACCAAATTAAGACACTAAAAATCACTAGGTAATAAAGTTTCTGATTGGAAATTGAAGTCTCTACAAGCTGCATTTGAAACATTTTCCAAAATATCTCGCAGTTTTCGAGTTATTTGAGAAGTTTTGAGACGCGGAACTATAAAATAGGGACAAGTTTTGATTTTGTTTAGAATTGATTCTTACCAAATTGACAAAATAAAAATCACTAGATAATAAAGTTTCTGATAGGAAATTGAATTCTCAACAAGTTTCATTTGAAACATTTTACAAAATTTCGCGCAGTTTCCGAGTTATTTGCGAATTTTTGAGATACGAAACTTTAAAACAGAAACAAGTTTAGATTTAGTTTAGGGTTGATTATTACAAAATTAAGAAACTAAAAATCATTAGGTAATAAAATTTCTGATAGGAAATTGAATTCTTTACAAGTTACATTTGAAACATTTTCCAAATTTTCGCGCAGTTTCCGAGTTATTTGCGAATTTTTGAGATACGAAACTATAAAACAGAAACAAGTTTTGATTTAGTTTAGGGTTGATTATTACCAAATTAAGAAACTTAAAATCACTAAGTAATAAAATTTCTGATAGGAAATTGAATTCTCTACAAGTTTCATTTGAAACATTTTCCAACATATTGCGCAGTTTCCGAGTAATTTGCGAATTTTTGAGACACGAAACTATAAAACAGAAACAAATTTAGATTTTGTTTAGGGTTGATTAATACCAAATTGACAAATTAAAAATCACTAGATAATAAAATTTCCTATAGGAAATTGAATTCTCTACAAGTTTGATTTGAAACATTTTCCAAAATGTTGCGCTGTTTTCGAGTTATTTGCAAAATTTTAAGACCCGAAACTATAAAAGAGAAACAAATTTTGACTTTGTTTAGGGTTGTTTATTACCAAATTGACAAACTAAAAATCACTAGATTATAAAGTTTCTGATAGGAAATTGAATTCTCTACAAGTTTCATTTGAAACATTTTCCAAAATATCGCGCAGTTTCCGAGTTATTTGCGAATTTCTGAGACACGAAACTATAAAACAAACAAGTTTTGATTTTGTTTAGTGTTGATTATTACCAAATTGACAAACCAAACATTACTAGATAAAAAAGTTTCTGATAGAAAATTGAATTCTCTACAAGTTTCATTTGAAACATTTTCCAAAGTTTCGCACAATTTCCGAGTTATTTGCGAAATTTTGAGACACGAAACTATAAAATAGGAACAAGTTTTGATTCTGATTTGGATTGATTATTACCAAATTGAAAAACTAAAAATCACGTGATAATAAAGTTTCTGATTGGAAATTGAATTCTCTACAAATTTCATTTGAAACATTTTCCAACATATTGCGCAGTTTCCGAGTTATTTGCCAATTTTTGAGACAAGAAACTATAAAATATAAACAAGTTTTGATTTTGATTAATGTTGATTATTACCAAATTAAGAAACTAAAAATAACTAGGTAATAAAGTTTCTGATTGGAAATTGAATTCTCTACAAGTTGCATTTGAAACATTTTCCAAAATATCGCGTAGATTTCGAGTTGTTTGAGAAGTTTTGAGACACGAAACTATAAAATAGGGACAAGTTTTGATTTTGTTTAGGGTTGATTATTACCAAATTGACAAACTAAAAATCACTAGATAATAAAGTTCCTGATAGTAAATTTAATTCTCTACAAGTTTCATTTGAAACATTTTCCAAAATTTCGCACACTTTCCGAGTTATTTGCGATTTTTTGAGATCAGAAACTATAAAGCAGAAACAAGTTTTGATTTAGTTTAGGGTTGATTATTACCAAATTAAGAAACTAAAAATCACTAGATAGAAGTTTCTGATAGGAAATTGAATTCTCTACAAGTTTCATTTGAAACAGTTTTCAAAAGATAGCAAAGTTTCCGAGTTATTTGCGAATTTTTTAGGCACGCAACTATAAGACAGAAACAAATTTAGATTTTATTTATGGTTGATTTTTACCAAATTGACAAACTAAAAATCACTAGGTAATGAAGCTTATAACAGCAAATTGAATTCTCTTCAAGTTTTATTTAAAACATTTTCCAAAATATCGCGCAGTTTCCGAGTTATTAGTGCATTTTTGAGATCCGAAGCTATAAAACAGAAACAAGTTTTGATTTTGTTTAGGGTTGTTTATTACCAAATTGACAAACTATAAATCACTAGATAATAAAGTTTCTTATAGGAAATTGAATTCTTGACAAGTTTCATTTGAAACATTTTCCAAAATTTCGCTCAGTTTCCGAGTTATTTGCGAATTTTTGCGAAGCGAAACTATAAAATAGAAACAAGTTTTGATTTTGTTTAAGGTTGATTATTACCAGATTGGCAAAATAAAAATCACTAGGTAATAAAATTTTTTATAGTTAATTGAATTTTGGACAAGTTTCGTTTGAAACATTTTCCAAAATATCACGCAGTTTCCGAGTTATTTGCGAATTTTTGAGACACGAAACTATAAAACAGAAACTAGTTTTGATTTTGTTTAGGGTTGTTTTTTAACAGATAATATTGCAATTGGTCGGTAGTAATTTAAAATCGTTTTTTCCCCTTTCTTGTAGATTGGCACGATTTTGGTGTTTTTTTAGTATTTCTGGAAACTCTTCCGTATCAAACGAATGGTTTACTATATGCGAAATAGGTAGAGCTAACAGATCTACGTATGCATAAAAATATTTTAAGTGGGAGTGAATCTAGGCCACATGTTGATTTGTTTTTTAAATTTCCTTTTATAAGCCGGGTAATTTCCTTCTTTGAAAAATGCTCCAGATACAGTATTTTGCAATTGAAAAACGCATGATGGTTTGATATACATGCTGGAGTAATGTTTTTACTATAGTAAGGCTATAGTTGAAACTATATAGGCTATAGTTGAAACAATCAAACTCTGAATGCAATTTGTTGGAAAACAGAAGATTAGATAATTGGAATGTTCTTCAAATATTAGATAATCGAAAAGTTTGAAAAGAAACTTAGTCTAATTTAGTTTAGATGCTTTAGTCGAAACCTTAAATGTCTAAATGCAGTTTGTTAGAAAACGGAAGATTAGATAATAAGAACGTTTTTAAATTATTAGATAGTAGGAAAGTTTTGGGTTAGGTGGAGAATACGGGTCTGTTGAAAATATTTTTGCGGACTTTTTAAATGGTGCAACTATTATTTTTCGTCTTTGGCACTCTTTAACTAAGATCGGAAAGCAAAAATGAAGCTTCTACGTTGTCTGGTTTAATAAATATTCGTCTTTTTGTTGAAAATAGTTGTTGACATTTTGTTTGGTTAGATTAGGTTGTTCGCCGCGAAGCGGACAGATAAATCTACACAAAATACGCTCGGCAGCGCGAACTCTCGATCCAATATAGATCAATCTGGCAAGGACCGTTGGTTTAACCCCGGTTAGATTAGGTTGTCCGCCGCGAAACGAACACATGAATCAAGACAACATACGCGCGGCAGCGCGAAATCTCGATCCAATATAGGTTAGGTTCATGTCAACAACTATTTTCGACAAAAACCCGAATATTTATTGAACCAGACAACGTAGAAGCTTAATTTTTGCTTTCCGACCTTTTTAGTTAAGGCGTGCCAAGGAGGATTAACAAGAGTTACACCAGTTAAAAAGTCCATAACACTAAGTTTCAATAGACCCGCATTCTCCACCAAGTCCGAAAGTTTTAAATTAAGCGTAGTTAGGGCTTAACACTGGAACGATATATTTCTCGTCTCGTCTCGTCCCGTAAAAGCGAGACGAGACCGAGACGAGACAGTTTTGAAAATTATTTAGGCGAGAGCGAGACCGTATGTGATCTCGCTCTCGCGAGAGCGAGAACACATGTGATCTCGCCCTCGCGAGACACTAGAGCGCCTGTGGTTTCGCTTTTGCGAGAGACGAGACTCTATGAGAGTCTCGTTTCTAATCTCGTTCATACTTCTTCTCCAATCTTTGACTGACTCTGACACGGGCAGCCGTAATATTTTCTTGCATAAATTTAAATTGCTCGTTCTGGCCTGGGGCACGTTATGTTTCATTATATATTTGAAGATATCTGATATTTGACGAGATGAGACGAGACAAACGGTTACGAGAGCGAGATGAGATAAACGGTTCCTAGAGCGAGATCGAGACAGACAAGAGTATTTTTTTTCACAACTCACGAGAGCGAGTCGAGATTTTTGAAACTCTCGCCCTACCTCGTCTCGTGTGAAGCCCTAAGCGTAGTCTAATATAGAATTCGTTGAAACCATTTAGATGGTTTAGTTGAAACCATCAAAGTCTGAATGCAATTACAACCAATTTCTTACAAAACAGAAGATTCGATAATGGGGACGTTTTTAAATTATTACATAATTGCAAAGTTGTAAATGAAACTTAGTTTAATATAGAAATAGGCAAAACAAGATGAGCGCGGTCTTGCATAATCTAGTTTGGTCTGATGTCGCCTAGTCTTATCTAGTTATCTCTACCGAGAATAAAGCTAAACACGACTAAGGCCGAAGCCGCACTACGGTTTTTTCCCGCGAGCGGTAACCGCTATAACCGCGAAACCGATCGAGATACACACAGTGCGTTATGGGAAAAATCAAACGCGGAAAAAAACCGCAAGTGAGGCCGCTTGAAATAGTTTACTTGACTCACAAAATCACGCGATTAAAAACCGCGGCGGTTTAGCCGTAGTGCGGCCTAGGCCTAACACTAGATGACAAAGTGTGATGCAAGGTATTAGACAAATCGAATATATTAAACAATATATCATAGGTGATGGAATATAGTGGACTGCGATTAGGTATTGATGAAGTTAGATAAGGATGGGCTGTCAAGCGAGGGGTCGGTGCCGGAGCGTTAATCAATCCTTCGTTATTGCACGGCTGCCTTAATGCTTATTCAAATATGGTCTAATCGAACTCAATTTAGCAACAATTGAATTGTGGAGTGGCGTACTCGATCCACTGCACAAATGGACTCTCAAATGCCACACAAACAATGAATTTAGCACTTTATTCTAATTATAACTACATAAGTAGATGCGCCACTTGAACCGCTTTAAGGACTTTCATTTAGATCGGATAGAAGATGGTGAAGATGAAATAGTCTGACGGACTTGTATAGATAAGACTTAACTACAGTGTAGTCTGGTGTAGTATCATCTAGTCAGGTCTCGTCTAGTCTAGTCTGGCCTAGGCTGGTTTAGTCTGCTCTAGTATGCTCTAGTCTCGTCTAGTCTTGTCTAGTCTGATCTAGTCTGGTCTAGTCTGTTCTAGTCTGCTTTTGCCTGGTCTAATCTGGTCTAGTCTGTTTTACTCTGGTGTAGTGTCGTCTAGTCTGGTTTAGTACGGGCTAATCTGATTCAGTTTGGTGTTGTCTAGCCTTTTTTGTTTTTTTTCTGGTATTGCTTGTCTTTATCTATTCCTGACTAGCCTTATCTGCTCCTGACTGATCTTGTTTGATCTCGTTTCATCTTGTCTGACCTTGTCTGCCGTTGCTGGATTTTATCTGGTCTCGTCTGGTCCTGTTTGTTCTTGTCTGGTCTTCTCTTGTCTTGTCTGGTCTTGTCTGGTCCTGTCTGGTCTTGTCTGGTCTTGTCTGGTCTTGCTTGGTCTTGTCTGGTCTTGCCTGGTCTTGTCTGGTCTTGTCTGGTCTTGTCTGGTCTTGTCTGGTCTTGTCTGGTCTTGTCTGGTCTTGTCTGGTCTTGTCTGGTCTTGTCTGGTCTTGTCTGGTCTTGTCTGGTCTTGTCTGGTCTTGTCTGGTCTTGTCTGGTCTTGTCTGGTCTTGATTGGTCTTGTCTAGTCTTGTCTGGTCTTGCCTAGTCTTGTCCGGTCTTTTCTGGTCTTATCTGGCCTTTCCTAGTCTTGTCTGGTCTTGTCTGGCCTTTTATAGATATGAATTTATCTTTATTGTTTTATTTCATTTCTTTATCCATATTTGTCTTTATATGAAATGGCTTATGATTAGTACATTAAAGTAATTAAAATAGTAAATAGTTGCAGTTAAAGGAATATTTGTTGTTGGATTAGATAGGTGTATTGGGAGGTGGAGGTAGTGAGTCAATTGCGCGCGGTCGCACGTACGGACGGACAGAGGGTAGAGACGGCGGCGGCGCCGCCGCCGCCACCATTGCCGCTGAAACCGCTGAAAATCAGTTTCAGTGCGTCCGGCTTACCTGCCACTCGCTTACACCCTCAGAGAAAACTGTAAACAGGGGCAAACAGGGCAAGAAAGACAGAAAGAAATCGCGAAAGCAATCAGCAAAGTGTGAGAGAATTGCGTATGTAGACTAACTATTTAACGGAAAGTTTTTTGTTTCGTTTCGTAGAAATTTCGGCGTTAATTTCCTTTTAGTATTCGCTTTGTACAATTCTCAACCGGTCATTTCATCCCAAAGTTGCAAACTCAACCAGCACACACCGAACCTAACAAAGTTTTGATGTCGAACTCGTGTTACGTAAACCGGCAATGAATACTCTGTGATACAACCGAAACACAAAAAAAGTCCTCGCGTCACAATGGAGACAAAAATTCTTCTCTTTCTCTTCGTTTTGTTGCGCTCGGGGGACCTCCAGCTCGCTAATGGAATGTCTCTGCCTGCCGCGGAAGGCGACCCGGCTCCTGGGAGGTCTCCGGGACCTCCCGAGCCCGGCACCTCCACAACTCCAACCACCTCACCAATCCGGGAATGCTTTCCACAAGGCTCACCAATTCAAGCGGAAACTCATTTCAACGTAACCCTACAGCATGGATTGTTCGACACCGAGATCTTAGTCTCCGGAATCAATTACCAAGGTAAGATTACAATTAATTACTTTGAAGATATTGATGAAAATAATGTTGACTGTCTAGTCTTGTCTGTCTAGACTTCTTTGTCTAGTCTTGTCTAGTTTTGTCTATCTAGTCTGTCTAGTCTTATCTATCTAGTCTGTCCAGTCTTGTCTGTCTGGTCTTGTCTGTATAGTTTTGTCTGTTTAGACTTGACTGTCTAATCTTGTCTGTCCAGTCTTATCTGTCTAGCCTTGTCTGTCTATTCTCCTCTATCTTGTGTTGTCTGTCTAGTCTTGTCTGTCTAGTCTTGTCTGACTAGTCTTGTCTGTCTAGTATTGTCTGTCTAGTGTTGTCTGTCTAGTCTTGTCTGTCTAGTCTTGTCTGTCTAGTCTTGTCTGTCTAGTCTTGTCTGTCTAGTCTTGTCTGTCTAGTCTTGTCTGTCTAGTCTTGTCTGTCTAGTCTTGTCTGTCTAGTCTTGTCTGTCTAGTCTTGTCTGTCTAGTCTTGTCTGTCTAGTCTTGTCTGTCTAGTCTTGTCTGTCTAGTCTTGTCTGTCTAGTCTTGTCTGTCTAGTCTTGTCTGTCTAGTCTTGTCTGTCTAGTCTTGTCTGTCTAGTCTTGTCTGTCTAGTCTTGTCTGTCTAGTCTTGTCTGTCTAGTCTTGTCTGTCTAGTCTTGTCTGTCTAGTCTTGTCTGTCTAGTCTTGTCTGTCTAGTCTTGTCTGTCTAGTCTTGTCTGTCTAGTCTTGTCTGTCTAGTCTTGTCTGTCTAGTCTTGTCTGTCTAGTCTTGTCTGTCTAGTCTTGTCTGTCTAGTCTTGTCTGTCTAGTCTTGTCTGTCTAGTCTTGTCTGTCTAGTCTTGTCTGTCTAGTCTTGTCTGTCTAGTCTTGTCTGTCTAGTCTTGTCTGTCTAGTCTTGTCTGTCTAGTCTTGTCTGTCTAGTCTTGTCTGTCTAGTCTTGTCTGTCTAGTCTTGTCTGTCTAGTCTTGTCTGTCTAGTCTTGTCTGTCTAGTCTTGTCTGTCTAGTCTTGTCTGTCTAGTCTTGTCTGTCTAGTCTTGTCTGTCTAGTCTTGTCTGTCTAGTCTTGTCTGTCTAGTCTTGTCTGTCTAGTCTTGTCTGTCTAGTCTTGTCTGTCTAGTCTTGTCTGTCTAGTCTTGTCTGTCTAGTCTTGTCTGTCTAGTCTTGTCTGTCTAGTCTTGTCTGTCTAGTCTTGTCTGTCTAGTCTTGTCTGTCTAGTCTTGTCTGTCTAGTCTTGTCTGTCTAGTCTTGTCTGTCTAGTCTTGTCTGTCTAGTCTTGTCTGTCTAGTCTTGTCTGTCTAGTCTTGTCTGTCTAGTCTTGTCTGTCTAGTCTTGTCTGTCTAGTCTTGTCTGTCTAGTCTTGTCTGTCTAGTCTTGTCTGTCTAGTCTTGTCTGTCTAGTCTTGTCTGTCTAGTCTTGTCTGTCTAGTCTTGTCTGTCTAGTCTTGTCTGTCTAGTCTTGTCTGTCTAGTCTTGTCTGTCTAGTCTTGTCTGTCTAGTCTTGTCTGTCTAGTCTTGTCTGTCTAGTCTTGTCTGTCTAGTCTTGTCTGTCTAGTCTTGTCTGTCTAGTCTTGTCTGTCTAGTCTTGTCTGTCTAGTCTTGTCTGTCTAGTCTTGTCTGTCTAGTCTTGTCTGTCTAGTCTTGTCTGTCTAGTCTTGTCTGTCTAGTCTTGTCTGTCTAGTCTTGTCTGTCTAGTCTTGTCTGTCTAGTCTTGTCTGTCTAGTCTTGTCTGTCTAGTCTTGTCTGTCTAGTCTTGTCTGTCTAGTCTTGTCTGTCTAGTCTTGTCTGTCTAGTCTTGTCTGTCTAGTCTTGTCTGTCTAGTCTTGTCTGTCTAGTCTTGTCTGTCTAGTCTTGTCTGTCTAGTCTTGTCTGTCTAGTATTGTTTGTCTAGTCTTATCTGTCTAGTCTAGTCTGTCTAGTCATGTTTGTCTAGTCTTGTCTGTCTAGTATTGTCTGTCTAGTGTTGTCTGACTAGTCTTGTCTGTCTAGTCTTGTCTGTCTATTCTTGTATGTATATTCTTGTTTGTCTAGTCTTATATGTCTAAACTTGTCTGTCTAGTCTTGTCTGTCTAATCTTGTCTGTCTAGTCTTGTCTGTCTAGTCGTGTATGTCTAGTCTTGTCTGTCTAGTCTTGTCTGTCTAGTCTTGTCTGTCTAGTCTTGTCTGTCTAGTCTTGTCTGTCTAGTCTTGTCTGTCTAGTCTTGTCTGTCTAGTCTTGTCTGTCTAGTCTTGTCTGTCTAGTCTTGTCTGTCTAGTCTTGTCTGTCTAGTCTTGTCTGTCTAGTCTTGTCTGTCTAGTCTTGTCTGTCTAGTCTTGTCTGTCTAGTCTTGTCTGTCTAGTCTTGTCTGTCTAATCTTGTCTGTCTAGTCTTGTCTGTCTAGTCTTGTCTGTCTAGTCTTGTCTGTCTAGTATTGTCTATCTAGTCTTGTCTGTCTAGTCTTGTCTGTCTAGTCTTGTCTGTCTAGTCTTGTCTGTTTAGTCTTGTCTGTCTAGTCTTGTCTGTCTAATCTTGTCTGTCTAGTCTTGTCTGTCTAGTCTTGCCTGTCTAGTATTGTCTATCTAGTCTTGTCTGTCTAGTCTTGTCTGTCTAGTTGTGTTTGTCTAGTCTTGTCTGTCTAGTCTTGCCTGTCTAGTCTTGTCTGTCTAGTCTTGTCTGTCTAGTCTTGTCTGTCTAGTCTTGTCTGTCTAGTCTTGTCTGTCTAGTCTTGTCTGTCTAGTCTTGTCTGTCTAGTCTTGTCTGTCTAGTCTTGTCTGTCTAGTCTTGTCTGTCTAGTCTTGTCTGTCTAGTCTTGTCTGTCTAGTCTTGTCTGTCTAGTCTTGTCTGTCTAGTCTTGTCTGTCTAGTCTTGTCTGTCTAGTCTTGTCTGTCTAGTCTTGTCTGTCTAGTCTTGTCTGTCTAGTCTTGTCTGTCTAGTCTTGTCTGTCTAGTCTTGTCTGTCTAGTCTTGTCTGTCTAGTCTTGTCTGTCTAGTCTTGTCTGTCTAGTCTTGTCTGTCTAGTCTTGTCTGTCTAGTCTTGTCTGTCTAGTCTTGTCTGTCTAGTCTTGTCTGTCTAGTCTTGTCTGTCTAGTCTTGTCTGTCTAGTCTTGTCTGTCTAGTCTTGTCTGTCTAGTCTTGTCTGTCTAGTCTTGTCTGTCTAGTCTTGTCTGTCTAGTCTTGTCTGTCTAGTCTTGTCTGTCTAGTCTTGTCTGTCTAGTCTTGTCTGTCTAGTCTTGTCTGTCTAGTCTTGTCTGTCTAGTCTTGTCTGTCTAGTCTTGTCTGTCTAGTCTTGTCTGTCTAGTCTTGTCTGTCTAGTCTTGTCTGTCTAGTCTTGTCTGTCTAGTCTTGTCTGTCTAGTCTTGTCTGTCTAGTCTTGTCTGTCTAGTCTTGTCTGTCTAGTCTTGTCTGTCTAGTCTTGTCTGTCTAGTCTTGTCTGTCTAGTCTTGTCTGTCTAGTCTTGTCTGTCTAGTCTTGTCTGTCTAGTCTTGTCTGTCTAGTCTTGTCTGTCTAGTCTTGTCTGTCTAGTCTTGTCTGTCTAGTCTTGTCTGTCTAGTCTTGTCTGTCTAGTCTTGTCTGTCTAGTCTTGTCTGTCTAGTCTTGTCTGTCTAGTCTTGTCTGTCTAGTCTTGTCTGTCTAGTCTTGTCTGTCTAGTCTTGTCTGTCTAGTCTTGTCTGTCTAGTCTTGTCTGTCTAGTCTTGTCTGTCTAGTCTTGTCTGTCTAGTCTTGTCTGTCTAGTCTTGTCTGTCTAGTCTTGTCTGTCTAGTCTTGTCTGTCTAGTCTTGTCTGTCTAGTCTTGTCTGTCTAGTCTTGTCTGTCTAGTCTTGTCTGTCTAGTCTTGTCTGTCTAGTCTTGTCTGTCTAGTCTTGTCTGTCTAGTCTTGTCTGTCTAGTCTTGTCTGTCTAGTCTTGTCTGTCTAGTCTTGTCTGTCTAGTCTTGTCTGTCTAGTCTTGTCTGTCTAGTCTTGTCTGTCTAGTCTTGTCTGTCTAGTCTTGTCTGTCTAGTCTTGTCTGTCTAGTCTTGTCTGTCTAGTCTTGTCTGTCTAGTCTTGTCTGTCTAGTCTTGTCTGTCTAGTCTGTCTAGTCTGTCTAGTCTGTCTAGTCTGTCTAGTCTTGTCTGTCTAGTCTTGTCTGTCTAGTCTTGTCTGTCTAGTCTTGTCTGTCTAGTCTTGTCTGTCTAGTCTTGTCTGTCTAGTCTTGTCTGTCTAGTCTTGTCTGTCTAGTCTTGTCTGTCTAGTCTTGTCTGTCTAGTCTTGTCTGTCTAGTCTTGTCTGTCTAGTCTTGTCTGTCTAGTCTTGTCTGTCTAGTCTTGTCTGTCTAGTCTTGTCTGTCTAGTCTTGTCTGTCTAGTCTTGTCTGTCTAGTCTTGTCTGTCTAGTCTTGTCTGTCTAGTCTTGTCTGTCTAGTCTTGTCTGTCTAGTTTTGTCTGTCTAGTCTTGTCTGTCTAGTCTTGTGTGTCTAGTCTTGCCTGTCTTGTGTTGTCTGTCCAGTCTTGTCTATCCAGTCTTGTCTGTCTAGTCTTGTCTCTCTAGTCTTTTCTGTGTAGTCTTGTCTGTCTTGTCTGTCTAGCTTTGTTTGTCTAATCTTGTCTGTCTAGTCTTGTCTGTCTAGTCTTGTCTGTCTAGTCTTGTCTGTCTAGTCTTGTCTGTCTAGTCTTGTCTGCCTAGTCTTGTCTGTCTAGTCATGTCTGTCTAGTCTTGTCTGTCTAGTCTTGTCTGTCTAGTCTTGTCTGTCTGGTCTTGTCTGTCTAGTCTTGTCTGTCTAGTCTTATCTGTTTCTCTTGTCTGTCTAGTCTTGTCTGTCTAGTCTTGTCTGTCTAGTGTTTTCTGTAGAGTCCGTCTAGTCCATCTAGTCCGTCTGGTCCGTCTGGTCCGTCTGATCCGTCTGATCCGTCTGATCCGTCTGATCCGTCTGATCCGTCTGATCTTTCTAGTCCGTCCAGTCCGTCTAGTCTGTCTAATCCGTCTAGTCTGTCTAGTCCTGTCTTGTCTAGGGTTGTCTAATTTTGTCTGGTCTCATCGAAGCTGGACGACATTTCCTCCTGACTACTACATTGCTTCCTGTATGAACCAGTAGCAAAGTTGTAACATAAGTAGTAGCGTCAACGCGTAAAAATCTTGATTTTCAGCGCAGCAATAATTAAAAAAAACTACTGTGGAATAGTAGTTTGAGACAGTTAGCACTAAAAGTGACTCCTTTTGTGCCGAGTGTAAACATGTTTGTACGACACAAAAGCTGCTTTTAGGTTCAATTGAAGTTGAGTTGAACTTTTATCGAAATGCTCCTCAAGTAGATATTTTATATTCACCTTAAGGAGATAATTTTACAGAGTTATTTTTTAAGAGTAAAAGTGACTCTTTTGTGCCGAATGTAAACATTTTTGTCCGACACAAAAGCTACTTTTAGTTTCAATGGAAGTTGATTTGAAAGTGTTAGGAGTAAAAGTGACTTTGTTCCACTACTTTTACTTCATCACTTCAAAAGTAGGTGTCTTTATCTGACCGCGACACACTAAGTAATTTTATCGAAATTCATCTCAAAGAGATAATTCACCCCCTATATTCACCCCAAGAAGATAATTCTAAACAGTTAGGAGTAAAAGTGACTATTATTATGCCGAGTCTAAACAAGTTTCTCCGACAAACTACTTTTAGTTTCAATTGAAGTTGATTTGAAAATGTTAGGAGTAAAAGTGACTTTGTGCCACTACTTTTACTCCGTCACTTTAAGACTAGATGTCTTTATCTGACCGCAACACACTAAGAACTTTTTTCGGAATTCATCTCAATGAGATATTGTATATTCACCCCAAGGAGATAATTTTAGACCGTTAGGAGTAAAAGTGACTCTTTTTGTGTCGAGTTTAAACAAGTTTGTCCGATACAGAAACTACTTTTACTTTCAATGGAAGTTGATTTGAAAGTGTTAGGAGTAAAAGTGACTTTGTGCCACTACTTTTACTTCGTCATTTTAGCATTAGATGCCTTTATCTAACCGCGAGACAGTAAGTATTTTTATCGAAATTCACCTGAAGGAAATATTGTATATTCTCCTCAAGGAGATAATTTTAGACCGTTAGGAGTAAAAGTGACTGTTTTTGTGCCGAGTGTAAACAAGTTTGTCCGATACAAATACTACTTTTACTTTCAATGGAAGTTGATTTGAAAGTTTAAGGAGTAAAGTATTTTACTTCGTCACTTTAACACTAGACGTCTTTATCTGACCGCGACACACCAAGTACTTTTACCGAAATTCATCTCAATGAGATATTGTATATTCACCTCAAGGAGATAAATCTAGACAGTTAGGAGTAAAAGTGACTCTTTTTGTGCCGAGTGTAAACATGTTTGTCCGACACAAAAACTACTTTTAGTTTCAATAAAAGTTGATTTGAAAGTGTTAGGAGTAAAAGTGGCTTTCTCACTACTTTTACTCCGTCACTTTAAGACTAGATGTCTTTATCTGACCGCTACACACTAAGTATTTTTATCGAAATTCATCTCAATGAGATATTTTATATTCACCTCAAGGAGATAATTTTAGAGAGTTGGGAGTAAAAGTGACTATTTTTATGTCGAGTCTAAACTATTATTATAGTCTAAATTATTATGCCGAGTGTAAAGTTTGTCCGACAGAAACTACTTTTAGTTACAATTGAAGTTGACTTGAAAGTGTTAGGAGTAAAAGTGACTTTGTGCCACTACTTTTACTTCGTCATTTTAGCACCAGATGCCTTTATCTGACCGCGAGACACTAAGTATTTTTATCGAAATTTACCTGAAGGAAATATTGTACTTACTTTTACTTTCAATGGAAGTTAATTTGAAAGTGCTAGGAGTAAAAATAACTTTGTGTCACTTCTTTTACTTCGCCACTTTAACAGTAGTCGTCTTTATCTGACCGCGACACACTAAACACTTTTATCGAAATTCCCCTCAAGGAGATATTGTATATTCACCTCAAGGAGATAATTCTAGACAGTTAGGAGTAAAAGTGATTCTTTTTGTGCCGAGTGTAAACAAGTGTGTCCGACACAAAAACTACTTTTACTTTCAATGGAAGTTGATTTGAAAGTGTTAGGAGTAAAAATAACTTTGTGTCACTTCTTTTACTTCGTCACTTTAACAGTAGACGTCTTTATCTGACCGCGACACACTAAACACTTTTATCGAAATTCCCCTCAAGGAGATATTGTATATTCACCTCAAGGAGATAATTCTAGACAGTTAGGAGTAAAAGTGATTCTTTTTGTGCCGAGTGTAAACAAGTTTACACGACACAAAAACTAATTTTAGTATCAATTCAAGTTGATTTGAAAGTGTTGTGTAGTGGAGTAAAAGTGACTTTTTGCCTCTACACTAACTTCGTCACTTTAAGATTAGGTGTCTTCATCTGACCGCGACACAGTAAGTACTTTTATCCAAACTCATCTCAATGAGATATTTTGTATTCACCTCAAGGAGATAATTTTTGACAGTTGGGAGTAAAAGTGACTCTTTTTGTGCCGAGCGTAAACAAGTTGGTGCGACACGAAAACTACTTTTAGGTTCCATTGCAGTTCATTTGAAAGTTTTATCGAAATTCACCTCAAGGAGATACTTTTGAACGGCAATAACGCTAATTGAGACTTAAACAGGCGGAATTAATTAATCCAGATGTAATTTAGTAGATTGTTTGTTCGCAAGTCGGCGAATACGTGGCGAATGCGTCAGTTATCAATTACACGCGCGCTCTGTTTGCATGTGAGGATTGTTTGTTTGTCGAAAATTGTATTAGCGAAAGCGCGCGCGCCCTCTAGACAAACAGTATCGTTCGCTGAGCAAATCCAGCGAATTCCAGCACCCCGTCGAAAACTTTTAATTAACTAAACGTTCCCTGTAGCCTAATTGCACACACTCTCAATCTCATCACATATCAAACAGAAAAATAACAATTTCTTGTATTAACTTAACCAACTTTGAAAGCCAAATATGTAAGTAGCTTGAATATATAAATATATTCAACCTTTCCGCAGCTCTATAATATTATTAAGTATTTTTAAGACTACAAAACAAATATCTTGAAACAACTATTTCCCTTGCTAATACCACACAGGATTATGAATTATACTACAGATATTTGTATGTCATTTACTAGCCCCCAATCCACTTTCGTGACCCTAAACAAGACCTAGATAAATTACATTGCTTTTAAGATCATATCTTTCTGTTTAACTTAAATGTATAGCTTTGTCATGTGTAAATGTATAGCTTTGTAAGTGAATAAATATATTGTTATTATTATCTGCTTTAAGACTAGATGTCTTTATCTGACTAGCGTCTACGTGCAAATATCTTCATTCTCAACTCATGACATAGTGTCCTCACCAAGTACGCAATAATTAAGAAAAAGGAAACGCTGTGGAATAGTGATTTTAGACAATTAGGAGTAAAAGTAACTCTTTTTGTGCCGCGCGTAAAAATGTTTGTTTGACACAAAAACTACTTTTATGTTCAAATGAAGTTGATTTAAAAGTGTTAGGAGTAAAAGTGACTTTGTACTACTTCTTTTACTGCGTCACTTTAAAATTAAATGTCTTTATCTTCAAGCAACACACAAATACTTTTATCGAAATTCACCTTAAAGAGATATTGTATATTCACATCAAGAAGATAATTTCAGACAGTTAGGAGTAAAAGTGCCTCTTTTTTTGCCGAGCGTAAACATGTTTGTTTGACACAAAAACTACTTTTAACTTCAATTGAAGTTGATTTAAAAGTGTTAGGAGTAAAAATGACTTTGTGCCACATCTTTTACTGCGTCACTTTAAGATTAGGTGTTTTTATCTCACCGCTACACACTAAGTCGTTTTATCGACATTCACCTCGAAGAGATATTGCATATTCAGGAGATAATTTTAGACAGTTAGGAGTAAAAGTGGCTCTTTTTGTGCCGTGTGTAAACAAGTTTGTTCGACACAAAAACTACTTTTAGTTTAAATTGAAGAAGATTTGAAGGTGTTAGGAGTAAAAGTGACACATATTTTACTTCGTCACTTTAAGACTAGATATCTTTATCTGGCCGCTGACATCTGGTCTGCAGACGCGTTTGGAGATATATCTCTCATCAGTGCAGCTTTGCTCTATTAATTGCTTTGCTCAATTGAAAAAGATTGGAAGGTGTTAGGAGTAAAAGTGACACATCTTTTACCTCGTAACTATAAGACTAGATGTCTTTATCTAACTGCTGACATCTGATCTGCAGACGCGTTTCGAGATCTGTCTCTCATGCAGCTTAGCCATTTTAAATTATAAAATGTGAATGGACTGTAGCTAACGATAAATTTAGCGATTGTATATCAAAACGGGATGCTCCTGTCAGTTACCTTCAGGCTGCAACCGCCTCTGACCCGCTCCGTGGAACGTTCTTCCATGGCCTATTTAAGGGAGGAAATAGGAATAAATAATATAAGCAGCAAAATACAAATATTGAAACCCTTAAATTAAATTGTTCCGGACGAGAGATAAGCCGATGCTGCCTTCAATGCGGTGATCGAACCACCCGACAAAGATTCACATCAAATTAACTAACAAACGCGAGCGCGGCCAACATGCCGGCTGAAGTCAGACGCACGATAAATCTCGCGGACTCGTCGAGTTCTCAAAACACATTGCCGGATTTCTCATATCGCGGCTTGTATTTTTTGCTAATTTAGCACGGTCTCGACCCAGGTCGGGGCACCTATCGCCCTTCTTTGGATAAACCAATTAGACCAACAAAAGTGGCCCGAACAAAATGGAATATACATGCATTAGCTTGAGCACCATGTTCCAGGGTGGTTACGTTTGGCTTTAATTTTACATGTGTGTAGAAAGACCTGAACTTAGTTTTGAGTTAAAGATTTAAATTATAATTGAATATTGTTGAATGATTGAATGATTGCAGATTAGTGCCACGAAAGTGGACTGGGGGCTAGTTAATGACATACAAATATCTGTTGTATAATTCAATATCCTGCGTGATATTAGCAAAGGAAGTAAAGTATAATCTCGGTAATTCGGCCCTTGGTTAATCGGACGACACGTCCAGTAATCCGGAGGTCTGGAAACCGCTCGTGCTCCTCCCTCCCACCACTGTTCTGATAATCCTGCGGTTGTTTGGTCCCATATGTGTCGGATTATCGAGATTATACCGTAGTTGATTCAACATAAGAATTGTTTTGTAGTCTTAAAAGGACATACTGTTATTATAGAGTTACGGAAAGGTTATATTTATATATTCAAGGATATATTTATGTATTGAAGCTATATTTCGCTTTAATAAGTTGGTATGATTATAATTATAACTAGCATGGTTTCACCCCAAAATTGTATAAAAGTCATTTTAGACAGTTAGGAGTAAAAGTGACTCTTCTTCTGCCGAGCGTAAAGATGTTTGCTTGACACTAAAACCACTTTTAGCTTCAATTGAAGTTGATTTAAAAGTGATAGGTTTGGTTTTTTAAGTGTTTAGTTGATTTAAAAGTGTTAGGAGTAAATGTGACTGTGTGCCACTTCTTTTACTGCGCCACTTTAAGACTAGGTGTCTTTATCTGACTGCGACACACTAAGTACTTTTATCGAATTTCACCTCACAGAGATATTGTATGTGCACCTCAAGGAGATAATTTTAGACAGTTAGGAGTAAAAGTGACTCTTTTTGTGCCGAGCGTTAACAAGTTTGTTCGACACAAAAACTGCTTTTAGTTTCAATTGAAGAAAATTTGAAGGTTTTAGGAGTAAAAGTGACACATATTTTACTTCGTCACTTTAAGACTAGATATCTTTATCTGACCGCTGACATCTGATCTACAGACGCGTTTCGAGATATATCTCCTATCAGTGCAGCTTTGCTATTTTAATTGCTTCGCTCTATTGAAGATTTGGAGGTCATAGGAGTAAAAGTGACACATCTTTTACTCCGTCACCTTAAGACTAGATGTCTTTATCTGACTACTGATGTCTGATCTGCAGACGCGTTTCGAGATCTATCTCTCATCAGTGCAGCTTTGCTATTTTAAATTATAAAATGTGTATGGACTTTATTTAACGATACATTTAGCGATTGTATATCAAATCAAGACGGTCCCGTCAGTTACCTTCAGGCCGCAACCGTCTCTAACCCGCTCCGCGGAACGCTCTTCCGTAGCCTATTTAAGGGAGGAAATAGGAAGAAATAATATGAGCAGGGAAATACAAATATGGTAAAATTAAATCAAATTATTGCCAATGGAAGAAAAGCCGATGCTGCCTTCCATGCGGTGATCGATCCACCCGATAAAGATTCACATCAAATTAACTAGCAAACGCGAGCGCTGCCAACATGTCGGCTGAAATCAGACGCACGATAAATGTCGCGGACTCGTCGAGCTCTCAAAACACACTGCCGAATATCTCATATCGCGGCGTGTTTTTTTGCTAATTTAACAAGGTCGCGACCCAGGTCGGGGCACCTGTCGCCCTCCTTCGGACAGAGGCCCAAAACCAATTAGACCAACAAAAGTGACCCGAAACAAAATGGAATATACATGCATTAGCTTGAACACCATGGACCGTGCTGGCTAGGTTAGGTTTTGATTTGACATGTGTGTAGAAAGACCTGAACTTAGTTTTGAGTTAATGATTTAAATGATAATCGAATATTGGTGAATGATTGTAGATTAGTGCCACGAAAGTTGACTGGGGGCTAGTAAATGACATACAAATATCTGTTTTGTAATTGAATATCCTGCTTGGCATTAGCAAAGGAAGTACAGTATAATTTCGGTAATTAGGCTGTTGGTTAATCGAACGACACGTCTAGTAATCCGGCGGTCCGGAGACCGCTCGCGCTCTTCCCTCCCACCACTCTTTCTGATAATCCGGCGGTTGTTGTTTAAAATATGTCAAAATGTGTCAAATAAAGTTTATGGTAACTGTTTTATAAATTGACAAAAACAAATTTTAAATTTGTTTATAGATTTGGCAATTAGATTCAGTAATTAAATGTCAGAATAGGAAATAATGACAATAATGTTTTGTACTGTCAATAATAATGAAAATAATGTCAAATGTAAAAAATGACATAAATATTGACATAAACATGAAGTGTAAGACTGTCAAAAATTGACAATTCTAATATAATTGTAATCCGTTCAAAATTTGTCAAAATGTGTCAAATAAGGTTTATGGTAACTGTTTTATAAATTGACAAAAACAAATTTGAAAATTGTTTATAAATAAGATTAGATTCTGTAATTAAATGTCAGAATAGGAAATAATGACAATAATGTCATATAATGTCAATATTAATGACAATAATGTCAAATAATGACATAAATATTGAAACGTGAAGTGCAAGACTGTCAAAATTGATAATTCTAATATAATTGTAGTCCGTTGAAAATTTGTCAAATTGTGTCAAATAAAGTTTATGATACAAGTGTGCAAATAAGGACTTTTGTGCATGAGTTGCGAAGTTTAAAGCACGAGCCGAAGATGAGTGGTTTAATCGCAATGAGTGCACAAAAGCCTTTCACATATGTTTAATGTTAAAATACTGTTAAATCTACAAAATAATTGTTTTTTTACCGATAGTATTGTAAAAGTTGTAATTTTGACAGACAACATACTTCAAATCAATGACACAATAAGGTTATAACGTTCAGCGCCTTCGTGGAAAAAATTGCTAACAAAAAACGCACAGTAACGGGAACACTATTTGGTCGTTGTCGATGAGTAGGGAAAGATGGTTCCTTCTAGGCCCTCCACCTCCCCTGACACTTCCTGTTTCGACTTCCGGTTTCAATTTTGAATTTTCCTGCCTACGTGAAATTTGGAATTTTGCCGACCGCACTGTATTTTGAATTTTCCCGCGCACGTGGGAAGAACAGAAGTTGAAACCGGAAACGGAAGTCGAAACCAGACCTCACACCCAGCGTGGGGTTACATAGAACACATACGTGGGACTATATAGACCTCACACCCAGCCTGGGGTTAGATATACCTCGCACGTAAGACTACATAGACCTCACAATCTGTGGAAAACCGGAAGTGGGAAACCGGAAACGAAAGTCGAAACCGGAAGTTGAAACGAGAGTCAAAACCAGAAGTTATAACCGGAAGTGTCAGCGTCTGTGGAGTTGGAGGGCCTAGAAGGAACCATCTTTCCCTACTTCGATGTAATCTAGGTTAACCTAGATTTAATCTAGATTAGATTATAGTTAGGTTAGGTTAGATTAGGTTAGGATGTGGGAAACTGGAAGTCCAAATCGGAAGTGGGAAAAACGTAAGTCGAAAGCGAAAACGGAAGTCGAAACCAGACCTCACACCCAGCGTGGTTACATAGACCTCACACGTGGGACTACAAAGACCTCACACTCAGCCTGGGGTTATATAGACCTGGCACGTGGGGCTACATAGACCTCACAATCTATGGAAAACCTGAAGTGGGAAACCGGTAACGAAAGTCGAAACCGGAAGTTGAAACGGGAGTCGAAACCAGAAGTTAAAACAGGAAGTGTCAAAGTCAATGGAGGTGGAGGGCCTAGAAGAAACCATCTTTCCCTACTTCGATGTAATCTAGGTTAACCTAGATTCAATCTAAATTAGATTATAGTTAGGTTAGGTTACGTTAGATTAAGTTATGATAAGGGAAACCGGAAGTACAAGCCGGAATTGGAAAAAACGGTAGTCGAAACCGAAAACGGAAGTCGAAACCAGACGTCATACCCAGCGTGGTTACATAGACCTCACGCGTGGTACTACAAAGACCTCACACCCTGCCTGGGGTTACATAGACCTCGCACGTGGGGCTACATAAACCTTAAAATCTGTGGCAAACCTGAAGTGGGAAAACCGGTAACAAAAGTTGAAACCGGAAGTTGAAACGGGAGTCGAAACCAGAAGTTAAAACCGGAAGTGTCAAAGTCAATGGAGGTTTACCTAGATTTAATCTAGATTAGATTATAGTTAGGTTATGTTATATTAGAGCCAGATAAATCCAGAGGATTGACTTCTTGACTCAAAACTTAATTAAATTTTAATATACTTCACGAACTTTATTTTCACTACGTCTATGCTTTTTGTTTAGTGACGTGAGTTGTTGCCATAGTAACAACAAACAGAAATCGTTTAATAATGAAACTCCATTTCATTTACATTGGACTTTTACGCACGATTTGGATACTTTTGGATACAATTATAATAATGGCATCTTTCACATACAATATTGTATTTATTAATGTGTTCATTTTGGTGTGTGAGTAGATAAATAAATAAAAGTACTCAATTAATTCAATGAGAAACAGTATCGTTCAAGCGCTTGGAGCTTGCTATCCGTTGAAAACTTTTAATTAAGTAAACAACGATGCGCGTAGCCTAATTGCATGCACTATCAATCTAATCAAATATCAAACAGAAAAACAACAGTTTCGTGTATTAAGTTAAGTAATTAAAAGTGCCCATAAGTAATCGATTAATTCAATGGGGAAGAGTAACGTTCGAGCGCTTCAAAGAAAACTTTCGTAGAAAACTTTTAATTAAGTAAACAACATTGCCTGTAGCCTAATTGCATACACTCTCAATCTAATCACGTATTAAACAGAAAAACAACAATTCCTTCTATTAAGTTAAAGAATAAAAGTGCCCATAACTAATCAATTAATTGAATGAGAAACAGTTCCGTTCCAGCGCTCCAAACTTCCTATCCGTTGTAAACTTTTAATTAAGTAAACAACGATGCCTGTAGCCTAATTGCATACACTGTCAAACTAATCAAATATATTATTAAAGAAAGAAGCCTGAATAAGAGAAAAATGTAAAAAAGAGAAATGTAGCCTGAATATATAAACATATTCAATCTGCTCGTAGCTCTATAATATTACGTTTTATTAAGACTACAAAACAAATACTAAATTGAAGCAACCAACCACTTCCCTGGTTAATACCACGCAGGGTATTGAATTTTTCAACAGAGTTTTGCATGTTATTACTAGCACCAGTACACTTTCATGTCACTAACAAATACTAGATTTAGAGTAACAAAATACTATAGAAAGAAATGGTCTTAAAACCATGCTAATCATCTAGTATTTGTTAGTGACATGAAAGTGTACTAGTGCTAGTTATAACATGCAAAAGCCTGTTGTGTAATCGAATATCCTGCGTGGTATAAACCAGGGAAATAGTTTCAACATAGGATTTGTTTTGCAGTCTTAATAAGATTTAATATTATAGAGCTACGAGCAGGTAATATGATTGTATCTATAATTAGTATGGATTCACCAATAGTAAATGAATCATATATCAAAAGGAAAAAATAAACATTTCTAGTATTAATTGTAATAATGAGAACAAAGTTGATTAGAAAGATATTAGTTATGCAATTATTTCTGTGTAATGCGAACCTAGATTATATAGATTATCTAGCTTTGGTATAAATTTCTCATAATCTAGATAATAATAAATTGGGATCCCGGGTGGAGCGACAAGAATTAATAACGTTTGCTGCGGCAACGTTTATTAATTTTGGAAAACCCTCGTTATTCGCGTTTACATCTAGCCGTGATTGCGGTTCTTGTTCCTTTATTGCGAAACCTACAAGAACAAACCAAACCCTCGGAATGTTAGTCTTGGCTAGTTCCAACGACAGAAAAAATTAAATCTATTTGTCAATCTCAGATTAGAGCGTAGTTTGTGTAAGCTAATGCTATAGACTAAACAACAATAACTTTTATCTGGAGCGTTTGTGCGTTTAGAAAAATGAGTTGTTTTGTGGCGAGGGCCGCGCTATCGCTGGTTGTTGTTTGTTGGTTTGTTGTTGTTGATAAAGTCGTTTGTGTGTCCGCGTAATCGATCCGGGACCTGACCTGGCCGCGTTAAAACGCCGCCCTCGTGCGATCCCGAATCGCGCCCCCCACCTGTCCCAAACTTGGTCGATACACCCTACTTACCTTTGATACATTTATAAACTTCCCTACATATATCATAGCTCTCACGAAACTACAAAAACATTTAGTTTTTACAACATCCAGTTTTATTTATGGCAGTGTCAGCCAAACTTTAACTCACAGCACAAGGGACAGGAGAGTTTATTTCCCGATACACCAAACAAAAATCCTAACAAAATTAAATATGCTAGTTGGATTTAAATACGCGAGTTAAACCTTAATTTTTTCCGCGAGTAAACTAGACGCTAGTAAAAGTTTCCAAATCGTGCTTAAAAGTGCAATATAAACCAAATCGAGTTTCATTATTAAACGATTTATGTATAATGAAAAACGTATAATACACGTGTGTGTACACGTTTGTCTCGTAACACACCATACAAAAATCCCAACAAAATTAAATATGCCAGATTTAAATACGCGAGTTAAACATTAAATTTATGCGCGAGTAAACTAGACTAAATGATAGCTAGTAAAAGTATCCAAATCGTGCGTAAAAGTGTAATGTAAATAAAATGGAGTTTCATTATTTAACGATTTTTGTATAATAAAAAACGTATGATACACGTATGTGGCTTTTTCTTTTTGCTATTAAGCTTCGAAACTCATGCACAAAAGCCTATCTTTACACACTTGTCTGTCTAGTCTTGCCTTAGTATTTTTTATGTATTTTATTATTTCGTGTGTAAAAGTTCAATATAACTCAAATGGAGTTTCCGCGAGTAAAATAGACTAAAAGACAGCTAGTATAAGATTTCAAATCGTGCGTAAAAGTATCCAAATCGTGCGTAGAAGTGTAAATATATCAAACCGAGTTTCATTATGAAACGATTTCTGTATAATAAAATTATGGATGATACACGCGTGGAAAGGCTTTTGTGCACTCATTCCTATTAAGCTTCGGAACTCGTGCACAAAAGCCCTTCTTCACACACTTGTCTGTCTAGTCTTGTCTTAGTATTTTTTATATATTTCGTGCGCAAAAGTTCAATATAAAACAAATGGAGTTCCCGCGAGAAAACTAGACTAAAAGATAGCTAGTAAAAGTATTCAAATCGTGCGTAAAAGTATCCAAATCTTGCGTAAAAGTGCAATATAAATCAAATCGAATTCCATTATTAAAGGATTTCTGTAAAATAAAATTATGGATGAAACGCGTGTGTGAAATGCTTTTGTACACTCATTGCTATTAAGCTTCGCAACTCGTGCACAAAAGCCCTTCTTCACACACTTGTCTGTCTAACCTTGTGCATGAGTTGCGAAGTTTAATTGGATTGAGTGCATAAAAACAAGAGTTAGTATTTTTTATATAATTCCTGCGTAAAACTTCAATATATAACAAATGGAGTTTCCGCGATTAAACTAGACTAAAAGGTAGCTGGTAAAAGTATTCAAATCGCGAGTTCAATATTAATAATCAAAAGTTCAATATAAATCAAATCGAGTTTCATTATTAAACGATTTCTGTATAATAAAAGTATGGTTGATACACGTGTGTGAAAGGTTTTTATGCACTCAATGCAATTAAACTTCGCAACTCATGCACAAAAGCCCTTCTTCACACACTTGTCTGTCTAGTCTAGTCTTAGTATTTTTTATATATTTCGTGCGTAAAACTTCAATATAAAACAAATGGAGCTTCCGAGAGTAAACTAGACTAAAAGGTAGCTGGTTAAAAGTATTCAAATCGTGCGTGAAAGCACCCAAATCGTGCGTAAAAGTGCAATATAAATCAAATCGAGTATCATTATTAAACGATTTCTGTATAATAAAAAAACGTATGATACGAGTGTGTGAAAGAATTTTGTGCATTCATTGCTATTAAGCTTCGCAACTCATGCACAAAAGCTTTTCTTCACACACTTGTCTGTCTAGTCTTGTTTTACTATTTGGTATATATTTTATTATTTCGTGCGTTAAAATTCAATATAAATCTAATGGAGTTTCCTCGAGAAAACTAGACTAATAGAAAACTAACTAAATAAAAGTATTCAAATCGTGCGTAAAAGTCCAAATTAAATCAAACCGAGTTTCATTATTAAACGATTTCTGTATAATAAAATTATGTATGCTACACGTGTGTTAAAGGCTTTCCTGCACTTTTGCTCATTTTCTTCACACACTTGTATTATAAACTACTATTTCTCATACATTTTATTATTTTGATAAATATTTCATTTGGAGATTCATTAGCGCGTATTCTGTTCGGATGCAGGGACGTTAATGAGAAAGTCGTCGCGGGTGGCTGCAGCGGAGGGAGAAGACGCATTTAGTACGAAATGTTTAATGCAAATGGTAGAGTTGGCGTTATGGCTCGATCGATGCAAATACAGGCGAGTTTAAAGACGAGGAGAGGAAAAGGTTGTACGTGTGTGCCGAGGATTTTATTATAACTACGGCCATGTTTATCGATGTTTTTATACTCGAAGATGCATAATGGGATGAAGAATGAAATAACGGCTTGAATAGGAACTACGGAGGATAATTGGAGTGGATGGAGAAGCTGCTTTTTTTTGTTAGTTTATATAATGTAACAGCTATTTCTCTTGTATTAGTCTTGTCGGTCTAGTATTGTCTGTCTAGTCTTGTCTGTCTAGTCTTGTCTGTCTAGTCTTGTCTGTCTAGTCTTGTCTGTCTAGTCTTGTCTGTCTAGTCTTGTCTGTCTAGTCTTGTCTGTCTAGTCTTGTCTGTCTAGTCTTGTCTGTCTAGTCTTGTCTGTCTAGTCTTGTCTGTCTAGTCTTGTCTGTCTAGTCTTGTCTGTCTAGTCTTGTCTGTCTAGTCTTGTCTGTCTAGTCTTGTCTGTCTAGTCTTGGCTGTCTAGTCTTGTCTGTCTAGTCTTGTCTGTCTAGTCTTGTCTGTCTAGTCTTGTCTGTCTAGTCTTGTCTGTCTAGTCTTGTCTGTCTAGTCTTGTCTGTCTAGTCTTGTCTGTCTAGTCTGTCTGTCTAGTCTTGTCTGTCTAGTCTTGTCTGTCTAGTCTTGTCTGTCTAGTCTTGTCTGTCTAGTCTTGTCTGTCTAGTCTTGTCTGTCTAGTCTTGTCTGTCTAGTCTTGTCTGTCTAGTCTGTCTGTCAGTCTTGTCTGTCTAGTCTTGTCTGTCTAGTCTTGTCTGTCTAGTCTTGTCTGTCTAGTCTTGTCTGTCTAGTCTTGTCTGTCTAGTCTTGTCTGTCTAGTCTTGTCTGTCTAGTCTTGTCTGTCTAGTCTTGTCTGTCTAGTCTTGTCTGTCTAGTCTTGTCTGTCTAGTCTTGTCTGTCTAGTCTTGTCTGTCTAGTCTTGTCTGTCTAGTCTTGTCTGTCCTAGTCTTGTCTGTCTAGTCTTGTCTGTCTAGTCTTGTCTGTCTAGTCTTGTCTGTCTAGTCTTGTCTGTCTAGTCTTGTCTGTCTAGTCTTGTCTGTCTAGTCTTGTCTGTCTAGTCTTGTCTGTCTAGTCTTGTCTGTCTAGTCTTGTCTGTCTAGTCTTGTCTGTCTAGTCTTGTCTGTCTAGTCTTGTCTGTCTAGTCTTGTCTGTCTAGTCTTGGTCTGTCTAGTCTTGTCTGTCTAGTCTTGTCTGTCTAGTCTTGTCTGTCTAGTCTTGTCTGTCTAGTCTTGTCTGTCTAGTCTTGTCTGTCTAGTCTTGTCTGTCTAGTCTTGTCTGTCTAGTCTTGTCTGTCTAGTCTTGTCTGTCTAGTCTTGTCTGTCTGGTGTTGTCTGTCTAGTCTTGTCTGTCTGGTCTTGTCTGTCTAGTCTTGTCTGTCTAGTCTTGTCTGTCTAGTCTTGTCTGTCTAGTCTTGTCTGTCTAGTCTTGTCTGTCTAGTCTGTCTAGTCTGTCTAGTCTTGTCTGTCTAGTCTTGTCTGTCTAGTCTTGTCTGTCTAGTCTTGTCTGTCTAGTCTTTGTCTGTCTAGTCTTGTCTGTCTAGTCTTGTCTGTCTAGTCTTGTCTGTCTAGTCTTGTCTGTCTAGTCTTGTCTGTCCTAGTCTTGTCTGTCTAGTCTTGGTCTGTCTAGTCTTGTCTGTCTAGTCTTGTCTGTCTAGTCTTGTCTGTCTAGTCTGTCTGTCTATCTTGTCTGTCTAGTCTTGTCTGTCTAGTCTTGTCTAGTCTTGTCGTCTAGTCTTGTCTGTCTAGTCTTGTCTGTCTAGTCTTGTCTGTCTAGTCTTGTCTGTCTAGTCTTGTCTGTCTAGTCTTGTCTGTCTAGTCTTGTCTGTCTAGTCTTGTCTGTCTTGTCTGTCTAGTCTTGTCTGTCTAGTCTTGTCTGTCTAGTCTTGTCTGTCTAGTCTTGTCTGTCTAGTCTTGTCTGTCTAGTCTTGTCTGTCTAGTCTTGTCTGTCTAGTCTTGTCTGTCTAGTCTTGGTCTGTCTAGTCTTGTCTGTCTAGTCTTGTCTGTCTAGTCTTGTCTGTCTAGTCTTGTCTGTCTAGTATTGTCTGTCTAGTCTTGTCTGTCTAGTCTTGTCTGTCTAGTCTGTCTGTCTAGTCTTGTCTGTCTAGTCTGTCGCTAGTCTTGTCTGTCTAGTATTGTCTGTCTAGTCTTGTCTGTCTAGTCTTGTCTGTCTAGTCTTGTCTGTCTAGTCTTGTCTGTCTAGTCTTGTCCTGTCTAGTCTTGTCTGTCTAGTCTTGTCTGTCTAGTCTTGTCTGTCTAGTCTTGTTTCTTGTCTCTAGTCTTGTCTGTCTAGTCTTGTCTGTCTAGTCTTCTTGTCTGTCTAGTCATGTCTGTCTAGTCTTGTCTGTCTAGTCTTGTCTGTCTAGTCTTGTCTGTCTAGTCTTGTCTGTCTAGTCTTGTCTGTCTAGTCTTGTCTGTCTAGTCTTGTCTGTCTAGTCTTGTCTGTCTAGTCTTGTCTGTAGTCTTGTCTGTCTAGTCTTGTCTGTCTAGTCTTGTCTGTCTAGTCTTGTCTGTCTAGTCTTCTCTGATTACCCTTGTCTGTCTAGTCTTGTCTGTCTAGTCTGTCTAGTCTTGTCTGTCCTAGTCTTGTCTGTCTAGTCTTGTCTGTCTAGTCTTGTCTGTCTAGTCTTGTCTGTCTAGTCTTGTCTGTCTAGTCTTGTCTGTCTAGTCTTGTCTTGTCTAGTCTTGTCTGTCTAGTCTTGTCTGTCTAGTCTTGTCTGTCTAGTCTTGTCTGTCTAGTCTTGTCTGTCTAGTCTTGTCTGTCTAGTCTTGTCTGTCTAGTCTAGTCTGTCTAGTCTTGTCTGTCTAGTCTTGTCTGTCTAGTCTTGTCTGTTCTAGTCTTGTCTGTCTAGTCTTGTCTGTCTAGTCTTGTCTGTCTAGTCTTGTCTGTCTAGTCTTGTCTGTCTAGTCTTGTCTGTCTAGTCTTGTCTGTCTAGTCTTGTCTGTCTAGTCTTGTCTGTCTAGTCTTGTCTGTCTAGTCTTGTCTGTCTAGTCTTGTCTGTCTAGTCTTGTCTGTCTAGTCTTGTCTGTCTAGTCTTGTCTGTCTAGTCTTGTCTGTCTAGTCCTTGTCTGTCTAGTCTTGTCTGTCTAGTCTTGTCTGTCTAGTCTTGTCTGTCTAGTCTTGTCTGTCTAGTCTTGTCTGTCTAGTCTTGTCTGTCCTAGTCTTGTCTGTCTAGTCTTGTCTGTCTAGTCTTGTCTGTCTAGTCTTGTCTGTCTAGTCTTGTCTGTCTAGTCTTGTCTGTCTAGTCCTTGTCTGTCTAGTCTTGTCTGTCTAGTCTTGTCTGTCTAGTCTTGTCTGTCTAGTCTTGTCTGTCTAGTCTTGTCTGTCTAGTCTTGTCTGTCTAGTCTTGTCTGTCTAGTCTTGTCTGTCTAGTCTTGTCTGTCTAGTCTTGTCTGTCTAGTCTTGTCTGTCTAGTCTTGTCTGTCTAGTCTTGTCTGTCTAGTCTTGTCTGTCTAGTCTTGTCTGTCTAGTCTTGTCTGTCTAGTCTTGTCTGTCTAGTCTTGTCTGTCTAGTCTTGTCTGTCTAGTCTTGTCTGTCTAGTCTTGTCTGTCTAGTCTTGTCTGTCTAGTCTTGTCTGTCTAGTCTTGTCTGTCTAGTCTTGTCTGTCTAGTCTTGTCTGTCTAGTCTTGTCTGTCTAGTCTTGTCTGTCTAGTCTTGTCTGTCTAGTCTTGTCTGTCTAGTCTTGTCTGTCTAGTCTTGTCTGTCTAGTCTTGTCTGTCTAGTCTTGTCTGTCTAGTCTTGTCTGTCTAGTCTTGTCTGTCTAGTCTTTGTGTCTGTCTAGTCTTGTCTGTCTAGTCTTGTCTGTCTAGTCTTTGTCTGTCTAGTCTTGTCTGTCTAGTCTTGTCTGTCCTAGTCTTGTCTGTCTAGTCCTTGTCTGTCTAGTCTGTCTGTCTATATTTCTGTCTTGTCTGTCTAGTCTGTCTGTCTAGTCTTGTCTGTCTAGTCTTGTCTGTCTAGTCTTGTCTGTCTAGATCTTGTCTGTCTAGTCTTGTCTGTCTAGTCTTGTCTGTCTAGGTCTTGTCTGTCTAGTCTTGTCTGTCTAGTCTTGTCTGTCTAGTCCTTGTCTGTCTAGTCTTGTCTGTCTAGTCTTGTCTGTCTAGTCTTGTCTGTCTAGTCTTGTCTGTCTAGTCTTGTCTGTCTAGTCTTGTCTGTCTAGTCTTGTCTGTCTAGGTCTTGTCTGTCTAGTCTTGTCTGTCTAGTCTTGTCTGTCTAGTCTTGTCTGTCTAGTCTTGTCTGTCTAGTCTTGTCTGTCTAGTCTTGTCTGTCTAGTCTTGTCTGTCTAGTCTTGTCTGTCTAGTCTTGTCTGTCTAGTCTTGTCTGTCTAGTCTTGTCTGTCTAGTCTTTGTCTGTCTAGTCTTGTCTGTCTAGTCTTGTCTGTCTAGTCTTGTCTGTGTCTAGTCTTGTCTGTCTAGTCTTGTCTGTCTAGTCTTGTCTGTCTAGTCTTGTCTGTCTAGTCTTGTCTGTCTAGTCTTGTCTGTCTAGTCTTGTCTGTCTAGTCTTGTCTGTCTAGTCTTGTCTGTCTAGTCTTGTCTGTCTAGTCTTGTCTGTCTAGTCTTGTCCTGTCTGGTCTTGTCTGTCTAGTCTGTCTAGTCTTGTCTGTCTAATTTTGTCTTTCTAATCTAGTCTGTCTAGTCTTGTCTGTCTAGCCTTGTCTCTCCACTCTTATTAGTCTAGTCTTGTCTATCTAGCCTTGTCTGTCTAGTCTTGTCTGTCTAATCTTGTTTGTCTAGTCTTGTCTGTCTAGTCTCGTCTGTCTAATCTGGTCTGTCTAGTCTAGTCTGTCTAGCCTTGTCTCTCCACTCTCATCAGTCTAGTCTTGTCTATCTTGTCTTGTCTGTCTAGTTTTATCCATCTAATCTTGTCCATCTATTCTTGTCTGTGTAGTCGCTTTCAACATATTTTGCTACCTTATTAAATATTTGTGTGTACGTTGTTTGAACGGATAGACAGACATTAGCAGTCTAAAAATAGCCTTATCGGGGTCAGAGGTTCGCAAACGATTATTACACCGGAGAGTTTTACACGGAACTGGCACGCGAAATAAGTGCAGAAAATGTATAAAAATGCACCGGGAGAGAACTGAAACGGACTAAAGGTCGTTGAACTAGATTCCGGGCGAACTAAAGCCGTGACGTCGAGGCTCAGGCTCAGGATCGATCACCTGTACAACAGACCTCACCTGTGCATAAAATGTGCGAGCGGAAGCAGATGGAAGGAGACAGTACGCTGTCTCGTTCCCACCGACGCGGTTCACCTTTCCATTCCGTTTCTGTCTCGCTCTGATCGAGATATTTTTCCTCTGCTATTTTATTTTATGCCGATCGAGGGCAGTCTGGAGGACTTTTTTTGTTGTCCACCCCACAGAAAATAAAATTTTGATGCGTTTTACGTTATGGAATTTCGTTGATTTTATTTATTTCCTGTTTGAATTGCATTTATATTACATATCTACTAAACGGACAGGACAGAAGATCAAATTCTGTATTAAATTTTGTTTTTGCTTGTCGCTTATTATTTTCCTGGGCTTGGCACGGGATTGACAGAACAAACTAGCTTGAAACATCGATCGGAATTCGTTATATTTTTTGCAGTTTATTTTTCTAGCTTTACTGCGAATTCAATCAACGCTGGAATCCGATTGAATAAATTAAAAATACAACATGACAGCCGAAATAGATAAAGCGACAGCCAAAAAATATGTTAAGCTAGAAATGTACGTGACAATTCAAACTTGCACAAATTTATTATCTTGTTTTTGCAACGTTTGTCAATCTTGGCTAAACAGTGCTAATTTTGTTTGTCTAGTCTTGATCCTTTCCAAAATTGTATATAATTCCAATTATTGATAACTGGTCTAATTTTGTCGTTCCATTATTTAATAATATTTAGGATAATAACGTGAGTCCCAAAAGTCTTGGAATCCACTCTTGCCATGAATTTGAAGAAGTAGGTCATTTCTTAATTCAGACACATAAAGTTAAACAAATTATCAAATGTCATTTTTAAGTAGCTGTCAGTGGTTTTGAGGTTATGTCGCATTGTTTTTAGTGTTAAGTTCAACAATTTCATTCGTTATAAATAAAACGCCTTCTCTATGTTAATATATAATATATCTATAATAAATTAAACACTGATTTATTTTATAGTGTTGTGATTTATGAAATTAACAAAGTAGAACCAACATTACAACATATGTTGAATATGTTGTCCATTTTCACGAATTCACAAATTAATTCGCCGTTTTATGTAATCGAACACATTTTGTAATACTGTGTTGTCTATCTCTTCACATTTTCTTATTACATTGATCTTCTAGTGCATGCACTGGACTGCTGAATACTGAATTTTTTAAATATGAAAAAAGAAAAAAGTCCAGAGGAGTTAGATCACAAGAACGTGTTGGAAATCGGTCTTTTCTTATTAGTGTGTCGTCAAAGAATTCATGAAGATAAATTAATGTTAGTTAGCAAATGTATTAAAATGTAAGAAAGGAATTAAGGAAACTATGTTCGTTAAAACACAAATTAGTAGTAAAAATGCAGGAGCCACACCGTACTAATAATTATGTTTTATTTATTTTATTAGTCAATTTGTGAATTAAAGAACATAGTTTCCTTAATTTCGTTCTTATAATATGAAAACTGACATAGTAAATTTTGTCTATTTTTTTGATATATTAAAATGTAATTACATTTCCATGCAAACTTCCTGCAAAAAAAGCAAAGCAAAACTTAGTTTAACACTTCATCATGGAATTATCTTCTATGTTATTAGTTTGAACCGGGTTTCGGGGATTTCAATAAGTCATATCTGAATTTCGACGCGGCAATTATTCAGGACTACCGCTTCGTGGCCGCATGCAGATGTCGCTTCGTTCACGTGTGATGTTGCACTACGAATTATTTAATGTCCAATTTCGAAACACCCGGGGTGAGGGTTACACGAAATTCGTGTTTGTGGACGAATTTCGGGAACAAATGGGAATTTCGATGTCAGTTTGAGATTAGATTTTGAAATGTTCACCAGTGGCGGTGGTATTAGAGTGCACCTGCCGCACGTTAATCTACCGCCACTGACTCTCTTGTTAATTGTACAGCAATTTCAGTTGCAACAACCGAACGGACCCTAACGGACAAAACATGATAGATCAAATTGTATTGGACAAACTAGATAGACAATACTAGACAGACAAGACTAGACAAAAAAGACTAGAGAGACAAGACTCGAATGTGAGTCGTCCAAGCGAGCGGTCGTGCAAGTTGAAGTTGAGTGCTCCAAAAATTTACAACTAGAAATCAGCTGTTTATCATTGTTTAAACAATGGCGAGAGAACTTAGATCTAATGTACCTTCTGCTGGATGTGATAAAATAATGTCATATCTAACAGGTTGTGAATTTCATAACCTTTTGACTTAAATTATTAAAAAGGAAGTGGAATCACTTATTTTCGAAGAGCGTATTACACAACTCACTATTGAAATTAAAGTTTTAGGTGAACAGAACAAAGAATTGTTACAATTTATTTCGTCTCGAGACAATAAAGAATCCTCCGATACCTTGCTAAAACCTGTTAGCATCGAGTCAAACAATATTGAGGACATTGATAAGCCAGATAAAAGACAGCATGAAGAATTAAAAAGTAATCTCGTCATGAAAGTAAATACGTCAGCATGGAAAAAAACTGCACGGGAGAGGCTGATACAGTTATGCCCGCTCCACACTCTCGCGGAGTAACTTCGGCGAGGATCCTCGCCGAAGTTGTTCGAGGCGAGTAACTACACGGAGAAGGTATCTACACTCTCGCCTTACTTCGCGAGGACCTCAGTGCCATGACCGACACCCAACAGGTAGTAGCTGCTGCTGTACCTATTTGTGCTTTTAATTGTAATTATTATGTTATCCCAATAACTTATCCCAAATAACTGGTTCCCATTGAAAAGCCTCAGGGAATTGTAACTGGAGTTCTTGGGACCAATCGTTCATAATTTTTGATATTATTTAAATTAATATTAGATAAAATTTAATAATATTAAATAAATATATTTTAAGTTTTTAATCGTTCAATAAATGGTTGTGAACTTATCCACCTGCATATAGTTGACTAAATTAAAGGACGAGTAAACACGAGAGTGTAGACGTGATATTCTCCCTTCCTCATACTCGCGCCTCGTGTCCCTTTGACTCGGGTACGAAAACCGCTTCATGAAGCGAAGTTAGCCAAGGCGAGGAGAGGAAGCACAAGGCGGACCGAGTAACCTGACCACACACTCGTTCCTCGCTCAACTCCGTGCTACTTCACGAGAGTGTGGAGCGGGCATTAAAAATACAGAAACATGGCAAATTCAAAAAAATTTAAACAACAAGAAAAAAAGGTATTCAAATGTTAATATTGGAAGTTCAGAAACGAATGATATTAAAGCATCTAATACATACATGTATTTAAACTAGAACCGCGTCTAACAGAAAGAGACATAAAAGGAATCATGGAAGTAACATGTCAGAAGCTTCACTCAAGACGCCCAGAGGAGTACTCCTCGTTTAAAATACCGGCCCCATTCGATTATCTAAATATTTTACAAACTCCAGAAACTTGGCCTAAATTTACTTGCGTCAACCGTTATTTTCTGAGACTATAAAATCGGAAAAATTTGGTCTAAAAGCTCTTCCATCCCGTAAAACAAATAACCTTCTAAACGAAAGTAACGAAAAAGCGAAATCTGAAGCTAATTCTGGATGTGATAATATTAAGATTTTTATGAGTATTCAAAGTATGAAACCAAAATTTAACCAATTAGAAATCTTACTAGAACAATATAAACCTCAATTCATCAGCCTGCCGAGATATGGTTGAAAGAGGAGTTTGTCAAACAAATCCACTTACAAAACTACACATTAATAAGCTCATATTTATTGTGGGTATTTATAAATTAAAACACTTTAATAGTCTATTTCAAAACAAAGAAAAAGAAAACGAGTTAAATATCTTAATAATTACATCTTATAAACGTCAACAGAACAAAAAAACTTAAAATCGTTAATATTCTTAAAAACAGTTTAACCAACTTAATCTCAGAATAAAACTTAGGCATCAACTTCAACACTTTCCCTTATTCTTAGATTGAAGAAAACAGTCCAAAATCCTGACATAGTGTCTGTAATCTAGGGGCAGGAAGAGGCTTCGTCATTACATGAGCGAGCTGATTACTGGTTGCGATGTGAACAACTTGAACTTCACCTTCGAGTACCTTTTCTCTAATAAAAAAGTACTTGATCTTTATATGCTTTGTTCGACGATGAAATTCTGGGTTCTGTACCAGTCTGACGGTAGCCAGATTGTCAACATGCAGTATTGGTGTCTCTTGGATCCTTCCCATACTTTCAAAGAGTCGCTTAATCCAAATCACCTCTTTAACTGCATATTTGGCGGCAATCAGCTCCGCCTCTGTGGTGGATGTGACAGTCATTCCTTGGCTTTGACTCGGCCAAGAAATAGCTCCTCCTGCATGGGTGATCACTACTCTTGATGTTGACCTCCCAGTCTTATTACATCCTCCAAAATCTGCGTCACTGTAGCCTTCAAAGGTTCTGCTACTGGTTGGTTTATATACTATACCAAGCTCGGTGGTGCCTGCAGTGTACCTGAGAACTCTCTTCAGCCTACCTATATCCTCAATACTTGAATAGTCCAAAGATCTAGAAAGGAAACTCACGCTAAAAGCTAGATCAGGTCTCGATCCCACCATTAGGTACATTAAAGCTCCGTCTGTAAGGAAAGTCTGTTCTTTTCTCACTTTCGCTAATTTGTTTACTGGTCTTGGACTCCTTTGTCATTGGAGTAGACACTGCCTTACAATTTTGTAAGCCAAACCTCTCTAGTATTTTCTTGGTGTAAGCTTGCTGGTAAATCTTGACTGATCCGTCCTCTGATCGTTCAATGTGGAGACCAAGAAAATATAATGCTTTCCTAGCGGTAACTTTGAATTCTCCCTCCAACTCCTTTATAAAGTGATCAGCTTCTTGCTGATGAGAACTCATCACCAGACCATCATCTACGTATAGGGCTATAATTAATTTTATATCTCCCTTTTGTCTGATGTGTAAACAGGGATCTGCTTCGCTCATCTTAAAACCTGCCTGCTCTAGGAATGTGCTGAAACGTTTAGACCAACATCTTGGAGCTTGACGTAATCCGTAGATACAGCGATTCAGCCTACACACTCTATCTGAAATGTCTTTGTATCCTTCAGGTTGCTGCATAAATATTGTCTCATTTAGTTCACCATACAAGAAGGCTGTCGACACATCAAACTGAAGTAGGTACATATTTTCTTGAGCAGCAATACTGAGCATTGCACGGATAGTACTGGATATAGCAACTGGACTAAGGTTTCAAAGTAGTCAACTCTTTGTCTCTGGCTAAAATCTTTAATGACAAGCCTATCTTTATACTTGCCAACACTAACATCTGGATGATTCTTCATTCTATACACCCACTTGCAGGGAATGGCTTTACTGCCTTCAGGAAGAGTAATCATATCCCATGTACCGTTCTCTTTCAATGACAACAACTCTTAATCCATGACTTTCTTCCAATGGTGACTGTTTTCTCCATTGACTCCCTCATAATATGAATCGGAGTCTTTGTTTCAGTAATTATATTTTCATTTATCATTACAAAGTCCTTATAAATCTTTTGCTTTTTTAAACTAGAGCGATCCCTCAATTTTTTGGAGAGGGCCTCGACAGGTTCTTCAAAATTCACTGGAGGTTCAAATTCTGAGTCTGAGAGTCTGAAGAGTCTGAAAAATTCTCTTCTTCCAACGATTCTGATTGATCTTCTGTTTCTGACATAATATCTTTTTCTTGTGTATTTTTCTTTCCCTCATTTGAACGCTCGATATCTTTTATTTGTAGTTTCACATGTGCCTCACACTGCCCGGGAATGGAATTGAATGTAACATCTCTACACAAAAGTACCCTATTCTCTTCTTTTATCAAGATGCTACCTTTCATCACCATCATAGCCGACTAAGTATCCTTTAATAGCCTTTTTATCCATTTTCGGCGTTTCTGCGGTGGAATATGAGCATAACAGACAGACCCAATAATAAGTAAGTGCCTTATTCTGTGTTTTTTACTAGTCCAAAGCTCATAAGGGCTTACTTTTTCTTTTGATGATTTTCCAGTTCTATTCAGTATGTACGTGGCAGTTGCAACTAACTCCGCCCACATTGCCTCTGGAAAGCTTGCTTCACTACTTGAGTACTTGAAAGTCCTAGCCATCTCAATACAAGTTCTAAATTCTCTTTCACTACCACCATTCTGTTCTGGTGTATAAGGCGCTGTCAGTCAGTGAGTTATGCCTTCTGCTTGTAGCATATCTCTTTATTATCCATTTCACTTCCGTTATCACTTAAAAATTCTTTTACAGAATGCCCTACTGTTTTGGCATATTGATGAAAGTCTCTGGGAACTAATTTTACTTCTGACTTCTCTTTAAAGAGATAGCACTGGCGATACTAAAAGATAGTAAAACTATCTTTAAAAATTGCCACAAATCTTTTTTTTCCAAAAGACTCACTAAATGGTCCACAAACATCAGCTGAAACCAGTTCTCCTGGCTTATTTGCGTTTTCTCTACCCCAAAGGGTAGTCTATGTGATTTTCCATAGACTCATGGCTCACATAGATTCTTCTCTAAGGAAACATTTATGGCCATTTCTTTTTGCAGCAAGGTCCTTATATGACGTCTATATTGGTGTCCCCACCTTCCGAGGTATAATTGTAGCGTTGAAGAATTGTCAACGATATTTTATCTACTTTAACCTTTTGTGGCTGAATTTCTATCTTATACAAAGTTCCTCCAATTGATCGTATTCTTTGAATTATCACTTTACCATTATTCAGAAACCAACATTCTGTAGAGTTTGATTTGAATAAACTATTTGGATTTTTGTCGTGAGCAGCAAGCATTGAGAATAAATTTTTAGATAGCCCAGGCACATACCAAACATCTTAGATGTCTTGACCATCAATATCTGACTTTGCCAAAATTTTACCTGCTCCTACTGCCAGCAAAATTTCCTTTCCTGCTCCTTTGACACCACAAGGGCTCTCAAACTTCTGTGAAATACTCTATACTATTACTGACATGTTTTGTCGCTACATTGTCGACCCACCAGGTAGCTGAATCTCCATCAGCCGAGAAGGCCTCTGCTTCTATTGAAAGGATCGAGGTGCCAGTAACTGCTGCTGATTCTGACCTCTTCGGTTTTCCATCGGCCCACTTTGGAGAGTGATATATCCAATGATCTTTTGCTTTACAATAATGACAGACATCCCCTTTCTTAACTTTAGTCTTATATGGCCTACCTTGGGTTTTCTTGGATGTATGTTTTACCTGTAATGCCTCTTGAACAACTGAGCTGCTGCTACCAATCTTCAGAAAGTTTCTTTCATAAGCACACAGTTGAATAAGTAACTCATCGAAGATTTTCTTATTGCCATCTATCAACATCATCCAACTTGACTGAAATGAACTAAAATTACTCGGTAAGATACTTAAAATCTTACAAACTATCATCAGTTCAGGTAATGAATTGTCTATTCTTTCTTTTAATCCATTGTTTATTTCATGCCACATACTTTTTAATTTAGCAATATGAGTTGACACATCATTCGCTGATGTCCAACCGAACTTGAAGAAATCTGAACAGATATTAAACAGTTGGTCTTTCGATGTAGATTCGTATAGAACTTTTAATGCTTCCCAAGCTTCATAGGCAGTTTCTTGGTCCATAATCTTCTGATAAACTGTGTCTGTTACAGCACTGGTAATCATGGATTTTGCATAGCTGTTAGCCTTACGAAAAAGATCATTTTGTTCCTTATGTTTTTTGACTTCTTCCGTAGCTGAGCTTGCCAATGAATCTGGTTTTCTTAGCTGTCTATCGATTACTTCCAGATCACCTTCATGATAATCAAGAAGATCCGTGATCTTTCTTTTCCACATAGGCCAATCAGCCTCACTACTCAATGGCCTTATATGCTTTGAAAAGTCCATCGTCTATATTTACAAACACTACACAAAAACTAGCACAAGCATACTGAGACCCATAACCTAATGTGGTTATTTATAAATAAAAACACTTTAATAGTCTATTTCAAAACAAAGAAAAAGAAAACAAGTTAAATATCTTAATGATTACATCTTATAAACGTCAACAGAACAAAACAACTTAAAACCGTTAATATTGTTAAAAACAGTTCAACCAACTTATTCTCAGAATAAAACTTAGGCTACAACTTCAACAATATTGTCGCCGAGAGTACAGTGGTGGCGGAGTTGCATTATGGGCAAGAGATTCCCTCGATCTACTAGCCATGACTAGATAGCTGTGCTATCGAGAAGCAGATAGAACTCTGTGCTATGGTATGGAGAGAAAAAAAAGAGCGATCTACAGTTTTATTATATATATATATATATATATATATATATATATATATATATATATATATATATATGTATATATATATATATGTATATATATATATATATATATATATATATATATATGTATATATATATATATATATATATATATATATATATATATATATATATATATATAGACGCTCTATTCTAGATGGTACTCGAAAATCTCCTGCATAGTTTATTTCCAAAATTCTCCTCTTTTATTATCGTTGGAGATTTCAACATAAATTTAGCACAAAATTCATACGAAAGTAAAGGCCTGAAAAAATTGATGTCTTCTTATGGTCTTGTGCAGCTAGTAAATCAAAACACTAGAATTATCCAGACTTCGTGCTCAATGATTGACAATATTTTTGTTAATTTCAAGCAAGATTGGTTTACCTTGGTAGAAGACTGCCCACTATCAGATCATAGGATGTTAATTCTGAGCGGTTTAAGCAGCAGCAACAGAAATATGCAACACAGACTTATGCGTGTGTTTTATGCTATTCAAAATAAACTAAATTTTTAAGAGTGCCTAAAATATGAAACATGGTTCGAAGTCCTTGACACAGATGACTGCAATGATAAAACCGTCGCATTGATAATTACTTTGCAATACTATTACTACAGTAGATTCCCTCTAACACAGCCCAACGTACACAACAAGACCTGGATCACAATGGAAGCCCGAATCTCTAGTAGAAATTTAAGAGACCTGTTTGTCTTACAAAAAGAATTTCCGCAACTACTCACATACAACTTACGAAATAAAAGAACTCGTTTCAAATTAATAAGCGAATGCAAAAGAAATTATTTCCGAAACCTCCTTGCAAATTCCGATAATAATCAGAAAGATCTATGAAAACTTATTAATCAGCAAACAAATCGCCCAAGCAGGAAAGTCTTATTATAGATGTTGATGACGCGGATCCAGACTAGTAATAAAATCGAGAAGCATTTTAATGACTTTTTTATAAAAGCGCCGGGGGAAATAATGAAGGACATCATCACACCTACTGAAATTACGAATTACCATATTCCCTTCATAGAAGAAACTATGTACGATATTAGTGAACCAGAACTTTAATATATACTTTATAATATATACTTTAATATGAACTTTAATTTATACTGATAAATTAAAAAATAAAAATTCGCACGGTCGCGATGCTCAGTGGTCTGATTCTGAAAAAAGTTGGCCAAAAATCGAAAAAATGTTCACCGAATGAGTTTATTTCAAAAGAATCTTGTAGAGGATGCTTCAGTGTATGTTATTCTAAAATAAATGTATATCTATAGTAATATATCTATAGTATAAGTATCATGGGCGTAGCCAGGAGAGGGGTTTTGGGAGTTCAACCCCCCCCCCCCCCCCCCCCCGAAATAAGCAAAATTTATACATAAATGTTATATTGAAATAAAGAGACGAGTAGAGACGACTCTCATGGTGAGCATGGTAGATGTGATATTTAGGAACCCTTGTGTGTCAGTTTTAGAAAGTAAATTGGTGCATTTCTGTTACTGTATTTTCTACTACTTACTCTACTACTTAACGGTTTTTCTATTAAAAAAATTTCCGTAAATTAGCAAAAAAGTTATCACCGCAGCGGGGCATAAAAACTTGAGATATGGATCATATAGATTACAATGTTTGGTAATAGAATCTAGAACTAAATCTTGCCTTTGTCTGCTTTTGTACAATTGAGATTAGAAATAAGAAAGAATAAGCGCCGGCCGGCATGGGACGGATGTATCGGATGTCTTATTTTAATATTTATTTTTATTTAATCATTAAATTTTTATCATTTTTGAAATTAATAATTCGAATAACACTGCGCAAAAATATTGTTGTGAATAAATTTCTTAATATTAATTACATCGTTTTATGTCTGCATTTTAGAATCCCGTATTGATAAAATAATCATTTCTCGTCGAGAACTGTTAGAGATCATATGGAACGATTTGAACTTAGACTTTAAAGCTCATTGTAAGCTTTTGGAGGAACATTTTATCGAGAAGCCAGAAATAAGGACATAAAATAAATAAATGCAATGGAAGATAGTAGTGTTAGTGTTTCATTAGCTCCTTGTCGGATTCACTTATTTCGAGCTTCAGAAAAATTAAACCAAAAATAGGTCAAAAATTGTCATCAGAGGCCTGATGAGGAAGATGATGAGTTTGAAAGTTTCCTAGAAATTTATGATGAGCATTGACATTGACCTTGATTGATTTCGAACATGATAACTATCCCGACAGTGATAGCGACGGATTAGTACAATACATATTTTTTTCATGTATGGTTATTTTTCCATAATAACTGCTACAGAAATCGTTTATTATTTCGCAATTGTAATATTCAAATCTTTATTACCAATATCGAATACCCTTACATAACTACTTATTTGAAATTCCGAACATTTTTTAAAGAAGTGCTCGTTCATATTGAATCTGTCATTTTGATTTTTAAAATTGCATTATTAAATTCGTAATCAGAGACCTCGAAAAACCTCATATACCAATTTACATAAAATTTCGATCAAATTTTAATAAAATGCTGTATCCGCCATTTTGAATTTGAACATTATATTATAAAATTCGTATTTAGTGAACTCGAAAACTCTTATATACCAATTTATATGAAATTTGGATAAAATTTTAATGAAGTAGTCGGCCATATTGGATCCGCCCTTTTGAGTTTTAAAATTATACCATGAAATTCGTTATAAGTGGCCTCGAAAACCCTCATATCCCAATTTATATAGAATTGCGATAAAATTTTAATGAAATGATCGGCCATATTGGATCCGTCATTTTGAATTTCTAAATTAAACTATGAAATTCGTAATCAGCAGCCTGAAAAACCCCAATATACGAATTCACGTTTAAATCTGAAACTTCTTTCTATTTTTGGCCAACTTTTTTGAAATCTAGACCACTGTGCGATGGTATTCCCTGCCGTTTACTGAAAGACAACTTTCTACATCTGCTCAAGCCGCTGCAAAGCCTAGTCAACTGTTCATTTAAATCAGCTTCCCGATATTCTTAAAGTAGCCACCATTCTACCTATATTCAAGAAAGAAAATAAACATTCTCTGAATAACTATAGGCCTATTGCTTTGTTATCTGTACTCTCGAAAATCTTGGAATACTGTTTTCTGTACAAACTTACAACTTTTATTTCCAAAGATAATTTAATTCCGATGGAACAAAATTCTACTAGATAGCTGTGCTATCTAAATAAAATTCTGTCAGAAGTGGATAAGGGCAGATTCCCTGTGGGTATCTTCTGTGATTTAAGCAAAGCATTTGATTGTGTAGATCACGACCAATTAATGGACAAATTATTGTCTTATGGAATAAGGGGAATAGGGGGAAACTGGATCCTATCATTCATAATAAAACGTAAGAAATATGTATTGATATAGTCCCATTTAAGGAAAAGTGTGTCCTGAGAAATGGTTTCTAATTCAGGGGGATACCTGAAGGGAGTGTTCTTGCTCCAACTTTGTTCATATAATATTTAGCTGATCTAGTTCCGTTTATCCAAGGAAGATACTGTACTTTATATGCAGACCTTAGACAAACAACTCCCCTAGTTCGGGATTTATCCGAATATAATAATTATTTTGCAACATCGACAAAACTGAATTCATTTTATTTAAAACTCAACGTAGTGAATACGCCAAGGATATTTCTATACAAACTGATCAATGTGCTATAAAACGTGTAAACTTCAAAGTTCACTTTTAAAGTTTCTTGGTATATGTTTTAAAGAAAACTTAGCATATGATCATCGACAGCGTGTGTAAGACGCTCAGTAAGAAAGCCTACTGTCTCCACTACTTGAAGAGATGTTTGAGTGTACCAGAATCTTTTACTTTGCTGAAATTCAGTCAATTATCTACTATGGTATAATAGCTTGGGGGACTTCACTTATTAAGTCTCTACATCCTTGAAACCAATTGTTATATACATGCAAGCAAGCAATTATTTCCTAAACAAAAGGATAATCATAATTATAATACTAGAGGATGCATGAAACTACGTACCCCCTATTCAAGATTAACGGTCTGCAACAAAACGCCCGCTGTTGCTGGAATCTGCCTACATAACATGCTACCTATAAGTCTTACCCAGGAAGTCTCGATCAGAAAGTTCAGGAAAAAAATATGAAACATTCTTATTTCAACATGTTTATATACCATTGATGAGTATGTGAAACTATTTTAATCATTGTATTGACTTACCAATATGTATCTGTATATATATATATATATATATATATATATATATATATATATATATATATATATATATATATATATATATAATCTGTGTCGCAAACAGCGCACTAAAAACCAAACCGCTCAAGGTAGTTATATTTCAAAGATGAGGACGGTAAAGATGGGTATCCCTCAAGGGAGTATTTTGGGCCCTACTCTCTTTTTACAATTGTAAACATTATTTTTGAGATGCTCAACTACGCCGATTACATTTGTCTGTTACTCTTAAACCAGTCAAGACTAAACAGACAAGACTAAACAGATAAGACTAGACAGACAACACTAGACCACGGATTTGGGAGAAACCGATATGCAGTAAAGTCTTGGAATTTACAACAGAAGAACTCGTAGTGGCAAGTAATCGGCTTAACAAAGGCAGAGCACCTGGTCCGGACATGATTCCTTCCGAAATCATTAAAACTGCGTGCAATGTTGTACCCCAGTACGTCCTAAGCGTCATGAACAGGACCCTACAAGAAGGTGTTTTCCCGCAGATTTGGAAAATGGCTAAGCTGATACTGCTAAGGAAAGGAGACAAGCCGCCCAACGAAGCAACATCGTTCAGGCCGCTATGCCTGATGGACACTGCAGGTAAACTACTGGAACAGCTGCTGCTGCAACGAATTAAAAGAGAACTGAAGACCGACAAAGACCTCTCAAATAATCAGTACGGTTTTAGGGAAGGGCGATCAACAATTGACGCTCTCAACAAAGTTGTAGCCATTGCAGACGCTGCAAAAAAGGGTACCAGGGGAACTAGAAGAATATGCGCTCTAATTACGCTAGATGTGCGCAACGCGTTTAATTCGGCGTGCTGGCAAAACATTCTAGAGGAACTCACGCGACGCAGCTTTCCGCCATACTTGATAGCGATGATAGATAGCTACCTATCTGAAAGGACAATTGTCATCGAATCAGACAGCCACCGCTCTACGAAGAAGATCCATAGCGGTGTTCCACAGGGATCAGTCATGGGCCCAACGTTGTGGAATATAATGTACGATGGGGTTCTCAGACTCAAGATGCCAGAAGGAGTAGAGACTGTTGGCTTCGCAGACGATCTTGCCGTGGTGGTATGCGGCAGAACCGAGGATGAGCTAAAGCGGAGAGCAAATGAAGCATTGCTACTAATAGACAAATGGATGGAAGGTAAACAGCTCAAGGTGGCACCTGAAAAAACGGAGGCAGTTTTATTAACTGGCATGAGAAGAATTGCCGACGTATCCTTCAAACTTAGAGACGCTACTATCATACCAAAGTGGTCATAAAGTATTTAGGCGTAATAATAGATTAAAACCTGTCATTTAGGGACCATGTCAAAAAAGCTGCCGACAAAGCTTATAAAACTTTTTCTGCACTGGAGAGGCTCATGCCTAACGTAGGAGGACCCAGGACTAGTAACAGAAAACTGTTGTGCTCGGTGGCCCACTCCGCAATGCTTTATGCAGCCCCTGTATGCGGCCCTGGCCCATACAGGGGCTGCCCTATGGACGTGAAAGCCACCAAAGACAAGCTGGCAGCGGTCCAAAGAAAGCTAGCAATTAGAACTAGTAGCGCTTACAGAACTATATCAAGAGAGGCGTCCCTGGTAATAGCAGGCATTCCCCCAATAGAGTTACTAGTGCAGGAGAGGCTTAGCATCTACTCAGCTAAAGAAATCAAAACAATTACTGATAAAAAAGAAGCCAAGAGGATTGCAAGGACTGAACTACTACGGGCATGGCAGAAGGAATGGGTGGCAAGCGATAAGGGACAATGGACGAGGCTGCTAATAAAGGATGTCGAAAAATTGGTAACTCGGAAACACGGAGAACTAAACTATCACCTAACACAGGCACTCAGTGGACACGGATGTTTTCGAGAATACCTCCACAAGATAGGCAGAGCTGTTGATAGCTGCTGCGAATACTGCGGAGAAGAGGATAGCGTGATTCACACCATCTACATATGTAGCAGGTGGGACACAGAGAGGGATATCCTACCAAAGGACCTAGGACCTAGAACCTAGAACCACTATATCCTTCATGTTAGAATCAGAACACAACTGGAACTTAGTCAAAAAAACTATAACTGAAATAATCAGCAATAAAGAGCAGGATGAGAAGAAAAGGAAGATTGCTGAAAGACTACGGCCAAACCTGAACCCCTAATCAGCATGACTGGATGGGGGAAGTAAGGTGCATCATAGACAACATTGAAAAACAACCGGCATCTTGAAGTTATGCGTAGAGCAGTGCCAAGATGTGTGGGTTTCAGGGGGACCACTTGCCAAGTTAACCCGGGGGTGCTTGCTACGTCCCCCCCCCCCCCAAAAAAAAAAGAAAAAAAGACAACACTAGACAGTCGATACTAGACAAACAAGTTATACAAGACTAAACAGACTAGACTAGACGGACAAGACTAGACAGACAAGGTCAGACAGACAAGACTAGACAAACAAGACTAGACAGACGAGACTAGACAGACAAGAATAGACAGACAAGAATAGACAGACAAGACTAGACAGACAAGACAAGATAGACAAGACTGGACAGACAAGACTAGACAGACAAGACTGGACAGACAAGACTAGACAGACAAGACTTGACAGACAAGACTAGACAGACAAGACTAGACAGACAAGACTAGACAGACAAGACTACACTGACAAGACTAGACCGACAAGACTAGACAGACAAGACTTGACAGACAAAACTGGACAGACAAGACTAGACATACAAGACTACACTGACAAGACTAGACAAACAAGACTAGACAGACAAGACTAGACAAACAAGACTAGACAGACAGGACTAGACAGACAGGACTAGACAGACAGGACTAGACAGACAGGACTAGACAGACAAGACTAGACAGACAAAACTAGACAGACAAGACTACACAGACAAGACTAGACAGACGAGACTAGACAGACAAGACTAGATGCACAAGACTAGACAGACAGGACTAGACAGACAGGACTAGACAGACAGGACTAGACAGACAAGACTGGACAGACAAGACTAGACAGACAAGACTAGACAGACAAGACTTGACAGACAAGACTAGACAGACAAGACTAGACAGACAAAACTAGACAGACAAGTCTGCTAATACAAGACTGGTATAATTTCTTTTGTGATTTAATATAAATTTTTCGTAAGATGTTTGTAATGCGATTAATTTCGGTGCATAAATCCGGTGCTAGTTTCTTTCGTTTTTCCAATAATCGTAATTCATTTTGGGCATGTCAAAGGCAATCGCATTGTAGGCTGAGCGAGAGCGGCAGAAATCCGTTGAAACGAAACGGTTTGGTCAAGGCATAAAAAAACGGAATATTAAAATGGAATTAAGCCCGCACTGAAATAATAAAGTTATCGAAATCGACGAGTTTGCTGAAATTAATATTTTCTTTCCGATTTTTAAACTTGATTCATCTGATATTGTTTATTTAATTTCGTTGTGGATAGGATTTTGCCCATCAAAACTGGTCAAATTAAAAATAAACTATTTTTTATAACTCATGCGTGAAAAGTGCTTCCTGGCATACATTATTTAATGAGAGAAATGTCATGTCGTTGATTTTCCACATAACGTGCGCAAAGATTCAATATCGCTAGGTTACATTAAAATAAACAAATAAATGAGAATAAAATGAATACAATAAAGATCTCGATATTAAAAAAGTGACGTGAAATGTCAAAATTTTTTTTTTCATTACAAAATAATAATAAAAATTAAAGAAAACGTTTTTAAAAGGGTGTAAATTCTATGGTGATACCGGAGAATGGGGAGAGTTCTTATGACGAAATCACATTACCGGAGACAATTGAAAAAGCAAATTCTTCATATTTGATTCGATCTTTTTTTTGGATGGCCCTCGGATCCCAAACTTGTAAGACACATTCCTTTCCATGGGTAATAAAAAATATTGTGTGTAACACGGGCGACATTGTCAATTGCCCTCTCGAGTGAATGTGCGCACTCACTTTGTTCGTGCGCATAATTTCGTTCTTGCGACAAATTTTCGCACTAGTTACAAAATATATTATTAGTTAATTGCTAGTTAAACATTACAATTTGAACGATACAAACATATAGACTCATTAAAAGACGAAATGTAGTTTGAATATATTAATATATTCAACCTGTTCGTAGCTCTATACTATTAAAAAATTGAATGACAAATCTATTATTATTTTATTTTTTTTATTAATTTATACTTATTTTCTTCAAGAAATAATAATAACTATTATTACCAACTAGATGCGGCTTTATTACAAATTAGCCATCTTCAGGGTAAATATGAAAAATAAATATGAAAAATAAAAAATTAGAATTTTCAAATTAACAAATTTGAAATTTTTTTATTTTTCATATTTATTTTTCATATTTACCCTGAAGATGGCTAATTTAAGCCGAAATTAGTTGGTAATAATAGTTATTATTATTTCTTGAAGAAAATAAGTATAAATTAATAAAAAAAATATATATCAAACTTCTAGATGGTCAAACAGACAAATATTGTAAATCTAATATTGAAACAACTACTGCCTGGTTAATACCATGCAGGATATTGAATTATACAACAAACATTTGCATGTTATTACTAGTACTGGCGCCAGTCATACACGAGGTGTTTAAGCTAATGCAAGTGTATTCCAATTTATAATTTTTTTCACTTTGTCTATCAGTTTTTTGCTTCCTCGTCGGTGATCGCTGATCTGTTATTACTAGTACTGGCGCCAGTCATACACGAGGTGTTTAAGCTAATGTAAGTGTATTCCAATTTATAATTTTTCTTGGGTTTGTCTATCGTTTTCGTGTTTCCCCGTCGGTCTAACCTGTCTTATAGACCTTTCACTGGAACAGTTTCGTTGCAGAACGCTTTAAATAGAGTTTACTTTGCATATAACGAATAAACAAAGGGAGGAAGTGCTCCAAATCGAAAGTGTATGGAATACAACCTAAATATAATAATTCTACCCTAGTCAAATATTTGAAAATATTTGTTGCTTCCGAATTCAAAGCGTTTGTAAAAGAATAGATAATGGATTAGATCCGAGACAAATATAAAAAGAACTAGGCTAAGTAGTTTCTGTCGGATTTGTATGATACGCCGGTAAATGTAAAATGTGTGTATGCCATTCCTTGGAGGATTTACATCAAATATTGAAGGTTTCCTTTGTGTCGCTTATGCGAATTCCATCGAAACATCTCGACCGTTAAACTCCTAAATTCGAAACTCCTTTATTATGTTTATCACTCAACACAAACTAGTTCGAGTATTTACTATTATTTATTAATCCTGTAATTTATTTTCCATTAAGGGTGTTTGAAAGACGGGCAAGGGAGGCTTTTTTCAATTTAATTGCGTGGTCAATACCGGTGACGTAATTGTGATATTTGACGTAGTTTGAGTTCAAGCGGACAATGAACTTAAGCGGTCAATAAGCTGACCGGCGGTTCATAAAATATTTAGGTTTAAGGGATGCATGCAATCGAGGTCGCGGTGCTATTTAGCGCAGTTTTTCTTGTTTTGTTATTATTTTTGAAGATTTTGCAAATTTTCAACTTGTAGACAAAATATCGGGTCTTCCAATAAGAGGTTTCATTTTGTTATGTAAAAAAAAACCGAGAATTATTAAGCGAAATCACCGGAAATGAAAACAATATTAGACCGCCACGGCTATGCTTGCAGGACCATATTCTTTGAATGAAATTTTCCATCACCAATTCGCACATTTGCGGCTGCATAACTTCACGAATTCCATCTTTGAAGTCTTGAATCAATTGTGGGCCATTGATATAGGCCTCATCTCTTACGTAGGCCCAAAGAAAAAAGTCTAGAGGTGTTAAATCACAAGATATCGGTGTCCAATTGTGATCGCCTCTTCGAGAAATCACACAAGTCAGAAAATTTCTCACGCAAAGGAACGATGATATCGTTATTTGTGTGGCACGTAGCGACGTCTTGTCGAAAATAAACGTTGTCCACATCAATATCTTCCAATTCCGGCTATGCAAAATCATTAATCCGAGGAGTCCGACGATGGACCCAATGTTCTCAGATGGGTTGACAGAATGCTCATCCGATTATGTCAGATATTCGGGGAATACAACCGAGACGATCCGAATAGTATTAGGTTGAGCGAGAACTTCAGCCTGTATCCGCAATTCATGTACCATCAACGGCGATCGCAGTTCCTGCAGGTATTCAACAACTAGCGGAACGAGACCCCGTTCTACGGGCAGATTCTGATGCGCTAGGACGTCACGCAATCGCTGATCATGATCCAGGCGGTCCTCTACAGCTACAGCTTCAACGGCCCCCCGGAACCCGTCCTGCTGGACATCAGCTCGATTTAATCAGACAGGATCCTGTTGATGCAAACGTTCCTCCAAATACTCTTTTTCACCGGAGAAACCATCGCGCAGTGGCGTAACTTGAAGTACCAGGATATGCCAGAGTACGAGAATTTCAGGCAGCTGCTGCAAGCCCCTGTCGACGGCGCGCAGGAGATTCTGCAGACGCGTTTCTCCATGTCCAGGTACATAGACACCCACAGCCTGTATACGCAGTTCATGTACCATCTGGGGCGATCGCAGTTCCTGCAGGTGTTCAACAACTCGCGGAACAAGACCACGTTCTACCAGCACATGCTGATGCGCTAGGACCTCACGCAATCGCTTGAATACATCGCAGTTCCTGCAGGTATCCAACAACTAGCGGAACGAGACCCCGTTCTACGGGCACATTCTGATGCGCTAGGACGTCACGCAATCGCTGATCATGATCCAGGCGGTCCTCTACAGCTACAGCTTCAACGGCCCCCCGGAACCCGTCCTGCTGGACATCAGCTCGATTTAATCAGACAGGATCCTGTTGATGCAAACGTCCCTCCAAATACTCTTTTTCACCGGAGAAACCATCGCGCAGTGGCGTAACTTGAAGTACCAGGATATGCCAGAGTACGAGAATTTCAGGCAGCTGCTGCAAGCCCCTGTCGACGGCGCGCAGGAGATTCTGCAGACGCGTTTCTCCATGTCCAGGTACATAGACACCCACAGCCTGTATACGCAGTTCATGTACCATCTGGGGCGATCGCAGTTCCTGCAGGTGTTCAACAACTCGCGGAACAAGACCACGTTCTACCAGCACATGCTGATGCGCTAGGACCTCACGCAATCGCTTGAATACATCGCAGTTCCTGCAGGTATCCAACAACTAGCGGAACGAGACCCCGTTCTACGGGCACATTATGATGCGCTAGGACGTCACGCAATCGCTGATCATGATCCAGGCGGTCCTCTACAGCTACAGCTTCAACGGCCCCCCGGAACCCGTCCTGCTGGACATCAGCTCGATTTAATCAGACAGGATCCTGTTGATGCAAACGTCCCTCCAAATACTCTTTTTCACCGGAGAAACCATCGCGCAGGGGCGTAACTTGAAGTACCAGGATATGCCAGAGTACGAGAATTTCAGGCAGCTGCTGCAAGCCCCTGTCGACGGCGCGCAGGAGATTCTGCAGACGCGTTTCTCCATGTCCAGGTACATAGACACCCACAGCCTGTATACGCAGTTCATGTACCATCTGGGGCGATCGCAGTTCCTGCAGGTGTTCAACAACTCGCGGAACAAGACCACGTTCTACCAGCACATGCTGATGCGCTAGGACCTCACGCAATCGCTGATTATGATACTGCCGGTGCTCTACAGCTACAGCTTCAACGCCCTCCCGCGGCCCGTCCTGCTGGACACCAGCTCGATTCAACCAGACAGGATGCTTTTGATGGACAAGTTCTTCTAAACACTCATTTTCCACGGAGAAATGATAGCGTAGTGGTGTAACTTGAAGTACCAGGGTATGCCAGAGTACGAGAATTTCAAGCAACTGCTTCAAGCCCCTGTCGACGACGCGCAGGAGATTCTGCAGACGCGTTTCTCCATGTCTAGGTACATAGACACCTACAGCCTGTATCCGCAGTTCATGTACCATCTACGGTCGTCGCAGTTTCTATAGGTGTTCAACAACTCGCGCAACGAGACCCCGTTCTACCGGCACATGCTGATGCGCTAGGACCTCAGGCAATCGCTGATCATGATCCAGCCGATCCTCTACAACTACAGCTTCAACGGCCCCCCGGAGCGCATCCTGCTGGACACCAGCTCGATTCAACCAGGCAGGATCCTCCTGATGAATACGTTCTTCCAATTACTCATTTTCAAAGAAGATTCGATCGCGCAGTGGTGTAACTTAAAGGACCAGGATATACCAGAGTACGTTAATTTCAGGCAACTGCTTCAAGCCCCTGTCGACGACGCGCAGGAGATTCTTCAAAGGCGTTTCTCCATGTCCAGGTACATAGACACCGAGCAGGGCGGGTCACAGGCCAGGTTCCTCCTCTCCAAGGTCAATCCCAGCCAGACCCACAACAAGTACGCCTATGGAGGGGACGGCGGAGATCGTTCTCACATGCGACGTGTTCATGGACCACTTGAAGAAACTGGCCGCCTCATCAACCGCATAAAATCCAACATATAAATAATTTCCGCTCCGGAACTTACTTTCCAAAATTGCAATTTAATTAATTTATACAATGTGTCCACAAAAATGTAGACACTTTTAAGTCCATTATATTGACCTTTTCATAGCCCATAGTTAATCATCGTTAGATAGCGCAATCCATTCACCGTAACAGTTACTCCATCCTCATTTTCGAAAAAGTAAGGTCCAATGACCGCCAGACCAAAAACTGCACCAAACAGTCTTTTCACCAAACAGATTTTTAAAAAATAATTCTTCGGTTTTCCGAGCCCCAAATCAGACAATTCTGCTTATTAACGTAGCCTCCGAGGTGAAAATGGGCCTCATCACTCAAGATGATTTTTCGTTGAAATTCCGGATGAGTTTGATGCATTTGAAGGACCCAATCAGCAAAGACACGACGTTGTTGATGGTCGGTAGGCGTGAGTTCTTGTGTTAACTGAACTTTAACCCTTTGACGACGAATTTAAAAAAATTAAATTTCTGTAACTTTAACGATAGAAATCAGCTATATAGCTTGTTTAAAACATGTAATGTTGATTTCAATTTTTTCCTATGCTGCAAATTTGAAATTTGAGTGCGGGACAAATATGTCCCAACAGTGTTTTCTAACGGGACATATACGTCCCAGCAGTGTTTTGTAGAAAATCAAACTATTATAGAAAAATTAGAAAAAAGTTTATTCTAAATGTTACAAGGTACATTTTTATACATGAAATGGTGAGTAACAGCTATCGCATAATGGGAGATCGCATGAGGTGCACATCGTTTTCGTACGATGTTCAATTTTCTTTTTGGCACAACTAAAGCAACTCCTGCGTGTTTTTCCTTGGACTGGTAAATGATCCCCAACGTTGTATAGATGTCTTGTTGACGTTGATCTTGTGTTGTTGACGTTGGACGCCCACTTGTATGTTTTCTCTTAATTTTTGCATTTTCCCTTCCTTTACCTATTAGCTCTTCAGCCAAGACTACCAAGAATGGTAGAGTCTTCTCTTTTTGTGATTTATTTCGCTGTACAAAATACATGCATTGACTGCTGATGTCATTAATAATTTGTAAAACACCTTACGCCACCACTTGGAAGATTTTCTGTCGAAATCATAGACGGTGGTTAGGTGGTCTGGCAGATCTACACCACCCATAAACTTATTAAAGTCAGATATAGATTTTGGACAAGAATACGTCACTTTTTCGCCAGTTTTTTAAAGCAGAGGAAATTTTTTTCCGTCTCTGGAATACGCTCTACAAGCTTTTTGACAACACGTTCTCCAAGAATGCAGTCTGAATTAGATTGTGGATCTTTACCCAAGTAAATATCGAAATTATAAACATAGCAGTATAACATAACCATAAAAACATAACCAGTCTTAGCGTCACAAAGCTCCCATATTTTTATGCCACGTTTTATGGGCTTTAGTGGAAGATATTGTTTGAGTGTAGCTCGACCTTTGAATTTGGCCATCGATTCATCTATGCTAAAATGGGAGCACATAGATCGAGTCGACTGAAACCTTTGCTTCAAGCACGAAGTAAGGTCATCCACGTAGTAAGTCTTACCACTGTCTTCTGGCTTCTCAGGATCAGTGTAATACATTTTAGATAAAAGCATGGTGAAACGATCTCGACTTATGGCTTGTTTGACGTATTCATTACCCAAGCTCTTATTTTTTGACCAGTAATCGTACAAGGAAGGTACACGATTGTAGCACATTATGAACATGCAACCAATAACTATCATTATTTCGAAATTTCGAAATTTTTATTGAATATGCTTATTCTTTTATTAGTGTTTTTTGCTATGTATATAAATAAACTTTTTGGAAATAACTTCAAAAATACTTCCAATTTTGATGATGCGCGATGAAGATTTGCTGTAACAACTGCATCGTGAGAAGGAGGCATAATCTTTTTTTGTTGAAAGTTGGCAATCTGTTCTATACCGTTCCAATGAATAGTAGTGCTTGTGCTTTTAGCATTTTGTTGTTTCTCAGAATCAGCGATATTATCTGCAGGGTCAGTGTTTTTATCACCTTCCAATTCCAAATCACTATTTGTAGAAAAATCAGTTCCGCTTTCATCTGAATCTTGCTGCCGTGGCACATTTCTTTTTGATCTCTTGGCCTCGGGAGGTTCAAAATCGCTATCAGACTCGTCATCAGTTGTGTGAAAGGTGTCCTCAATTTCAGAGGACCATGATTTTAAAATATCTTCGAAATCTTTTTCGCTTAGATATTTTTCACCTATACTACAAATAAAAAAAATAAAAAAGTTAAATTTTTCCACAAAAGGAACATTGCAGTTGCCACTGTTGGGACATATATGTTCCACTAACTAAATGTAAGGCAAAAACTATTATTGCATGCAGTTTTATAAAAAGAATATAAACATATACACAAAAAAATAAATGTGCTTACCTTTTGATATAAATACTTCCCAAAATAAACAATAATGTAGGTATTATAACCACTATTTCACAAAGCAAATGCTGTAAACTGTGACAACGAATGAAATAAAATGTTACGTTTGCTAGCCGGCAGAACGTATATTAACGAAACTAGTGTATATACGAAACTAGTCGAAAATACTATAAACACGAGTGGGAGAAGCGTTGGTTGTAATAGCACACAAAATAAGGCATCTATATTTTTTTTAAATTTGACTGGGACATATATGTCCCGACAGTGGTCAAAGGGTTAAAAGTCTTAAGACCTAAGTCTTTATGCAATATACGGTGTGATGTGGTTTGTGGAATGCCCAATTCCAAAGATCGGCGAGAAATGGACAAACTTGAGTTTTCCTCAACACTAAGGGCTACAGCAATATTCTCAGTTGTTCTTGAGCGACGTGCACGAGTTCGGTTCTTCACATCACTAACTTATTCCAACAGCTCAATCTTTTCCACCAGTTTCACAATTGCTGGCCGAGAAGGTGCTTCACGACGACCCAAAAATGCTTTAGTTCTGTGAACTGTGACCGCGAAATTATCACCATTTTTGTAGTGAATTTTAATAATTTCAATGCGTTGTTGAAGGTTATATCGTTCATTTTTTATAAATGGCGAAGTTTTTGATTGTCATCTGTCAAGTAGTTACAGGTTGACTGATGACAGCTGTTAAAAAGGCGAGCTATTGAAAATGAAACATCTTATTGGAAGACCCTATATTATAGATTTAAAAAAAATTGAGGTTTCAAAAATTTCAAAAAAAGGTTTTGAGAATTGAAATTTCAGCAAATTCAAGAAATTGGCAAGTTTGTAAAAATAAACAAAATTTTGTTGAAATTAGCGCCAATTGATTAGTGAATGATTATTGATGTGAAAACTGAGTTAATCCTTTCAAGCGAAATGGGACCAGGAATATATATTTTTTTCTGAGCGGCCTAGTGATCGTAAAACGGAACCACCACTGGCTGGGCCGTCTTTAACGTATGGGAGGCCCTGGGCACATTACGATAATGGGGCCTCTGCGACCTTGACAGAGCACTATTTTCTTAGAATAGTCAAAGAAAGTAGATAAGCTAAGTTCTAGATTTTTTTATAGTCACATTAAATTAATAGATATAATATAATCCACAAAAGTAACTCTTTTAGAATTCACAGGTTAGTGCTAAGAAATCTATGTTGATTGAAGAGGTACCCTTCTAGATTTGAGATCAAAATCATTAATCACCTCTTCAAAATCTATGTTCTTGAGCATATTATTCCTTGGTTCCTGAAGGCTCCATAATTAGGACACGATTTTGTGACGCGAATTTTCAAAATTATATCTTGGTTCCTCAAGGTTCCATAATTCGGACATTATTTTGAGACGCGAATTTTCTAAATTATATCTTGGTTCCTCTAGGCTCCATAATTTGGACACGATTTTGAGACGCGAATTTTCAAAATTATATCTTGGTTCCTCAAGGTTCCATAATTAGATCATTAGGACAAAATTTTTTCTTTATGCCTCATGACCCCATCATTAAGATACGATTTTGATACGCGAATTTTCAAAATCTTGTCTTGGCTCCTCAAGATACCACAACTAAGACACGATTTTGAAGCGCGCATTTTCAAAATGTTGTCTTGGTTCCTCAAGACCCCATAATTACAACATGATTTTGAGAGGCGAATTTTCAAAATTTTGTCTTGTTTCCTCAAGACACCACAACTAAGACACGATTTTGATACGTGAATTTTCAAAATTTTGTCTTGGCTCCTCAAGGCACCACAACTAAGACACGATTTTGAAACGCGTATTTTCAAAATTTTGTCATGGTTCCTCAAGGCCCCATAATTAAAACATGATTTTGAGACGCGAATTTTCAAAATTTTGTTTTGTTTCCTCAAGGCACCACAACTAAGACACGATTTTGATACGCGAATTTTCAAAATTATATCTTGGTTCCTCAAGGTTCCATAATTCGGACATTATTTTGAGACGTGAATTTTCACAATTATATCTTGGTTCCTCTAGGCTCCATAATTAGGACACGATTTTGAGACGCGAATTTTCAAAATTATATCTTGGTTCCTCAAGGTTCCATAATTAGATCATTAGGACAAATATTTTTTTTTTTTGCCTCATGACACCATCATTAAGATACGATTTTGATACGCGAATTTTCAAAATCTTGTCTTGGCTCCTCAAGATACCACAACTAAGACACGATTTTGAAGCGCGCATTTTCAAAATGTTGTCTTGGTTCCTCAAGGCCCCATAATTACAACATGATTTTGAGAGGCGAATTTTCAAAATTTTGTCTTGTTTCCTTAAGGCACCACAACTAAGACACGATTTTGATACGCGAATTTTCAAAATTTTGTCTTGGCTCCTCAAGGCACCACAACTAAGACACGATTTTGAAACGCGTATTTTCAAAATTTTGTCTTGGTTCTTCAAGGCCCCATAATTACAACATTATTTTGAGACGCGAATTTTCAAAATTTTGTTTTGTTTCTCAAGGCACCACAACTAAGACACGATATTGATACGCGAATTTTAAAAATTTTGTCTTGGCTCCTCAAGGCACCACAACTAAGACACGATTTTGAAGCGCATATTTTCAAAATTTTGTCTTGGTTCCTAAAGCCCCATAATTACAACATGATTTTGAGACGCGAATTTTCAAAATTTTGTCTTGTTTCCTCAAGGCACCACAAATAAGATAGGATTTTGATACGCGAATTTTCAAAATTTTGTCTTTGTTCTTCAAGACACCATAATTAGGACACGAAAGTTTTTCACCGCAAATTCAAAAATATTTTGGAAGTACTTAAATTGAGGTGAGATGTGAGCTTCTACGTCTTGTTTTTTGAGATAGGTTCTTGTAGTCAGATTCATTATCGCTTGATTTTTCCCAATTAAATATGTTTTTCGGTAATAAATATCGGATATCGTTTGGTGATCTGGCAGGAACTAGGGGCCCCTACGATTGCCCTGGGCACGTGCCCCGAGTGCCCAATGGGAAAGAGGGCCCTGACGACTGGCTATGACTAATTCAACCTTATTAAATACATACAACATGTATTATCCCTCGAAATATATCTCCGTATATGAATCGTTGATCAAATTTAAGGGCAGAAGTAGTTTCAGACGAAACTATGCGGTGAGAGCGGACAAAACAGGATATGTTTCTCAATTCCAAATATACACAGAAAAAATTGAAAATATCACCGAAAGAAATTTAGGAGCAAGGGTTATAAAGGAGTTAACAATTGATTAGCAGGGAAATATTATGAAGTGTATTTTGATAATTATTTTAATTTCATTCAAGTACAAATGGATTTATTGAAATAAGGCATATATAACCAAATCTAACCTGGGTTAAACCAACGGTCCTTGCCACATTGTCCTATATTGGATCGAGAGTTCGCGCTGCCGCGCGTTTGTTGTCTTGATTTATCTGCCCGCTTCGCGACGGGCAACCTACTCTAACCGGGGTTAAACCAACGGTCCTTGCCACATTGTCCTATATTGGATCGAGAGTTCGCGCTCCCGCGCGTTTGTTGTAAATTATCTGCCCGCTTCGCGGCGGGCAACCTAATCTAACCGGGGTTAAACCAACGGTCCTTGTCACATTGTCCTATATTGGATCGAGAGTTTGCGCTGCCGCACGTAGGTTGTCTAGATTTATCTGCCCGCGAAGTGAGCAGATAAGTGGAGCGGGCAACATACGCGCGGCAGCGCGAACTCTTGATAGGCTAGAAAAGGAAGAAGAGACATTCTTACGGATTTCGAAAATGACAAGAATATGAAAAGAGGAGATTTGATCGAAGGATAAGTCAAGATGGTGTCTTAGCATGGAACACAAAAAGACGGAGTTAAGGAAGCAGTAAAATGTTTAAAATTAGTAAAGGATTATAATCGGCACATGGGTGATGTGGATAAATCAGATATGCTAAAAGCATGTTACGAAATTGACAGAAAGTCTAAAAAATGGTGGTAAAGATATTTATGGCATTTTTTGGATTTGACTGTTGTCAATTGTTTTAATCTCTTCAAAACACGATCGCACGACAGCCACAATGTCATTGATAGAGTTCAAACAGGCCGTGGTTTCTGGACTAATAGAAGTCCAAAGTGGCATTCCAGAGAAAAGGAGAAGTGCGAGTCTTCCAAATCCTGCCAGTAGATTCAAAGTTCAGGTTCCTATATAGAAAAGATCTAATAAGGCTGCACATATGCTGGAACATGGCACAAAAGTGCGAAGTGCTAATTGTAGCACACAGGCTGGCAGAACAAGATGGCATTGCAGTTCTTGTCATCTGGGATTATGCCTCATTATACGACGTTTGACCGTGATTATACGAAACGTCTCGTCCGAAGATGATAATTTGTAGTAATGCTCGTCGTTTCTAACATTTTACACTTTTTTGAGTTTGAAATCTGGCGCCTAGGCTAGTGTTGCCGGCCGTGCGCCGTCCACAGTCATATTTCTAGCGATTTTTGTAGTTGAGTTTTCCCTGCAAGATGATCTTGGGTATGTTTATTAACGGGTACATGTAGAGAAGGAGATTGGTCATCTTCGAACGAGACGTTTCGTATAATCACGATCGTACGACGCCCGCCTTCCGCGAGCTCGTTTGATCGTTCAATTATGCTGCACGCCTTGTTGTCGATGATAATTTGTAGACTTTTAGCGTATAAGAAAACTCATTCATGTTACATGACTGCAAATCTGAAAGACTGTATCGTTATTATCTTATTATCGGGCGATTGTAATATTTTGCGTCTGTGACCGAGGTCTGTGACCGTCGAGGCCAACCTGCAGATAATCCCTCAACCAGCGGATAAACAAAATTGTTTTAAAAAGTTTCATAAAGGATAAACATAGTTTTTATTTCCCAGTGATGCTTCAGTGGAACCACCTATTTTTGAAAAAATTACAAATAAAAAAAATATTCTTAACAACATAAATTTGTGTTATTTTAGTTTTGTTATAAAACCCCAAAACAATATCAAATTATTAACACAGAAAGTTCTTGGTCCTCAAAGAATTAAGAAAAATTCCAGAATTTGAAAAGTTTTTAATACACAGAGAAATGAACATAATTTGTTAAAAATTAGACAATTCGTTTATAAAATTGCGACAAATTATAATTGTCACAAGATTCTTAAAATATTCAACTAATCTAATCAAGTTCCACCGACAACGAAAAAGCCGCGTCTAAGCATCCCCCGTAGATTTAGAGACGCGAGCGATGCCGTATAACAAAATTAATCCCCTCGTTCACGTAAACTCTGTCAGTTTGAGTGCCCACGCACACATCCGCCCCTGTAACCTCTGACTTTTGCGTTTCCACCATAAATGTTTTAACGGCATTAACTCACCCCTTCGTGCACGCCCAATCCCACCGGTCCCACTAACCCCATCGACTTATTACCAATTCATAAATATATTGACAATCATAGACAAGTCTGAATGTTAATGAAAACATAATAATTATAGATTCTATTTACACTGGTTTATTTATTTATTCCCGTGTCAGAAAACATCAAATAAAACACAGATACAAACACTATGACTACAAACATAATTTGACCTAAACTTGGCCATTTCCATTGAATTCTGTGATGCTTCATAAAGTTCATCTTCTGTGCAGGAGATCGGACACAGTCTACACTGAAGCATATGTTTCACAGACTGGTTTTCTCCAAAGTCACACTAAATGCTATCTCCATTAATGTAGCGCCACTTTGCAAGATTAGTCTTAGATCTGCCCACTCCTGATCTTAATCTATTCAAGGATTTCCATGTTAACCATCCTTGACGATGACAAGGAGGTAAAGTTTCGGCTATCCTTTTCCAGCCCAGGGGAAGAGATTCCTTAGCTTTCCATAATTCAAGCCTGGCTTTTTCGCATGTAGTCTTGAATTCTTTGGAAGTTCTTAGGAAGCTCTTCCTAAACTTCAGCATGTAGTTCATGCCCATGTAGAGGATGGGTTGCTTCCTGCTCAGCTTTCTTCCTTTTCTTGTTTGCAGCTATTTCTCGTCGAATAGAGAGTGGTGCAATTCCTGCGAGCTGGTAAAGGCACTCAGTTGGTGTTGATTCTAAGCATCCAGTTATGGTTCTACATGTTTCATTGAGAGCTACGTCCACCAGTTTAGCATGAGTTGAGTTATACCAAACCGGACAGGCGTACTCTGCAGCGGAATAAGACAATGCCATTGCAGATGTTCGAATGGTGTCAGGTTCACTACCCCATTTTGAACCAGCCAGTTTTCTCAGGAGATTATTCCTGGTGGAAACTTTTGACTTGGTGTTCAGAAAGTGTTTCTTGTAGATAAGAGCTCTGTCCAACATCACTTCAAGAAATTTTTTGAAAACAGTATTCCAGTTCTACTCCTGACCATACTACCTTCAATTCACGAAAGGCTTTCCTGTTTCTCAGGTGAAAGGCACTTGCTTGTGTCTTGGAGGGATTCGGTTTTAGTTGGTTTGCGAAATAGTATTTGGACAGACCCTTAAGGGCACTCGTCAGGTTATTCTCCACTGATTCCAAATCTTTACACTGTGCAGCAAGAGAGAGATCGTCAGCGTACAAGAAACTCCTGGTGTTGGGAGCTATGCATATACACATTGAACAGAAATAGAGCGAGAACACTTCCTTGAGGTAGGACATTCTTCTGTAGTCTCTATTGGCTTCGTTGCCCTTGGAAGTCCACAAAATACCTCCGATTCTACAGGAGAGTGGCAATGAACCTGGTTAGGCTGGAGTTCTTAGTCAACGTGTAGACCTTAGCAAGTAGGAGCTGATGGTTAACAGTGTCGTAAGCTGCCGATAAGTCATGAAATTCCACTCCAGTTACCTTAGCTGCTTCGAAACCATCTTCTATGAACTGCGTAATGTTCAGCAACTGTCCAGTACAGCTTTTGTCGGCAAGAAATCCAGCTTGTTTGAGGAAGAGCAGAGGATCAATTTCAGGTAGAAGGCGATTCAGAATAATTCCTTCTGGTAGTTTGTAGAGGTGACACAGGAGTGTAACTGGTTCTTCGGGTTGTTCCCTTCTTTGCCAGGTTTCAGCAGAGCTATTGCACGGCTCTTATCTTTGCGATTTGATAATTCTTCATGCAGTTATTGAAGAGCTATGCTTAATTTGTTCTGTCCGAATCTCATCCAAGCCGGCTGATTTTCCATGTTTAGTCTGTTTCTTAGCCTTCCCCAGTTCTGCCATTCTGAGTGGTATTGTAGGATCGTAACTTTCCTCTTGACTTGCTATTTGAATTCTGGGCACTTTGAGCTTGTGGATGGGCTTCCCGTTCGTCAAAAACTGATGTGCTATTTGGTTGGCAGTGATGTTGTAATGTACAGGGGTCTTTGTCGGATCATTGCTTAGACGTCTTAAAAGTCTCCATGCCGTATGGCTGTCAAAAACTGATGTGCTATTTGGTTGGCAGTGATGTTGTAATGTACAGGGGTCTTTGTCGGATCATTGCTTAGACGTCTTAAAAGTCTCCATGCCGTATGGCTGTCAAAAACTGATGTGCTATTTGGTTGGCAGTGATGTTGTAATGTACAGGGGTCTTTGTCGGATCATTGCTTAGACGTCTTAAAAGTCTCCATGCCTTATGGCTGTCTCTTCTCAGATGCAGGTCTTCTATAGTTCTAGCCCATTGATCCCGTTTTGTTTGTCTAATGGCGGAGAAGATTCTGTTCCCAGCTTCTACTGTTGATGCACTGAAAGGGTTTTCTTCAAATAACTTCCTGTATTCTGTGAGTAGGGCAGCTTCATCTGTTGTGAGACAAGCGATTAAGTCCGACTGCCGCGAGGCATAGACCTTCTTGAGCACTTCTTTACAGAAGATGTCATAGGATAATGGTAATTCAAGAAATTTCGATGTCCGACATATCTGCAAATTTTAACCAGTAACCTTTCTTGAAGTTGTACCTCCTGCGGAATGGTACCTTCTGAGGTTAAACGGCAGAAAATGTTTGGCACATTATTGGCCGGTGCTGTGTATTAGGTTTTGGAGAACAGACAGATTTTACACAGAGTTGATTCTGATTCTGTTACTGTTGAAAATGAGGTCAGAGTTGTAACCTCGTTTCCATCTACCACTATTGAATGATGCAGGCTGTTTTGCATCGTGGATCAGGGTAAGGTGATTTATTTCTGTCCATTCTTCTGCACTGTTCTTCCATTCTCATCTTGATGATCATATCCCCATATGCAGCATTGGCTGTTGAAGTCGCATAGTGATTGCACTATCTGTGTGATTTTATATTGGAAATTGGATGGCTTATTGATGATGAAATCAGCGCCAGGTGGTTTATAAAGAGATGAAATCGTATAGTTGGTTGTTTGTAGAGTAAGAACTTCAATGTTGTTTTCCTCCGTGAGTGCTGTGGAGAGGACTTGGCCATCTGGATGGACAAAGATGGCACTTCCATACTTATCATGATGTGTTTCTATTGCAAGGACCATTCCCTTTACTTCTGGTATGTGCATTTTATAGCTTCTATGTGTCTCCTGTATGTATAGCACACGGCATCCATGCTGGATACCAAGGTTTTGCAGTAGTTCTTCTTTGGCGGATGATATGCCCTGTATATTTGCATAGGTAATTGTTAACTGTGGCTCTGAAAAGGACTCGGTTGATATTTCTGGTATGAAAGGATTAGCCGGCATTTTCGCCGTTGCCCAGGGAACGCCCGGTTGCTTCATACTGCAGATCTCTCAACTCTGCTTCATATTGCAGGTCAACTCTACTGCAGGTCACAATCTTCGGGAGGCATCTTTCTTGTTCCAACCGACAGTTGACGTGTCAGTTGACTCAAATACATCTAATGTGTACACTGATAATTAGACGATATAATATTCACTGATAAATAGACGAAATGTAGCTTGAATATAGGTATAAACATATTCAACTTGCTCGTAGCTCTAAAATATTATGTCTTATTAAGGCTATGACACCAACCCCATTTTGATACAACTACTTCCTGTTTAATAGAACGCAGGATATTGAGCAACAGACATTTGCATGTTATTACTAATACCAGTACATTTTCATGTTATTTACGAGTACTAGATCAATAAGAAGAGGAGAACTAAAAAGAGCAATTCTTGAAATCCACCCAGATCCTGAAATTCCTAATGGAATCAGGACTAGAGGAGTCGCTCTAAATAGGTAAATACAGCAACGATTATAGGAAGAATGTGGATTACAATATATCTATGAAGGTCGCAGTACAAGTCACCACCGAAATCTACAATCTAGTGTTAACAACATCGCCAGAATTGATTAACGTTTGTCAATATTTTTAAATTGATTCAAACCCTTAAATATCTCACAATACGACAAGTGGACGTATACAACTTTCAAAAACGACGGCTTAAATATAAGTCTAATTCTATCCGACTATGCTATCTACCACACCCTTTATAATGTCCATCTGAAACGGTTAATTAAGTTATTGTTTTGTGCAAATTGGAATAATGTAGAGAAAGCGGATGGATGTTAGGGGTTTTATTAGGTTGGTTGTAAATTCCGGCATATTTGCATATCAATAAAATTGCGCGAAGGGTAACCGAGTATCCATTTATGGAAATCGTATAAACGTTGAGTAATTTCTATTAGAATGTTAGGTTTCAGTCGTTTGGGAACTGTACGGTAATTATTTCACGTCTGATCCATTTTATGTTCGAACTTACGATTCGATAAATAATCGACAGTCTATTCTGGCTTTGTCCAGTTATTAGTTAATCAAATCGCGAGCGTAATTGGCTTAATCATGCAGACCACTAAATCATCCAAACTTAACCAACCGCACTAAATCAAAAACCAAAATTGGGAAACCTGTGGTAACATTGTCACTTGCATCGGGAAGCGAAGTTTGCAACTTCCTTCTCCCTGCAACAACTATCGAACTCCGTTTTAATTAAACACAAACCTTAGTTTAATTAAAATATTGTGATTGTTATTAAAATTACATCGTTGAATCTAATAATATTCGACATTCGGATAATTTTATTAATTAGAATTGAAAATAGGAGTTTATCACTACGATATCTTCAATCTGTCAGTAGCTGGAATTACACGGAAATCTTCTGTTACTCTTTGGCACACCAAAGTGTAATTCCAGCTACTGACAGATTGAAGATATCGTAGTGATAAACTCCTATTTTCAAATCTATTATAAATTTGGTTCGGACCATAACATCTCATTTCAAACTTTATTAATTAGTTTTGGATATTGCACTGGTATTTGTTTGTGCTTTGTCTGCGCTTACAGAATGTAACGTAAGCGCTACGTCAATTCCAGAATTCTATCCTGTAGGAATAAATAAACCCGTGCTTTGGGTAAACGTGTACAGGACAATAGCCTTAATTTTGTCTATATTCTCGAATAAATGAAAACCGCTATTATTTCCGCACAAAGATGAATATTTGAAGTTTTCATCTAGATATGAATGGAGTGGAGGAGGTCAAGTTGGGTCGTTGCACGTTGCAACTTTCCACCAACAAAACTAGATCGAATAATTTCCACGACGCTAAAAGACTGTTTCCTAACAAATAGTATAAATTAAGTTCGCGAGTTTGTTTAAAACTAAATAAAATTAATAAAAATAAAAGTTTGCCCGAGTAATTCACTAAACTATTCCAGATAAAACTTTTAGATACTTTAAACTTTTGCCGTTTCTTCGAATTTGCTTTCTACAGAATTTTAAAGTTCTTTTTAGTAAAGTCGGCACTTAATATTATGTAACGTGCGGAAATCGTCGTAGGATTAGTTTCGTGCGATCAAATTGTGATTTATAGTCGGCGCGGCGGGTGTATTTTCGCAAACTTTTTAGTCGGGAAAATCGATGGGCTCTTTATAAATAGCAGATTGTAGACGCGACTAAAATATCATGTTATGTAATATGGGATTTGGCTACGAGAAATTTATTCGAGTCGCGCTAGTTAATGTCAGTAATAGTCAGATATTAAATCAGTTTGATAAGTTTTGTGATATTTTAGATGCAAAATTGACTAATAACCAATCAGTAATTAGCAAGGTTTCATAGAAAATTTAATTCTGTTCAAGTTTTATTCGAGGCATTTTTCAAAATCATTCTTAGTTTCTGAGTAATTTTCGCATTTTTGAGACAAGAAATGCAAACAAAAACTTTTTCCACGTCAAAAGGTTGATTAACACAAACTTGTTAGACCAAAAATCAATAGATAACAAAAATATTTTTGGAAATTTATTCCTCTATAATATAGTACATATTAATAGTTGATGAAGATGGAAATATTCATGAGGGTGAAATAGTTGTTGAGGGTGGAAGAGTTGATGAGAACGGAATAGTATAGAAATTTCATAGGTGCACGCCACTGGTGGCGCTTTCAATGCAACCTGATGTCGTATGTGGAACAATACAGTGCAATGTAAACGTTCGGCCAGACTATGCCAGTGAAAGCGCTTTCAGAAAGCGTTGCCTGCAACAGAGTTCTTGAAAGAATATGCCATTCAGAACCTGCTCTTTTTTTAATTTCACTACAATTTCGTACAATTGAATAGAGGCTATGACGGCGGCGCAAAGCGTGGTTGTATAATTTTATATAAAGACACAAAAGACGCAATAAGATAAAGATATAGACGCAAAAGACAAAAAATCCCCGGATAAAGACGCAAAAAACCTGAAATCACAATTTTTTTAATACGGGGCTCATTTCTTACCGAAATTCAAAAATTCTTCACGGGTCCTTTAGCTGCAATTGCGCTACGTTTTTAGGATCCTCGGTCGCCCTCCTGGGACTTCCCGTTCACCTGGTGCAAGAGAAAATGCAATTATTTTTAACAATTTCACGTTTACCTCCATGAGGATGACGTACACTTATCTAAAGAGCCCCAGATCATTGGTTAGGCTCATTCTCTTCAGAACACTTGCCCACAGATTTTTCATCAAAATTTCCCGCAGATTTTCCAACAAATCTGCGGCAGTTTAAAGACGAAAGCGTTTCGCGGCGGTACATAGAACGTCGAAACCAACTGACGGATCGGACAGGACCGGCGCCGTTCGATCGGCCTTAGAGTCTTCTTCTTCTTGTTTCAAATGGGCCTACTTTGGACCACGCTTGTTCAACTGTTGGGCTTTGATCTTTGCCCAGTATTGTCGCATCTTCTGCCGGTGTAACTCCTTTCTCTCTTGTGTCCAGGGGATACCGTTCCTTCGGGGTTTTCCTGAAATGCACGTCTGTCATCTCACAGATTGTCTGTTTTGGAGATCTGTTATTCCCAGTTCGTTAATATCCTTCTCGGTTTCTGTCAACCAAGTGGTACGAACCTTCTTGTTTTGCCAGAAGGTGAACAGACGGTTGGTTAGTCGGTTTGGAGGCAGTCTTACAACGTGGCCATAGAAAGCTACCCTTCTTTTCCTTGCTAAGTTAGAAAGCATCTTAATATGTTCATAGAGCTCAGAGTTATGCCGCCTTCGGAATTCCCCATCTTCCTTTACCGGCCTAGGATCTTCCTGAGGATCCTCCTCTCTCTGATTTCCAATTTCTCTACCAGACCTCTCCGGTTCAAGGAAAGACACTTCATGGCATATAGGGCTTCTGGTTGTAAGACTGATGTGTAGTGCTTAATTTTCAGGTTGCGTGGCAGGCATTTATTGTTGTAAGTGTTCTTAGTCAGTCAATAGGCTAGTTCTAACATGTTGACTCTCTTGGATAATGATGCTCTTTCTGATAAGTTGGGTACAATCCATTCGTCGAGATACTTACATTTATTAGTCCTCTTGATGTTTCCCTGCTCTAGTAACATCTCTCTGTTTGCGTCTCTAATGATGGTGAAGAATTCTGTTTTCTCCAGTGACACTTGAAGACCCACTTTGGCAGCCTGTTTTCTGAGGCAATTTACCTGCATTGTTGCCATCTCAAGAGAATCAGCAAACAGGGCCGCGTCATCTGCAAAGGCCAGGCAATCTACAACCAGTCCATCGTTCTTACGTCCCAGGTAGATACTACTCTGAGCACCCAAATTGTTCAGTTCCTTGCGCCGTTCTCACATAACCTTTTCAAGGACACAGTTGAAGAGAAGTGGGGAAAGTCCATCTCCTTGTCTCACTCCAGTTTTTATTTCGAAGCTTTCTGAAATCTCGCCTCAAAATTTAAGCTTGGAATGGGTGCTGGTCAAAGTTTCTAGGATGAGTCTGCAAGTTTTGTTGTTTAGCCCTAGTTCCTGGAGTACATTGTTAAGCGTTTCTCTATCAATGGAGACCTTAGAGTCTATTAGTTTGTTTGAGAGTTTAATCCCGATAGCGTTAAAGATAGCGTTACGACGCCATAAAAACCAACTTTTTTCGACGTTCGGGAAAAGTTGCACACAATCGCCAACTTAAACTCTGCGATTACGATTTCAAATGAAACAAAGTTTTGGATTTGTTCAGGCTGGATTACTACCAAACTGATAGACTAAAAATCATTATTTAAAAAGGTTTATTATAGTATATTTATTTCTCTACAAGTTTTATTTGAAACATTGAATTTCGTTTAGTTTCCATGTTATTTGCGATTTTTTTATACAAGGAAAATGTGAAACAAAAGTCAAGTTTTGGTATTGTTCAAGGTTTATTTATTATTATTATTAACTTAATAGATAAAAAATCACTAAACAAATTCTTATAGAAAATTTAATTGTCTACAAGTTTAATTGAAACATTTCTCAAAATTTTGTTTAGTTTTCGCGTCATTTTGAAATCTTCGAGACAAGAAAAATGAAAAAACAATAAAAAGTGCTTCGGTTTTGATTAATTATTTATGATTAAACAATTAGCGAGATTTCTTATAGAAAAATTTCAATGTATTCTTCAAGTTGTGTTTGAAACATTTTTCAGAATTATGTCTAGTTTCTGAGTTATTCTCTAATTTTATACGTAAATACACGTGCGAACAATTTGTGCAAATTCGGTGTTTGTGCAAACAGTTTGACCGTCTATCGGGCTGTTTGAATGGTTGCGCAAACTGTTTGAGTAAAATCGGTCAGGATCGAAATAATTTGTATAAGTACTCCTTGTTTGAGTATTTGTTTGACGTGTGTAACGGTTTGTGCAAACTATGGACTAGTCAACTCCTGCTCCTAGACACTGTCAGGCAGTTTCCTTTCTATTCCCTGGTTGAAAACGTAGTTTCGGTAATTTTTTTTTAGTTTGTTGGTATTTACCTATCCAATATGGCGAATAAGACAACAGATGATGAACAGCGGGAACTTTGGAGAGAGTTTATTGCAGTGTATCGTGATTTACCTGACGTGTGGAAGGTGGAAAGGGACGGTTATAAAGATAGAAATAAGAAGGACGCGGCGTATAAAATAGTCGTCGATAAAATGAAGACCTTTATTAATCCTATCAAAACGTGGATGAGAGAGTCACAAGTTTCCACTATTATTTTTCCAAGTGTTTGAGCTGCGATGGCAGTTTGAAATTTCAGATCTTCAAAGGAGGCGTCTCTCATCACCGTGTTGTTTTTCACTATGAGGGGTGTCACCATTTCCAGTAGCTCGCTGAACGAAGCTGTCTCCATTCGAAGGTAGTTTTTGTAGTCTGCAGCTGACGTTATTTTGAGCTCAGTGATCAGGCGGTCATGACTGAATTCGTTCCTCTTCTGGAGCCAACTCTCGACCCACACTCTTCGCTTTCTTTTTCTTTTAACTATTCGTTTCTCAGCCACTAGGGCCAGAATAATAGCGGCACAGCAATCGTCCGTATCTGACATGTTTCATGAACAAATCGAAATGATGTTTGCGCAATAGGTTGCTACGTGTATGTGCTAGCGTATGTATAAACAGGCGTTTGTACAAACACCGAATTTGCGCAAATTGTTCGCACGTGTATGGAGGGCTCGATTAACGCAAACTTAATACACCAAAATTCACTAGATAACAAGCTTATTTTTGAAAAGTTTAATTCGCTACAATCTAGTACATAATAATAGTTGATGAGGATGGAAACATTGATGAGGATGGAATAGTTGTTGAAGGTGGAAGAGTTGATGAGAGCGGAATAGTATAGAAATTTCAAAGGTGCACGTCACTGGTGGCGCTTTCAGCATATGTGCAACACTACAGTGAATTGTAAACGTTCTGCCAGACTATACCAGTGAAAGCGTAGTCTAGCAACAGGGTTCTTGAAAGAGTATGCCATTCAGAACACTCTTTTTTATTTCACCGCAATTTCGTACAATTGAGAGGAGGCGGTGGCGGCGGCGCAAAAGGAAATTGTATATATTTTCTGATATATAACCGAGTGGTGCCAGTTTCAAGAGTCAACTCCGCTGGGTACGCAATAGACCAAAAACTGAAATCACGAATTGTTTACATTTCTTGTCAAAAATTCTTCACTTTTAGTGAGTCTTTTAACTGCCATTGGGTTTTTCGAGCCCTCGGTTGCCCTCCTGCTACCTCCCGTTCACCTGGTGCAAGAGAAAATGCAATCTTTTTTTTGACAATTTCACGATCACCTTCACGGACACCGTACACTTATCTAAAGGGCCCCAGATTGTTGATCGGGTTCATTCTCTTCTGTACACGTGTCCGCAAATTTGCCAGTAAAAGCACGCAAAAAGTGGAAAAAGACGAAAGCGTTCCGCCGCGGTACATAGAACGTACAATAAAAACCAATTGACGGATCGGAACGCCGTTCGATTGGCCACAGAGTCTATTAGTTCGTTTGATCCCGATTGCGTTAAAGATGGCGTTTCGACGCCATAAAAACCGAGTTTTTTGGGCCGCGGTCCGAACTGCACTCAAAGTGCTAAGGTACGGTCCGATTTAAAGAGCGCGCTACCAGCTGTTCACAGTACCAGTAATTCGGAAAAATCGTTATCTACGATAGATTATGTCACGGAACACAGTGCTGACAGTTCGATCCGTGAGCACCGTGAAAGTGCTGAGCATGACACTTCACATGTCACTTATGACGTCATAACGTTTGCAACGCAAACGGTGAGCGTTGAAAGCACGAATCAGACCGAACGTTGGTATGCTATGAACGTTGAGCACAATTCGGACCGCGGCCTTGGACGTCCGGGAAAACGCGCACAAAATCGCCAACTTAAACTCTGCGATAACGAGTTTTGACTATGTTCAAAGTTGATTACTACCAAATTGATAGACTAAAAATCAGTAGATAACAAGGTTAATTATAGAATACTTATTTCTCTACAAGATTTGTTTGAAACATCTTTCAAAATTTTGCTTAGTTTCCATGTTATTTGTGAATTTTGTATGCAAGGAAAATGTTAAACAAAACTAATGTTTTGATATTGTTCAAGGTTGATTATTACCAACTTTATAGATAAAAAGTCACTAAATACTTATGGAAAATTTAATTGTCTGCAAGTTTTACTTGAAACATTTTTCAAAATGTTGTTTAGTTTTCGCGTTATTTTAAAAAAAAAATAAAAATGTAAAACAAACAAAAATTGTCTTGATTTTAAAGTCGATTATTATCAACTTGACAAATAAAAAATCACAAATTAGCAAGGTTTCTTATACAAAAATTAATGCACTTCAAGTTGTATTCGAAACATATTTCAGAATTACGACGAGTTTCCGAGTTATTCTCGCATTTTCAGACAAAACATTGTAATTAAGAAAAAAACAAAATCTGACTTGCTTTCGAGGTTGATTATTACCAACCTGAAAGACAAAAAAAAACACTAAATATGAAGTTTGTTGTGTGTAGGGTTTCTGGTTCGTATATATCCGAACCGCAAAACCGCGGTTTTCTGTGCAAAAACTAGGGCTTCACACGAGAGTCTCGTATCTGATCTTGTCGCTGCTCGGGTTCAAATTTATGAAGAAAATGTTATGTTCGTTCTGGGCTCGGGCAAGTTCGGGTTGATCGGGTTGAAATTTATGAAGAAAATGTTATGGGTGCCCGGAACGAGATCAGACACAAGACTCTCGTGTTAAGCCCTAGCAAATACCGAAACCGCATAGCCCTCATAAAGAACCGCGGCTTTCGGTTTTATCTAAAAATAAAATACATTGAATTAGTGCTCTTTCGAATTACAATGTTTACGAGCTTTAAGATTCACAAGATTTTTTTCGAATTACAATGTTTACAAGATTTAAGATTAAAAAACATTTGTTTAAAAAAAGTTGCTGCTAAAATAGCAAATGATGAAGGACATAAATCTGCAAAGAAAATAATATTTATTACTGACTATATACACAGAGAAACATTGCAAACTGTTGTTGCAAAAACGGCAAACATCGACGGTATATCTGTTCGAGCAAGTTCAAAATCTACATTTATTCGGAAAGCAATAGCTGACCCATTTCCCAACCAAATCTTGCCAAAATGTCTTTCAGGTGTTATGAACTTTATTCAAAAGAAATACAAAGAAAGAAAGAAACGATTTTAAAGTTTCAAAAATTAAAAGCAAATGGACAAAAAATTAGTATTACGTTAGATGAGTGGACTAGTTTGAGACTCCGAAGATACTTAAACATTGATAATCCAGGAGAAGACAATTTTAATTGCAATTTAAGCTTACTTCGAATTGATGGAACTTGTTGTTGCAAATAATATCGTAATAAGTGTTGAAAAACATTTAGATTTATTTGGTATCAGTTTCAGAAATGATGTTTTGGAAACTACACATAACGGTGTCTAGGTAATGTAAAAATATAGTAGAGATGGTCCTGCTGAACTACAAATTTGCATTAACCATAGAATTCATCTCGCTGCTTGCGACACTTTTTACAAGAAATCATCTCAAGTAGAAAGCAGCTGCAGCTCTGAAGATTTACTTCCTGAAGAAATCGGATGAAGAAGATGTCGATAATGAGTATTACGTCGAAGAAGATGAAATTAAAAGTAATTTACAAATAAACTTAACTTTACTTAATAAATTCGGAACAGCATGAATGTATAAATATATTCAACCTTTACGGAGCTCTATAATATTATTGGGGACTTTTAGGACTACCAAAACAAATGTGAAATTTGCCAGTTTACCCATTTGCACATTTACAACGTTTCAGTCCACCGTCATGGCACTCAACAAATACCAGAAAAATAAAATTGTTTTTTAAGATCATGTCTTTCTATTAATTTAAGGTAAGAAAATTCTTTTTCGTTTATCTCCGATAAAAAACAGTTTCCTACAACGAAACGTAAAAGCTCTTTTTGAAAAGGAAATTGAATTAGCAATTGGAATCAAGACAACAAAGGTGGTCTTCTCTTGGACCAATGTTAGAAAAATGTATTCTTCTTAAAGTCCCAATATTACTGACTCTAACAGAATTAAATAGACCTCCCACCCCCTTTAGCGTGGCGTTACATAGACCTTACACCTCTTTTGGCGTGGGGTTACATAGACCTCACACCACTTTTATCGTGGGGTTACATAGACCTCTATGTAACCCCCCTACAACATCCCCCTGTCATGTGCTGGCGGTGGGAATAGAACATATGATCTTTCACTATTTAGTAATTCTAATCTAATTAAAGCTACATCCACCTACGCCGAAAGATCATTTTCCCTAAGCGCCAACTTTTGTACAAAACTAAGATCTACCCTGCCCCTGTCACACTGCTCACTGTCTCCTCCATACACATTTTGACCAAGCTGATTAGTTTCTGTGGGATTCCATATTCTGCCATTTGCTGTTTCTCTGTGGACTGAGTCGTAGGCCTTTTGGAAATCAACGAACACTTAATGGACGTTTATGTTGTATTCCCAAACGTTTTCATTGATTATCTTGATACAAAATATGTTGTCTGTTGTTGATCTGCTTTTATGCAAACCATTCTGGTAGTCTCCAATTATGTTTTGGCGCATGCAACTAGTCGTCGAAATATAATGTACAACAGTAATTTGTAAGCTTTCACAAGTACGGATATTCCTCTGAAATTTGTGCAGTTTCGCTTATCCTCCCTTCTTATATTTCGCTAAGCAGTTTCGCTTATCTTCCTCTCGCCATATTTTCAGGATAAGCTGACGCAGTTTCTTATGGAACTTCTCATCCCCATATTTCAGTAAATCAACGGTATACTATCAGAACCAGCAGCGTTGTGGTTTTTTCAGTTTCTTCAGACTGTTGGTTACTTCTTCAAATGAGAGATCATTGATGTAAGGTTCTACCGTCGAACGGGTGTTATTTCAAAGCTTGTTCTCTTACAAAGAGAACAGCTTCGTTCAAGGCAGTTCAATAAGTTGTCAAAGTGCTCTTTCCATGCCTGTAAAATGTGGGTTGTTCTTGTGATGAGGTTACCATTGTTGTCGTGAAGAACTGATGATCGCGGTTGATCCTTTCCTAATGTTATTTAGTGTCCCGTATACTGTACAGAAGTTGTTCTCTTTCTGGTCATTCTCAATGCTCTTTAATGTGTGTTTAAAGTACAGTTTATTCTCTTCTCGTAAGGTTCTGCTTGTTTTTCTTTGTCTTTCTGTAGTGCTGTTTTATTCTTCATTTTTCCTGACCTGTAGCCATGCTTTCCTTGTTTCTACTGCTATTCTGCACGTGTCGTTGAATCATTTCTTCTTCTTTCGTTCCACTTTTGGTAGTGTGATTTTAGCTGATTTTTGAATCATCTCCTTGATATCCTTCCACATATTGAAGTTGTTGCCTAAGTTTTATTCTGAGATTAAGCTGGCAGAGCTGCTTTTCAAGACATTAACGGTTTTTGTTGTTTTCAGTTGACGTTTATAAGATAAGTAATCATTAAGATATTTAACTTGTTTTTTCTTTCTTTGGAAATAGACTATTAAAGTGTTTTTATTTATAAATAACTAAAATACCACAGTCTACCAATATCTGTAGTTTCACCTTCATACACTTCTCCTGCTTCATCAAGTACGTCAAATCCGTTGCTCACTTCCACTTGATATTGACAAGTTTCAGGATTTTCCTTTAATGCTTGTAGATCATACCGCATTTTATCTAAACTTGCACAATTTATTTTTATTTTACTTCTTCTTATCGGCCTGTTCTCATCCACTCCTGAATGTAGGCCTCTTCCATATTTTTCCATTCCTACCTGTCCATAGCAGCCCTCCTCCAGTTTTTCCCAGCAATTTCCAGTTTTCTGGATGTCATCACATTATTTTTATTACTATTCTTAATGTTTTCACACATTTTCAAAGCGCACAACAATTTGCAAAGAAAATTTGCTCTGAAAACTTATCAAACCTGGCACAATATCGTAAAACTAGCTTGACTCCGAATACTCGAATAAATTTCCCTTGGCCAAATCCCCTATTACATAAAATGTTATTTTAGTCTCGTCTACAATCTGCTATTTATAAAGAGCCCATTAATTTTCCCGACTGAAGGAGAAGTGAAAATACACCCGACGTCTATAAATCAAAATTTTTCTGAAAAAAGCGAAAATATCTCGGAAATCAAGCGAGATTTTGGGAAATGTTTCAAAAAAAACCTCCCAAAAACTAGGGTTTTTTTCTGATTATCCACACTTTTTCAAAACTGTTGTTTTCGGTTTTTGAGAATTAAAAACCGCGGTTTCGGTTTCGGGATCGGTTTTTAAGAACTTTTGGTGGTAGTGTCTGACATTTGAAAGGTGATGAAACTAGATATTTTGAATACATATTTTTCACTATAGAACAATTTTCTTTAATTTTCAAACACAACTAAACATTTTAAATTATTTACTTCCTCTGTAAAAATTCTTAATTTTGTACAAAAGTTGGCGCCTAGGGAAAATGATCCTTGGCGTAGGTGGATGTAGCTTTAATTAGATTAGAATTGGTAGAGTGCTTGAAACAAAATGTTTAATTTTTTATTCTCTCAAAAGTTCTTTATATTAAAAAAACTCCTGTTTCACAGAATTAGGAGAGGCACTTGTTTGTCCATTTATTTCACAATTATTTTTGTTTAATACTTCTTGAATAGCTTTTTGAACTTCGTCTGAAGGAATAGTTTGGATTTGTCACTTCTTCTAATTCTTCTGAATTTTCAGAACATTCACCTTCAACTTCAACCTTATTGTTGTCTGGATAATGTTCAAAAAGATTTTCGGCCAATATTGAAACAGACTTTGTTGGAACTTTCGAAGGATCTAATAAACATCTAGCGAATTCTGTAGTAGGGAAAGATGCTATGTTCTATTCCCACCGCCACCACATGACTGGGAGGTGTGAGGTCTATGTAATCCCACGATAAAGGTAATGTGAGGTTTATGTAACCCCACGCTAAAGGGGATGTGAGGTCTATGTAACCCCACACCCCCCGGCCATTTGTAAGCGGGGGGAATAGAACATAGAGTTTTCCTGGACGTCCAGGACCGCGGTCCGAATTGCACTCACAATGCTGACACTACTGTGAACAGCCGTTAGCGCGCTCTTTAAATCGGACAGTACCTTAGCACTTTGTACGTACTAAGTACTTTGAGCGGACCGTGGCCCAATTCCTAAAGTAATCTTTAACGTAATATATGGCCAATCGAACGGCGTTCCGATCCGTCAATTGGTTTGGACGTGCTATGTACCACGGCGATACGCTTTCGTCTTTTTCCACTTTTTGCGTACTTTTGCTGGAAAATCTGCGGGCAAGTCTTCAGAAGAGAAAGAACCCGACCAACGACCTGGAGCCCTTTAGATAAGTTTACGGTGTCCGGGAAGGTAAACGTGAAATTCTCTCTTGCACCAGGTGAACGGGAGGTCATAGGGCGGCAACCTACGGCTCGAAAACGTGGCGATATGGCAGTTAAAGGACTCGTGAAGAATATTTGATAAGAAATGCGCCTCAAATGTAAACAATTCGTGATTTTAGTTTTTGGTCTATTGCGTACCCGGGGGAGTTGAGTCACAAAACTGGAACCACTGGTCGGGGTTACACATTAGAAAATTATACAATCTCGTGTGCGCCGCCGCCATCGCTTCCATTCAATTTCACGAAATTGCTGTGAAATTAAAATATAGTGGGTGCTGAATGACATATTCTTTCAAGAACTCTGTTAGGCAACGCTTTCACTGGTATAATCTAGCAGAAACATTGCAATTCACTGTAGTGTTTCACATAAGCTGAAAGCGCCACTAGTGGCGTGCACCTATGAAATTTCTATATTATTCCTTTCTCATCAACTCTTCCACCCTCAACAACTATTCCTATTCCTATCATCATCAATATTTCCATCCGTAACAACTATTAATATCTACTAGATTGTAGAGAATTAATTTTTACAAAAATAAGCTTGTTATCTAGTGATTTTTGGTGTATCAACTTTGTGTTTATTAACCTTTTGACTAAAAAAATGTGTTTGTTTTACATTTTTTTGTCTGAAAAATGCGAGAATAACTCGGAAACTAGACGTAAATCTGGAAAATGTTTAGAATACAACTTGAAGAGAATTAATTTTTCTATAAGAAACCTTGCTGAATAGTGATTTTTAATTGGTCAGAATTGGTCAAAAGTTGATATTAGTCAATTTTTAAAACCAAGTGTTTTTTTTATTGTTTTACATTTTTTTTGTTTCAAAGATTCCAAAATGACGCGAAATCTAAACGAAATTTTGAGAAATGTTTCAAATAAAACATGTAGAGAAATAAGTATTCTATAATAAACCTTGTTATCTAATGATGTTTAGTCTGTCAATTTGATAGTAATCAAGTTTGCACAAAATAAAAACTTTGTTTTTGTTTTGTTTCGTTGGAAATAGTTATCGCAGAGTTTAAGTTGGCGATTCTGTGCGACTTTTCCCGGACGTTCAAAAAAGTTGGTTTTTATGGCGTCGTGACGCTATCTTTAACGCTATCGGGATTAAACTCTCAAACAAACTAACAGACTCTAAGGCCGATCGAACGGCGCCGGTTCTGTCCGATCCGTCAGTTGGTTTCGACGTTCTATGTACCGCCGCAAAACGCTTTCGTCTTTAAACAGCCGCATATTTGCAAAGAAACTTTGCAGTTAAACAAATCTTGGTGGAAAATCTGCGGAAAGGTGTTCTGAAGAGAATGGGCCCAATCAACGATTTGGGGCTCTTTAGATAAGTGTACGGCATCCGTTTAGGTAAAACGTGAAATTGGAAAATAAATATTGCATTTTCTCTTGCACTAGGTGAACGGGAAGTCGCAGGAGGGCGTCCGAGGGCTCTAAAAACCAAGAATTTTTGAAATTATATAAGAAATGAGCCTCACATATAAAAACAGCGTGAATTCAGATTTGGGTCTCTTGCGTCCGAACCCGGAGGAGTTGGCTCGCGAAAATTGAACTGCTCGACGGGGTTCTCGGTTCTACATAATAAGATTATAATACAATCACGTTTTGCGCCCGCGTTATCCATGCGCCTCCATTCAATTGAACGAAATTGCAGAACAGTTCGTGAAATTAAAAAAAGAGCGAGTTCTGAATGGCATATTCTTTCAAGAACCCTGTTCCTAATCAACTCTTTCTGAAAGCGCTTTCACTGTCATAGTCTGGCAGAACGTTTACAATTCACTGTAGTGTTCCATGTGCTTTCAGTGCCACCAGTGGCGTGCATATTTGAAATTTCTATACTACTCCGCTCTCATCAACTGTTCCACTCCCAATAACTATTCCATACTCTTCAATATTTCCATCCTCATCAACTATTAATATGTATTTTAGAGAATTACATTTTCACAAAAATAACCTTGTTATTTAGTGATTTTTGGTGTTACAAATTTGTGTTAATCAACCTTTTGACGTGGAAAATGTTTTTGTTGTACATTTCTTGTCTCAAAAATTCCGAAAATAAGCGGAATTTTGAAAAATGTTCCGGAGAAAACTTGAAGATAATTAAATTTTATATGAAATCTTGCTAATTACCGATTGTTTATTTGTGAATTTTGCAGAGAAAAATCACAAAACTTATCAAACTGACACAATACTTGACTATTGCTGACATAATATCTTAAAACTAGCGCGGTTCGAATAAATTCCCCATAAATAAAGAATAAATAAAGAGCCCACCGATTTTCTAAGACGTTTTAAGTGATTTTCAATTCTTGTGTGCCATAAATTTAACCTCTCTGCAATCTCTTGAACAGCTATGACGATCTTCTTTAATAATGGCATAGATTTGGTCATCATCAACTTTAGTAGGTCGACCAGAATGTTGGTCACCTCTGAGTGAAAAATCTCCAGTACGGAATTTTTTAAATCAATTCTGATACGTGCGCTCTGTTATGCATTCAAGACCATAAATTCACGTATCTCTTTATGAGCCTCTGCAGATTTCTTTCCTTTACGAAAATAAAAAAGTAAAATATGCCGAAAATGTTGGTACTTGCACTACATCTTAAAATTAACCATCTAAGCGTCAACTAACGACTAGACACAAAATCACACACCACTTGTTTCCAAATTAACTTCGATATCAAATGATATGACTGATTTGACTGATATGACTGATTCGATATGACTAATATCTTGGCCAAGAGGCAAAGAACACCACACAGAATTATTTCAAGAAAATTACAATAATGCTCTCTATGTGTGACAACCGAAATTACTTTCTTGCCAACCCAATATTTTCCGCGTTTTTGAGAAAAATTTTGATTTATAGACGTCGGGTGTATTTTCGCTTCTCCATCAGTCGGGAAAATCGATGGGCATTTTATAAATAGCAGATTGTAGACGAAACTAAAATATCATGTTATGTAATAGGGGATTTGGTTAGGGGAAATTTATGCGAGCATTCGAGTCAAGCTAGTTTTACGATATTGTGCCAGGTTTGATAAGTTTTCAGATATTCTCTTTGCAAATAGTTGTACGCTGTGAAAATGTGTGAAAACATTAAGAATAGTAATAAAAATTAATTGTGCAAGTTTAGATAAAATGCAGTGTGATCTACAAGCATTAAAGGAAAATCCTGAAACTTATCAATATCAAGTGGAAGTGGGCAACGGATTTGACGAACTTGATGGAGCAGGAGAAGTAGATGAAGGTAAAACTACAGGTTTGAGATTTGAGATTGATTAGAGATTGCAATCCCGTGTCATTTTCAGTCCGGCCGGATCCGGCCGAATTTCCAACGACCCGGCCGGATCCGCCCGGATCCGGCCAGATCGATGGAATTAAATCTAACATAATAAACTTTACTTCTACTGAGATTACAACGAATAGGTATTTGAGGTTATTAGATTTTCAATATTCCTGCAATTAGTCTCACAGTAGAGAAAATAGCGAGAGTCAATGAATGTTAATTTTGTCAAATCGAAGTTAAGATTTGACAAAATCTTCATTTATCTGTCGCTGCCTTATATTTTAAAATATTTACAAAACGGTATCAGATTTTCACAATTTGGACTATCTGGAGAAATTTGTGGTTTTTAGATTTCCAAAATTCTTCCAAAGAGTCGTGCAGAGAGGAAAATAGTTAGAGTCTACCAGATTTGACGAAACCTTCATTAATCTGTCGCTGTCTTATTTTTAGAGTTCCGTACCGAAAACGGAACCCTTATAGGATCACTTTGTTGTCCGTCTGTCTGTCTGTCTGTCTGTCTGTCTGTCTGTCTGTCTGTCTGTCTGTCTGTCCGTCTGTCCGTCTGTCCGTCTGTCCGTCTGTCCGTCTGTCCGTCTGTCTGTCTGTGAAGACCATTTTTCTCAGGAACGCGTAGAGGTAACAAGTTGAAATTTGTTTCAAATACTCGGGTCTGCGGTCTCTTTCAGCTGTAAAAAAATCAAACTTGTGGGTCAACGCGATCAAAAGATATGACCGTTTACGTCGCATATTTTGCGATTTCACAAGGGAATCAAAACCTATAGGGTACTTCCCGTTAACCTAGAATCATGAAATTTGGCAAGAAGAAGAAGAAATTTTGGTGTCTTACAGCACATGTAAAGGGAAAAATCTGAAAACCGTAAATATGTAGTTTAATTACAAGAAAAATGCGAATTTACTATTAGAAACTTATGAAAATACACTAACGTGTTGCGTGGTATTGTCAGGCACCAGAAGCATATGGGTTGCATACAGTTAGGTCCTCCTAAAGATACCTTACTTACAAGTTTGTACGGAACCATCGGTGCGCGAGTCACAACTCGCACTTGGCCGTTTTTTTTTAAATATTTACAAAACGGTTTCAGATTTTCAAAATTTAAACTTTCTGGAGAAATTTGTAGTTTTTAGATTTCCAAAATTCTTCCAAAGAGTCGCGCAGAGAGAAAAATAGTGAGAGTCTACCAGATTTAACAAAACCTTCATTAATCTGTCGCTGCCTTATTTTTTTTAAATATTTACAAAACGGTTTCAGATTTTCAAAATTTGGACTTTGTGGAGAGATTTTTGGTTTTTAGATTTCCAAAATTCTTCCAAATAGTCGCAGTGAGGAAACTAGTGAGAGTCTACAAAGGTAGATTTTGTAAAATCTCAATCTTCATTGATCTGTGGCTGTCTTATTTTTCAAAATAGTTACAAAATGGTTTTAGATTATCAAAATTTGGACTTTTTGGAATAATGTGTAGCTCTTAGAGTTCCAAAATTCTTTCATATACATGCACAGTTAGGAAAATAGTGAGAGTCTACAAATTGTCATTTTGTAAAATTTCAACCTCATCTTCATTGATATGTCGTTGCCTTATTTTTCACAATATTAACAAATTTGTTTTAGATTTTCAAAATTGGACTTTTTGGAAAAACTTTTGTGGTTTTTAGATTTCCCAAAATAGTCAAACAGTAAAGAATATAGTGCAAGTATACAAATGTTAATTTTGTAAAATTTCAACCACATCTTCATTGATCTGTGAAATTTGAAAAAACCATCTGAAAAAACCATGTGACGCCATGTGCACCACGCATTTAAAGTACCAAATTATTTAACCAAAAATTAGCTTCACCGGATCCCGTGATCGGATCCGGTATACTGGTACCGGATCCGGTAAACGCTAAATGCGCTTTCCCCGATCCCCATCCGCTGCATTACCGGATCCGGTTTTCCGGATTGCAAGTATTGCCCTAGTATTGATAGACTGCGGAAAGATATCAAGGAGGTAACAAATTTAAACATTTTGTTCTTTCATTGTCCTATTGTCACCAGTGAATTACTCATTTGAAGATATCAAGGAGGTGATCAAAAAATCAGCTAAAATCACACTATCAAAAGTGGAATGAAAGAAGAAGAAATGGTTCAACGACACATGCAGAACAGCAATAGAAGCCAGCATCACAGCAAGGAAAGCATGGCTACAGGACAAAAAAAATTAAGAATTAGAACAGCACTATAGGGAAACACAAAGAGAAACAAAAAGAACGTTACGAAAAGAGAAGAAACTCTACCTTAAACACATTTATAATATTCTATCTGTGAATATAAATTTGTTTATACATTAATGTTTAGAGAGCATTGAGAATGACCATAAAGAGAACAAAATCCGTACAGTATACGGGACAATAAATAACATTACGAAAAGATCAACCGCCATCATCAGTTCTTCAAGACAACATAACATCATTGCAGGAACAACTCACATTTACAGGCGTGGAAAGAGTACTTTGGAAACTTACTGAACTGCCTTGAACGAGAGAACAAGCTGGAGAAAAACACCCGTTCAACAGTAGAAATGATCTGTCATATGAAGAGGTAAGCAGTCTGAAGAAACTGAAACACCACAAAGCTGCTGGTTCTGATAGTATACCAGTCTAATTACTGAAATATGGCGTGAGAAGCTCCATAAGAAACTGCATCAGCTTATCGTGAAAATATGGCGAGAGGAACAAATACCGGAAGAATGCAATTATTGTCCCAATACATAAGAAGGGAGACAAGCGAAACTACAGAAATTACAGAGGAATATCCCTACTTGTCACAGCTTACAAATTACTGTCGCACATTATATTACGGCGACTAATTCCATACGCCGAAGTCATAATTGGAGACTATCAGATTGGTTTTCGAAAAAGCAGATCTACAGCAGACAACACATTTTGTATCAAGACAATCAATGAAGAAGTTTGGGAATACAACGTAAACGTCCATTACGTGTTCATTGATTTCCAAAAGGACTACGACTCAGGTCACAGAGAAACAGCAAACGGTAGAATAGGGAATCCTACAGAAATTAATCAATTTGGTCAAAATGTGTATGGAGAAGACAGCGAGCAGGGTGATACACAGTGGCTCCATATCGGCCAGTTTTAACACTATTACTACCGACTACATACCGCAACCGGTCAAATGACCTCTATTTGAAATAATAATATTGCAAGTTTTTTTTGAAGATGAAACAATGCTTCTATTTGTTGCTGTTTCTAGTACATTTCTGGTTACTCTATCGTCGCGCGATTTTTTCATAGTCAGTGGCAAGTTCTGATAGTTGAAATAAAAATTGCTGCTTCGATAGTTTCTCTCCAGTTGTTTCATTATACAAAATCCATCATCCATTCAACGTGAGTTGCTGTTGCACTGTTGGACTAAAAATACGACACGAGTAATGTTTTAGAAGTCAAATCTTCTAATAAATAGTTATTAGGAGGCTATCACACGACTACATGCATTTTGTGGAAAGCGTAGCCCCTGGCTGCGATCGCGCATACTAAATGGCGCAATGAGGTCAAATGACCGGTGGCGGCAGATAAGGACAACTGCATGCATTTCTTGGCAAATGCCAAACAAAAAAAGGTGTATAAAGTTGACAACGATACAATGACAACATCAATTTTTAAACTAAAGTTTAGAAACGGTCATTTGACCGGTCATGGTAGTAATAGTGTTAAAAACAGAATTGGACTTAAACAAGGTGATGCGCTCTCCCCACATCTCTTCAACATTGTTCAGGACGAAGTAATTCGGGAAACCAAAGAAGCCACAACCTTACAAATAATAGTCATAAAATCCTGGCATATACAAATGACATAGTATTAATAGGAAGTAATCGAGGAGAAATTGAAACTCTATTCTGGAAATTACAAAATATGTGAGAACAAGTTTCTTCTACACAATTTGGTTTTAGAAACGCATTCGGCACACGTGAAGCACTATTTAGCATTCAAGTATTGTTTCAAAGGTGCCGTGATGTGAACTGCGATATATATATATATATATATATATATATATATATATATATATATATATATATATATATATATATATATATATATATATATATATATGTATAAATAAATAAAATATATATATATATATATATATAAATATATATATATATATATATATATATATATAAATATATAGTATACGGGATATATATATATATATATATATATATATATATATATATATATATAATAAAGGAAAATCCTGAAACTTATCAATATCAAGTGGAAGTGGGCAACGGATTTGTAGAACTTGATGAAGCAGGAGAAGTAGATGAAAGTAAAACTACAGCTATTGTAGAGATTTCAATCCGGTGTCATTTTCAATCCGGCCGGATCCGGCCGAATTTTCACCGACCCGGCCGGATCCGGCCAGATCGATGGAATTAAATCTAACATAATAAACTTTACTTCTACTGAGATCACAACGATTAGGTATTTTAGGTTATTAGATTTTCAATATTCCTGCAAATAGTCTCACAGTAGAGAAAATAGCGAGAGTCTATGAATGTTAATTTTGTCAAATCGAAGTTAAGATTTGACAAAATCTTCATTAATCTGTCGCTGTCTTATTTTTCTAAATATTTACAAAACCGTTTCAGATTTTCACAATTTGGACTTTCTAGAGAAATTTGTGGTTTTTAGATTTACAAAATTCTTCCAAGGAGTCATGCAGAGAGGAAAATAGTTAGAGTCTACCAGATTTGACGAAACCTTCATTAATCTGTCGCTGCCTAATTTTTTTTAAATATTTACAAAACGGTTTCAGATTTTCAAAATTTGAACTATCTGGAGAAATTTGTAGTTTTTAGATTTCCAAAATTCTCCCAAAGAGTCGCGCAGAGAGAAAAATAGTGAGAGTCTACCAGATTTAACAAAACCTTCATTAATTTGTCGCTGCCTTATTTTTTTAAATATTTACAAAACAGTTTCATATTTTCCAAATTTGAACTTTGTGGAGAAATTTGTGGTTTTTAGATTTCCAAAATTCTTCCAAATAGTCGCGCAGTGAGGAAAATAGTGAGAGTCTACAAAGATTGCTTTTGTAAAATCTCAACCTCATCTTCATTGATCTGTGGCTGTCTTATTTTTCAAAATATTAACAAAATGGTTTTAGATTATCAAAATTTGGACTTTTTGGAATAATTTGTGGCTCTTAGATTTTAAAAATTCTTTAATATAGATGCACAGTCAGGAAAATAGTGAGAGTTTACAAATGATCATTTTGTAAAATTTCAACCTCATCTTCATTGATATGTCGTTGCCTTATTTTTCACAATATTAACAAATTTGTTTTAGATTTTCAAAATTGGACTTTTTGGAGATACTTTTGTGGTTTTTAGATTTCCAAAAATAGCAATATAGTAAAGAAACTAGTGAAAGTATACAAATGTTAATTTTGTAAAATTTCAACCACATCTTCAGTGATCTGTGAAATCTGCAAAAACCATGTGGCGCCATGCGCACCACGCATTTAAAGTACCAAATTATTTAACCAAAAATTAGCTTCACCGGATCCGGTGATCGGATCCGGTATACTGGTAGCGGATCCGGTAAACGCTTAATGATGCCGGATCCGCTGGATTACCGGAACCGGTTTTCCGGGTTGTATTGCCCTATTTAAGTATTGCCCTATTTAAGTACCCTATTTAAGTATACCCTATTTAAGTATTGCCCTAGTATTGATAGACTGCGGAAGGATATCAAGGAGGTAACAAATTTAAACAGTTTCTTCTTTCATTGTCCTATTGTCACCTGTGAATTACTCATTTGAAGATATCAAGGAGGTGATTCAAAAATCAGCTAAAATCACACTATCAAAAGTGAAATGAAAGAAGAAGTAATGTTTCAACGACACATGTAGAACAGCAGTAGAAGCTAGCATCACAGCAAGGAAAGCATGGCTACAGGACAAGAAAAATAAAGAATTAGAACAGCACTATAGGGAGACACAAAGAGAAACAAAAAGAACGTTTCGAAAAGAGAAGAAACTCTATCTTAAACACATTGAAAATATTCTATCTGTGAATATAAGTTTGTTTATACATTAATGTTTAGAGAGCATTGAGAATGACCATAAAGAGAACAAAATCCGTGCAGTATACGGGACAATAAATAACATTACGAAAAGATCAACCGCGATCAGTTCTTCAAGACAACATAACATCATTGCAGGAACAACTCCCATTTACAGGCATGGAAAGAGTACTTTGGCAACTGACTGAACTGCCCTGAACAAGAGAAGTAGCTGGAGAAAAACACCCGTTCAACGGTAGAAATGATCTGTCATATGAAGGGGTAAGCAGTCTGAAGAAACTGAAACACCACAAAGCTGCTGGTTCTGATAGTATACCAGTCTAATCACTGAAATATGGCGTGAGAAGCTCCATAAGAAACTGCATCAGCTTATCCTGAAAATATGGCCAGAGGAACAAATACCGGAAGAATGCAATTATTGTCCCAATACATAAGAAGGGAGATAAGCGAAACTACAGAAATTACAGAGGAATATCCCTACTTGTCACAGCTTACAAATTACTGTCGCACATTATATTTCGACGACTAATTCCATACGCCGAAGACATAATTGGAGACTATCAGAATGGTTTTCGAAAAAGCAGATCTACAACAGACAACCCATTTTGTGTCAAGACAATCAATGAAGAAGTTTGGGAATACAATATAAACGTCCATTACGTGTTCATTGATTTCCAAAAGGACTACGACTCAGTCCACCGAGAAACAGCAAACGGCAGAATAGGGAATCCTACAAAAACTAATCAATTGGGTCAAAATGTGTATGGAGAAGACAGCGAGCAGGGTGATACACAGTGGCTCCATATCGGCCAGTTTTAACACTATTACTACCGACTACATACCGCAACCGGTCAAATGACCTCTATTTGAAATAATAATATTGCAAGTTTTTTTTGAAGATGAAACAATGCTTCTATTTGTCGCTGTTTCTAGTACATTTCTGGTTACTCTATCGTCGCGCGATTTTTTCATAGTCACTGGCAAGTTCTGATAGTTGAAATAAAAATTGCTGCTTCGATAGTCTCTCTCCAGTTGTTTCATTATACAAAATCCATCATCCATTCAACGTGAGTTGCTGTTGCACTTAATGTTTTAGAAGTCAAATCTTCTAATAAATAGTTATTAGGAGCCTATCACACGACTACATGCATTTTGTGGAAAGCGTATCCCCTGGCTGCGATCGCGCATACTAAATGGCGCAATGAGGTCAAATGACCGGTGGCGGCAGATAAGGAGAACTGCATACATTTCTTGGCAAATGCCAAACAAAAAAAGGTGTGAATACCGACAAGCATAAAGTTGACTACGATACAATGAAGTTGACTACATCAATTTTTAAACTAAAGTTTAAAAACGGTCATTTGACCGGTCATGTTAGTAATAATGTTAAAAACAGAATTGGACTTAAACCAGGTGATGCGCTCTTCCCACATCTCTTCTACATTGTTCAGGACAAAGTAATTCGTGAAACCAAAGAAGTCACAACCTTACAGAGTTATCTGTTATAAAATAGTCATAGTCATAAAATCCTGGCATATACAAATGACATAGTATAAATAGGAAGTAATCGAGGAGAAATTGAAACTCTATCCAGGAAATTACAAAATATGTGAAGAACAAGTTTCTTCTACACAATTTGGTTTTAGAAACGCATTCGGCACACGTGAAGCACTATTTAGCATTCAAGTATTGTTTCAAAGTTGCCGTGATGTGAACTGCGATATATATGCCTACCTTAATGACTATCGAAAGGCTTTCGATAGAGTAAGACATCATAAGAAAATTTTACAAAAAAATGGCTTATATGATAAATATTTACGAATAATTGTGAACTTGTACTGGAATCAATCTGCTTATGTGAGGTTGGGTAACGAGAACACGGAAGATATAGATATTCTAAGAGGTGTAAGACAAGGCTGTATATTCTCTCCATTGTTATTTAACATCTATTAGGAATATATCTGTAAAGAAGCTCTAGAAGATGTTGAGATGGGAGTATTCTTAAATGGTAACTGGATAAATAACATTCGATATGCCGATGACACTGTGATTTTTGCGGATAGTCAAGAAAGTAGTTGATAAAGTTATCAAAAAAAGCCCAGAATATGGTTTAGATATAAACCCTCAGAAGATCTCTAAGTGATGATCATTAGAAAAGAGTCTATGCATGCAAACTAAATATAGACCAGCAAACCATTGCACAAGTGCATAAGAATATATATTTTGGCACTACCATAAATGATCAATGGGATGCTTCTAATGAGGTGAGGTCTCGAATAGGAAAAGCCCGGACAACTTTTAATAAAATGCGGAATTTGTTCAAACATCATGGGCTGACAATGACTACGACAATCAGGCTTTTGCGTTGTTATGTGTTCTCTACTCTTTTTTTGCGGTGCTGAGACGTGGACTCTGACAGAGTCTTTATGTAAACGGTTAGAGGCCTTTGAAATGTGGCTGTACAGAAGGATATTGCGGATACCATGGACAGACCATGTCACAAATGTTGAGGTTCTCCAAAAAAATTAAAAAAAAACTAAGGAAGAATTGAGCAGCATGAAAATCAGGAAAATCCAATACCTAGGACACATTATGAGGAATACCGCCAAGTACCATTCAAGGAAAAATACCTAGGAAGAGGAGTTTTGGACGAAGAAGAATATTCTGGTTAAAAAATCTCACAGCCTGGACCTCAAAAACATCTACTGAATTATTCTGAGCTGCAAGTGATAGGAACAACATAGTCAAGATGGTAGCCAACATCCGGAGGGGATAGGAACCAGAAGAAGAAGAAGATTCAGGAAATTTAATTAAACTGCTGTTAAAATAGGTCTAAAAATTAATGAGGAGTAGACAGAATAACATGATCAAACAGGAAGAAAAGATGACCACAGATCAACGCAATAACCTTAATATAGACAATTTCACGTTTAAGAACAATCCAAACTTCAAATACCTCGGTGTCAATATGGAAATAAATGTGTCAATAAAATGTGTCAATAATAAATAAATGTGTCAATAAATAAATAAATGTATGCAACAGAAGACAAGTTGAACACCAAATTAGATTACAAAACGCTAACAAAGTTTACTTTTCCCAGCAAAAATGTACTTTCCTCCAAGTTGCTGACCAGGAAGACCAAATTAAATCTATACAACTCGATCATCAGACTAGTAGGTACTGCTATACGGAGTCGAAACATGATGTGCGATCAATAGGTAGGAACGCCAGCTTACAGTCTTCGAAAACAACGCGTACAGGAAAATTTTCAGATCCACTTTTGACCAGGAAACTCAAAGATGGGTTCTCAGATCAAACCGTGAGCTGTACAAGTTAAAGTAAAAAGTTAACAAGCCAATCAACCCAGGGCAGTGAACATCATGAAAGCGAGATGGCTGCAATGTGAAGGACATGCGATCAGAGTGGATGCTCCCAGAATAGTTCGCCAGATCTATGAGAAGATGATGGAAGTCTCAAGACCCCTTCGAAGACCGAGGAGTAGACGGAAAGATGAGGTGACCTCTGATTGCAGACAGATGGGCCTCACTGGATGGGAGGATGCGGCGCTGGATAGGAAGGAATGTAAACAGATAGCGAGAGCGGCACGGGATCGTCACGTCCCAAAAAAGCCAACGGAGTGAGTGAGTGAGTGAGTTTAGATAAAATATATTTGTCTGTTTTTTTGAAAACTTAGTCTTGAATTTTGTAAAATTTTAAATCTCCAAGGCACAAGGAATTGTTTCTTTGTTGTGTCATAATAACAGAAATAGATTGTGATTTGTGAACTACAAATTTAATTCCACAAAATTTTCCGGAATTAACCGAAATATTAACATTTTGCATTAATCACCTGCAATAAATCTTAAAACATAATCGCACTCTAATCAAATGCTAATTAGGAAAACAATTTTATAAGAAACATCATCCATTACAAACATTAAACGTCCGTCAGACATCCATTCCCGGACAAAGAAAACTCATCATGCCTCCGCAAAATAATTTGCAACAGTAATTCAAACCTCGTAAAAAGATCCTCCACTTAACCACAATACTAAAAGAAAATCGTATCATATTACCTGAAATAAATTAAAAAACTTTCCTTTTAACCAGAATGTAAAAGAAATTGAATCAAACAGGAATTAATTAATTTTAGGCGTTGTCCCTTTCAAGAGATACAATTCCACCCTTGCAAGACTCTTTCACGCCGACATGATTTATACCCCGCGATTTTTCCTCCCCTTTCACCGGAAATACGCAAAAAAATCCGCGGCACGATAAACTGCCGATTTCCGGACCACCCCCCGGAAATACGACAATAATATTCCGACCTACATTTAGAATTAACTTACAGCGATAAGAATATCTTGATTAAAAAAAATTAAATTTCTTATAAAAATGAATTTGGTAATAAATATTTTCGCATTTGACAATTTCCGTTTGCCGGTCGCGGCTTTGAATGCACAGCGAGTTCGAAAAAAGCCAGAACGTTCCCTATTGAATAATGCAGCGGCGTATCGACCGGCGCGGCTGGCGTGAGCCACTCGTCATAATTTAATATTACTGGATACGTGTGTTTCCACAATCTCTGCATTAACAAGTTAAATATACCCACTCACAGCGAGAGAGAGTAAATATATGGTCGATAGTTGTGTGTGTTATAAACTTCATGTCGAGGGGATGTTTCGACATCGCCTTTTCATGTCCCACTACGTTCTGCATTGTCTTTTATTGTCGCGTAGTTTCACACGTCGTATGCTTTAAGAAGAACTCGTTTTGTAATTATCAACAAAACAAAAGAATAATATATAAGTATGTGACGATTTCAGAAAATGGAGAATGAAGACGAACCATGAGTTATACCGCTTATATTGGGTTAGGTTAGGTTTTTGGGTGTTTTTTTTTGTTAGAGGTTTGTTTTTCGACCTGGCAACACTGTTTCTAGTGACAGTCAAAAAACTTGCGTCAATTTCCGCCATGTTTTCGGGCATTTTTTTGACGTATAACCAGTGAAAATAACAAAATGTGTTCGAAACTTGCATATTCCCGCCCTTTAAACAAGGCGGGAGCGCATGCGCTTAACTAACCGTAAAAAGTGCTATTTGATAGGCGACAGCTGATTTATGCTCAGTATGTATTGCCATTTCATCGTGAATAGACTTACGTCAGAACAACGATTACAATTTGTGCAAATTTACTTGGAAAGTCGTGGTTCAGTTCGCGAAACATGTCCATTTTACGGTCGACATAATCGTCAAACCGAGCAAGTTATTCGGAAATCCATGGATCGTTTTCGCACTAAGCATCTGCGATAATGTGCATCCGCAGAGACGTCGTACAGTGCGCACCGTAAAAGTTGTTGCAGCTGTGGAGTGCAGGGTTGAGGAGGACTCGAATGAGTCGATTCGCCATCGCATCGTGCACAGCAATCGGAGCCGAGTCTATCCACCATATGCGTTGTACATATGCGTGACCATCATATACGTCGTACGTTTATAGAATGGGCCGGAAACAAGATTGTTCTTCACCCTCATTTTCACAAATAATTTGTTCAGCAATATTGCAGGATTTGAAGCGAGGAAAATCCAGAAGCCATTATTGAGACGCTGTTACATCCACAAAAACACACTATTTGGTGTGCCTTGTGGGTTCAGAACACCATCTATGGATCATATAGGAGAAATGATCAATAATTTATGTGAAAGAATCGAAGGCATCAAAGAGGAAATATTACATCCTGAAACCAAGGAAAGAGAGACATGGATGACTGACGAAGTATTATAAATAATGGATCAAAGAAGAAGCTGCAAAGCAAACCCAGACGAATACAGAAGACTGAACAATATTATCAAGAGAAAAATCAGAGAAGGAAAAGAAGATCTGAAACAAAGATGATCAGACGTTGAAACTTTACAAAGTAAATATGACAGCTTCCGTACTTCCGACAACTTCAGTACAAGACCTTAGTTTAGAGATGAGCATAGGACGAGTTTTTCGTTCCAGATCCCATCCCATGGGACGAATCTTTGTCACTATCCCATCACATTTTCGCCCCACTGTCCCATCCCACAAACCTAAAATTTTTGTCCCATCCGATCCCATTCATCCTATTCCATCCCGGTCGCGTGGCCCGTCCCATCATCCCATTTTCCCATACAGTAGACTTTCTTTTCGGTTTAGACTTTCTTAACGATAATTCGTTCAAATTGAATTTTTCCGTTAATACTTAAGCTGACAGTAATTATGTTTCTACGCAAACGAATCGTAAGACTTTTCAAGAACTATATCGTAATCACAGAAATCTCCTGAGCTGGACATATTATGGAAAATGTGGGTATTGGCACAATAAGCAATTAATTGTGCACGAACTAGATTTACTAGATTATCAAAACTCGTCTCACTCCGTCCCATACAAATTTGTCGTCCCATCCCATCCCATGCAACGTTCATACCACTCATCCTATCCCATGGAACAATGGGATGGGTCTATGGGATTCCATGCTCATCTCTACCTTAGTCTACATTAGTAGGTAGTGATGGTAAGCTAATCATCAACAAAAATGTAAGAATTGATTGCTTGGAAGAACTTTTTACGATAAATCCACCTGAAGTTAATGCAAAAACAGGACCAGATATTATAGCAGAAGAAGTAAGGTCGGCAGTACAGGCAATGAAAGATGGCAAAGCAGCAGCACCAGATACATTCTGAATTCCTTAAGTTGTTTGATGAAAAACCAATTGAGTGGTTGGCCCAACTCTTTAATAAAATTTTTAATTCGGGGAACATTCCGAAAAAATGGCCAAACAGAGTTTATAACCTTGCCGAAGAAACGAGGAGCTAAAAAATGCAGTGATTTCAGAACCATAAGTTTGATGAGGCCATGATGATGATGCCAGGAGCCGTCTACTGAAAATCATTCACAAAAGAATCCACAAAGTTTGTGAAGAACAAATGTCACCTACACAATTTAGCTCAGAAATGAGCTGGTACTCGAGAACTGGTACTCGAGAAGCTTTGTTCTGCACCAAATCTTATTCCAGAGGTGCAGAGACATAAAGTGTGATGTTTATTCCTGTTTCATTGACTATCGAAAGGCTTTTGATAGAGTGCAACATTACAAGATGGCCGAGGTGCTACACAATAGTGGGATAAACGACAAAGATCTCCAGCTCATAATTAATTCATATTGTAATCAATGCAGCCGTGAGGGTAGAAAATGAGAAATCTGACACAGTAATGATATGCCGAAGAGTGAGACGGGGCTGCATTTTGTCGCTATTGATATTTAATCTTCATTCAGAGTATATCTTTAAAGAAGCCCGCGAAAATGTGGAAGAAGAAATACCAGTGAATGGAGAGAAGCTGAACAATATCTCTTCTTCTTCCTTCAAGGGTTAGGCATTACTGCTTGTTCCGAACTTCAAGTTATCTTGATTATGACCATCTTTTCTTCTGTCGACCTACGTCTCTGCGTCCGCTTGGATGGTACTTTAGAATTCGTTTCGGTATTCGTTCTTCTTCCATCCGTTTAATGTGCTGTCTCAATTAATCTGTATATTCTTCTATCTTGTCGTTTACGCTGAAAATTTCTAATTCCTCTCTTATTTCCTCGTTTCTTATTCTGTCGGTTCTAGTGCATCCCGCTTAAAACGCTTCTAAGGAATCTCATTTCGGCTGCCTGTATTTTGGATCTGTCCTTTGCATTCAATATCTACGATTCACTTCCGGAAGTAAGTACAGGGACGGCCATGGTCGTAAAATTTTAGTCTTGTCTCCTGTCTCGTTTTATGTTTTAAAGTTCTGTTGATTGTACCACAAATTGCCTGAAATTTGTGAACTTTATTCTCTACATCTTTGTCGTTCTTATATGAGGTATCACAGCCTAAATAATTGAAGTGAGAGACCTGTTGCTGAACAATATGATACTGTAATATTTGCTGACAGCTTGGATGGTCTTCAACACCTTGTCTCTCGAATCGGTGAAAGTAGTGAGCATTATGGCTTAGATATCAACATGAATAAAACAAAGTTCATGGTCATCAGCAAGAAAGACATAGACCTACCAAGTTACGTTCTTAATATTAATGGTACCTCTATTGAGTAAGTAAGCAAACACATATATCTTGGAACCAACATTAATGACCAATGGGATAATTTACAGGAAATTAAAGTACGTATCGAGACAGCTGCGTTTTGTAAAATGGCTATTGTGTTTAAAAGCCATTACTTCGCGATGGAAACAAAATTAAGATTTCTACGTAGCTATATATTTTCCATTCTTTTCTATGGCGCTAAGACCTGGACTTTGACCGAGACGATGAGTAAACGACTTGAGGCATTTGATATGTGGTAGAGCCGAAGAGCAGGAGAAGGCTTAGAGTGCTATGGACAGATAAAATTAGAAACAATAACTTTCTCCATAAAATGAAGAAAGGAAAAGAAGTCCCGAAAACAGTAAAGTGCAGGAAACTACAATATTTAGGTCATGTAATGAAAAATGGATACAGGTATAAACTGCTGCAGAACATTCTTCAATGAAAGATTCCTGGAAAAAGAGAACGAGGAAGAAGAACATCTTGGCTTGGAAACTTAAGAAGATGGACTTCACACACGAGTGAAAAGCTATTCAGAACATCCAAAACTGACATATCTATGATGATCATCAACATCCGGAACGGATAGGCACAAGAAGAAGAAGATGGGCTGGCGGAATCATTGGCCCATATTTCTTTAAAGATGATGCCGGCCAGCACGCGATAGTCAATATAGTACGCTATCGATTCATGATTGCTGACTTTATCGTTACCCAGTTGAATGGCGTTAATGTTGAGGTGCTTTGGTTCCCAAAAGACGGCACAACGTGCCACACAGCGCGCGTCACAATCAATTTATTGCAGGAAACATTCGCATAATCTCGTGTAAAGTGATATCACACCTAGGACTACTTTATGTGATGAGTCGCTAGCGTACGTCAATAAGCTGGGAGTCAACATTCGCCGCGTTATTGCCGATATACGGCCCCGACTGCTCGAAAAGGCGGACGAAAATTGGACTTCCAGATTGCATTTCATTTTAACCAGCCTCAGCGAACATATGCCCCAAATCATATTTAAGCGGTAATGTCATAAAATTATCTTTCCAATAAAGCCAATACCATGGCCGTTAAAATGATTTTTATGAGTTTCATTTCAGTTCAAAGTTCTATACCTCTTAAAAAAACACCCTATATGAACACCCGGAGTTCAGTTCGGACCCAGTTCAGATATTCACCCTTAGTATAGTCCGTACTTAATAAATAGCGAGATTAAGATGGATAGGACATATCTAGCGAATGAAGGTTTCAGAGTCAGCAAAATTTATCGCACGACAAATACCAGCAGGAAAAGGAAGCGAGGAAGGCCAAAAACAAGATATATGGACCAGATGAAAGAGAATCTAAGAGCTATGAAGATAACCGGACGGAAAGCCAAGGGCCGGAATAGATTGGAGTGGAACAAAATCGTAGAATAGGCTAAGTCCCATAATGGGGTTTGGAGCTAAAGCTGATGATGAAAGTTCATATGTCGCAAGTTGATAGTTTAAACAGACGAATAAAGTTTTATTTCAACTTTATGGATTCACAAAATTCAGATGTCACATGTTAATAAGTTTTAGTATTTAGCAAGCAAGACTGTTGTTGGAACAAACCTATTATCTAACTCGTCAAGGGGTACAGTAAACGTATAAAGTTCGCAGTACAAGTCACCACCGAGATCTACAATCTATGAAAACTGGAACTAGAACACTGGACTGGAAAATCGTACTAAAAGATTAGATTGGTGAGACAAAGTGTAGAAACATAAGCTTAGACAATATTATATAGAAAGTACTTGATATCTTGAAAGTACTTGTAATAGACTAATAACAATAAAAGAAGGCTACCAAGCACTAGATCAGATGAAAAATTACAAAGACAGATATTTAAGAAAGACAAAGACACATTACAGAAAATGGTTGTCAACATCTAAGCACAATAGATCAAGTTGGTCGCAGTGTAGAAAGGCTTTGCAGCCAAACGACCCCCACACAAAAAAAAACATCTAGATTCAAGGTTTTCTTACCAGCACCCTGGAACACAACCATAATTCAGCCAGTAAACAAAAAAGCAGACAACACAGATCCTAACAACTACAGGGGACTCTCATTCTTAAGGCCGGTCCAGACTCTACGTTTTGCACAACCTTTTGTCTCCACAGTTCAACACGTTGCAGATAAAACGTTGCGTGTAGATAGGAAAAGTGCACAGTTTTAAAAACGAAGACGGTACAGTTGCAGCGATAACTGAGCTAGAGAGCATAAATATCTATGAACTGTGCAGACAAGTCGGCGCATGTAGACGGTACCAGACTAGTGACCAGACTAGTACCTTCTCCATGACGATTTCACTAAAACTGTACGAAATATTCAGATATATCTGCACCGTGTAGACGCTCTAAAAATTTCAACGTTTTCATTCCGTCCTAAGACTGCGCAAACAAAAGGTTATGCAAAACATAGCGTCTGGACCGGCCTTTAGACATAACATACAAAATCGTTTCAAGATTCATCCTTAATAGAATCAGATAACAACTTGAGAAGGAACTAGGAGAATACCAAGGAGGTTTCACACTCTGGAGGAGCTGTCCTGCCCTAATCGTGAGTCTCAAGCTAATAATGGATTACAACAGGAAGAGAAATTGTGATCACATTTATAGACTTCCAAGTAATATCATAGTATCAACCACGAACGTCTCATCGAATATCTAAAAAGAGCTGGTATAGATGACGTAAGAATAATCCTAAACATGTACTGGCAATAGACGGCCAACGTCAGAATCAACAACCAACTTCGAGCATGAAATTCACAGGCACACTAGTAAACGACAGATGGGACCCACTACAATAGATCAAAAGAAGGTGAGAACAAGCCAGACAGGCATTCAACAAACTACGTCGCTTGCTATGCGATAAAAACCTAAATTTAGAAATCCGCAACAGAATGGTAAAATGCTAGGTTTGGCCAGTCCTACTGCATGGAGCAGGAGCAGAAACCTGGACGATAAAAGTAGCATTAACAAGAGTAGTACCATTAACAAGATCGAGGCGTTCGAGATGTGGACACTCAGAAGAATGCTCCGTATCCCATGGGTGGACCACATTACCAACGAGCAGGTGCTGAGAAGGGCAGGAGTGGAAAGATTACTATTCAATACCATAGCAGCGCAAGATCGGATATCTGGGTCACATACTAAGGGAGTCAAAATAACGAATTCCCCAGCTCATACTTGAAGGAAAGATAGAAGGCAGAAGGGGCATCAGACGTAAACAGCGCTCATAGGAACATCAGTAACTGGACCGGAATCAAAAAGTTTGGTGAAATGTGCCAAGCAGTAATAAACAAAACATTAAGAATAATTCAATAAATGATAATTCGCCAACGCACATAGGTGTGTAAGGGTAAGGCAACCGACGGAGAAGAAGGCAAACAAGACTAAGCATACACATAAATCGGCATTATAGCCTACAGGTAAGATAGTAACTTAGGAATCTGGTGTCGACCGCATGTCGAGCGATGTCCGACCGCATTTGTTCGAATAAAACAAATGTGACTAAAGTACCACCTTTGCAGAGAATATGACAAACTTAGACAGACGACATAAACATTTCGAACCTAACAATGATAGGGGAGTATGTAATCTTTGGAACCATTTCATAGAAAATGAAAAGGGAGGACAACTTTCAACAACCTAGCACAATGATAAGGGGCAGTACTATACTTATACAGGTACCATATCAATCATAAGGGACGGCAATAGTACCATATCAAAAAGGTGAGAGGCTGTACAATCCTTATATGGGTAGCGTATCATAAACCTGTGACTAGGGGGAAAGTAATCTTCCAAACCTATCATTAAAAATGATAAATGGGGCCAAGATACATTCTGAAGATACAGCCAGAACTTAATCCATCTGGAATTGTGGAGTCAAACAGCCGAAATTTTAAAAAGCGCAACAATAGAACTTCCTACTAGAAGATATCAGCCGAAAACTAAATGGATAACTGACGAACTCCTTGAATGAATGGATGAAAGAGTCTACAAGAAAAGATGATGCAAAGTACAACAGTCTGCAAAGAATCATAAGATCCAAAATTCGACAAGCAAAAAACACCTAGCTTGAACAAGAATGCTCGGAGATAGAAAGGCTCCAAAACTTGCACGATGATTTTAACTTACATAAAAAGATATAAGAGGCAACAGGTATATACAAGAAAAGAACCACGAATATGCTATTCGATAACTACAACAAATTGATAACTGATGCTGAAGAGAAGTCTGATGTTTGGGTGTACTACATTAACAGGCTATTTGATGATTCATCAAAACCCATCAACACGGACAACCAAAGTCAAGAAAACTGGATAGGTCTTCCAATAACTAAGGAATAAATTTAATATGCTATGAAATCAGCGAATATTTAATAAGAAAGTAGTTGGACAAGATGAAATACCATCCGAAATCATCAAACTGTTTGACTCTGAAAACCTTACTATCCTCGAAAAGATCTTTAATGGTATGTATCTACGACGTAGGCATATATCCAAATGAATGGCTGACATCTACTTTCATTGCATTACCAAAGTGTAATAACGCCAAAAAATTTAGTGGGTATAGGTTAATCAGTGTAATGAGCGACATGTTGAAAATATTTCTTAAAATACTACATGATTCATAAAATGCGAAGAAATGATTGAAAGAACACCGTTTGCATTCAGGGAGACTATGGGGACACGAGAAGCTCTTTCCAGTCTTCTGGTCCAAAATTGTAAAGATGTTCAAAAGGATGTCTTCATTTCTTTTATCGATTATGATAAAGCATTTGATCGCGTACAACATGTTAAACTCATCACAATCTTAAAAAATATACGTCTCGACAACATATACGACTTATCAAAAACCTTTGCTGGAATCAAAAAGCTGAACTTAAGCTGGATGATGTTACCGTCGAAAATCTGACAATCAACAGAGGTGTTCATCATGGATGCATTCTCTCCCCTCTTCTGTTCAATATCTACTCTGAAGAAATTTTTAAAGAAGCTACAAACTTTATAGACAAGGGCATAAAGGCAAATAGTGTTTACATTAATAACATTAGATACGCTGACGGCACAACATTGATAGCAAATAGTATAGAAGACTTACAATGTTTGGTAAATAGAGTAAAGGAAGAAAGTAAAAAAGCGGACCTAACTATGAACATCAAGAAAACCAAATTCATGATCATCAGTAAAAACTGTCTGCCATATACTGATGCTGTAATTACAGTCGAAAACAAAGCTATCGAACTCGTATCTAATTTCAAATACCTAGGTTGCTGGCTTAATGAAGAATGGAATTCTGGTAAAGAAATAAGATGTAGGATAGAGATGGCCGGATCTTCTTTCTAGAAATTCAAGAAAGTGATCTGGAATAGTACAATCAACAACCATATTCGTTACGTAAAATGTATGGTCACCCTTCTATATGGTTTGGAGACTTGGTTATACGGTTTGCGTACCTTGAAGATTTCCACAATGAACAAAATTTAAGCCTTTGAAATGTGGTGGCGGTAACGCCGTGGTGGTGGTTTGCTGAAAATACCGTGGACGGATAGAGTAACGAATGAAGAAGTGCTAAGAAGATTAGAAAAAGAAAGAGAGATATTAAAAAACGGTTGAAGTAAGAAAGACACAATATCTTGGACACATCATCCGTGGGCTAAAATATGAACTGCTGCAACTAATTGTGGAAGGATGAATTGAAGGCAGAAGAGTAATCGGGAGGAAACAAATGTCTAGCTTGAGAAACATCCGAATCTGTACAGGACTGAGAACAATTGGCGAACTAGTCCATATTGCAAGAGATAGAACGATGTTTAAAAACATTATATTAAATTTATTCTAATTTCAATGTAATTATATTAAAGAGACCACATTTTCATTGAGACAAAGCGGGACAAATGGGATGAAATGAGAATTATAATTTAGTTACAAAAGCAGAACAATAATTAAAAAATATATATTTTATCTACTCACACACCAAAATGAGCACATTATTAATACATTATTGTATGTGAAGGACGCCATTATTATAATAGTGTGTAAAAGTATCCAAATCGTGAGTAAAAGTTCAATATAAATCAAATGGAGTTTTATTATTAAACGATTTCTGTTTGTTGTTACTATGGCAACAACTTGCTTCATTAAACAAAAAACATAAACGTAGTGAAAATAAATTTTCTGGCGTGCACTCGTAACGTATCTTTTTACCAATAACGCCTCACCAAAAAAGATCATTCTCGCAAATATAATTTTTCGGAAAATGGTTACTAATATTCAAAACATTTTTTCACATATTCCCATAAAATCTCACCCAATGAAAATTTCAGAACATACAGGTTCCATTAAACGACCGGATTTTCTGAAATAAGTCAGAAATTTTTATAAAAACTGCTTGGAATATCTTGAACAATAGACAGTTCAATTCGAGAATATTAAGAAAATTCACTGGGTGACACTAAAAAAATGAGATTTTATGGAAAAATGTGGAAAAATCCTATTTTATATATTTTCTAAAAAGCGGGATATTTTTAAAAATCGGCGGGACGCGGGACTGTCTTCCAAAAAGCAGGACTGTCCCGCCAAAATCGGGACGTGTGGTCACTTTAAATTATATGTCGTTGTGTACCATTCAAATTTCAATAAACGAATAAAGAAGAAGAAGAAGATGAATAAACTTTAATCATAATTTTCTGGCTTGAAAAAAATCATATGGTGACACACTGACCCAATTCATACCCTTTAATGTTTGTAACAAATAAACATTTCGTGCGGGGCACTGAAATATTTATTAGATAATCTTGTTCCAGTTTTCAAGGGGAAAAAACCGATTTATAATGTGTTTTTGTTTGAGTTGAAGGAGGCTTTTTGTGTACGGCGAAGGCGCCTTGGCGATATCGGATTAGAAAATGGTTTGTTATTAATCTTGGCTTTTATAAAAAGCGAAAAACCGCAACAAGCTTAATTGTCATACTCCGCTTTTAAACGGGAAATCGCGTGTGTAAACATTTTTCCGGTTAAGAGCCCTAATTTTTAAATGCCCTTGTCAAGCTCAAAGTCTTGAATAAAATTAGTCCAGTGGATTTTAAAAGAGAATAGATTGTTCTTACATTAATTCACAGTTAAGAACCTTTCAGTTTGCTTTAAATAACTCCTTTTTTCTGAAATCTAACAAATTTTCCTTAAATCTAGTTAAAAATGCAAAAACTCACTCACCGAAGCAGACATTTCAACAGCAATTTCACAAACGGACTCACAACATGTTTAGCACAATTTACTCACAAAGTTTTAGCACAATTTTCACAGAAGTTTTGCTCACAAGAAAATTTATTTACACCGGACCGTCGCACGCCAATAACTAAAAACGTTCAGACTCGTATTCTGACTCACCTTACTTGCAATGATAACGTTCGCTTCGACCCGATTTGTTTACATTTTTTGCTGCCCACACGCTTATCGCCCGTTCTGTCTGTTTTTTGTTTGTTTGCGGAGAGATTTCAGTACCAGTCGCAGATTTACACCTTGCTAGCATCCCATTGTGTTTCGCAATTATTTGTCTCAACCTAATCACTAAATAAATCTTATTTTAAAATAATAAATAAATTTATAATATCTCAAAAACTAACAAGGTTTGGCAAGCTTTATACCAATAGAATTTAAAACTAGAACAAAGCGGCTAACTATTCTTGCGAAGATGTATAAATCTGCCCTTAAAACTAACTATAGAGTTATGAATTAGTCAAAATGAACATTAAAACTGCAAATTATATCAAAAAGTGTGTCATGCAAATGGGAAATATCGCAGTAACCAACAATATTGTACAAACTTTGTTAATTGATCTTGAAACTAGATTGCATTGACTAATTGTTGTTGCGAAATTTATAAATCTAGTCTCAAAACAAACCGAGTAATAAATTACCCAATATAAACATTGGGAATAAAACTGAGCGGGTATTTCGCTCAAAATCACCTTTTCAAATTACATATATACAAAAAAATAAAAAATGAAAATCAAGTTTTGGTAGTTTATTTCTGGTTCAAGGATATATAAACTAGTTAAAACTGTAAGGGCGATTTATTTTGTATTAAAGCATATTAAGCCTTATAAAAGTTACAAGCTTTTCAAAGCTATCAAACTCTTGCTTAATTTCCTGACCGTCCCCCATCTGGTAATCAACTTATCTGTTAGAAAACATGGAGTTGTGTCATATATTTTTTTTAGTAGGTGTAACAACCGCGCCCCCCAAAAAAGTAAATAACCTATATTCAATGATAAACGGCAAGCACCTAGTAAATTGATAAAAATATTTATTTTTTATTTAGAATAGTTAAATCATTTGAATACACTTGCAAGTAAATATTACATAGAAGTATATAGCATTTACTTTGGTTGCTTTGCATTAAATATGTCATGCTAAATCTCAGAAAAATAACACTTTTTTGCAAGGGAACGGTCGTGGAAAACTTGGGTACGATCTTGAATATTTATTATTATTATAACCTTTTATTGGCATATATACAAAATATATTAAAATATATTACATACTATACATATATTACCTACACGATATATACTAAAGGAATAGGTTCTTCCTTTTTGCCTATTTGCTCTTTCCACTTTTTCACCCTCCTTAACAATTCCAAACCAATTCCACTTTCATCCATACACTTCTTCCATTCTTGTCCTAGCCTTTTCTCCTGTTCCTTCCATTCATTCCTTGTACATTCTTCTATCCAATGTTCCCATCTATCCTCTCCAGCCCCACAAACTGTGCACTTCCGATATTCTTCACTCATCCAATATTTCCTACCACGCTCTTCACTTCCACACCTAAACCTTGCCAGTATGATCTGCGTGTCTGCCTCTTTCGTTGAGTATAAATAGGTAGGTAAACGACCAAGCACCTGAATCTTTGCATATTCTTTGAAAAATCTACTGTTTGCAATTTGGTCTTGGCGTTCCTGTAACTCTACCTCTACTAATCGCTCACCTAGCATTTCCACCCAGTTTGCCCCTTCCCTCTTAAGTTTTTCTAGTCCCTCGCCAGATATCCCTGCTCTTTCATATAATTTCTTTTTATTCATTCCCCACGCATTCCCATTCTTCCCTCTTTCACCCTCCTGATTTGCCATTCTATATACCGCTTTTATTATTCTTTCATCCCCCATTTCACTCACCTTGTATTCATATCTTATCACCCTGTTTGCCGCTAAAACGGCCACCTTGTAGGCATTCACCTCTTGCAGAACTATGTAGCCTGGTGTCGATTTGTCTAACTTTAGGAATTTCTTGTAGAAGTTTTGTTGAACCCTCTCTATCTTCTCTTCCTCTCTAATCCCCCATACTTCCGAACCATAGGTCAAAACACTTCTCACACACACTTTCCATATTACCTCCGCCGCCCTAAAGTTCCCTACAAAACTAGATCTCCATCCCTTCCACATGCGTTCTGCCGCCACCCACGCTTTTTTTGACACATAATCCACATGCTCCCTATTAGTGCACCCAGTTCCAAACACATATCCTAAATACCTACACTTTTGCACCTCCTCAATTTCCTTTCCTAGCCATTCGAAACGTTCTTTCCTATATTTACCTCCCCTTTTAAAACGCATCCATTTAGTTTTTCCCAGGTTTACATTTAGCTCTCTCTTTTTAAAATAACCTCTCAGCCTTTCAATCAACTCCTTCGTTTCTCCTGCGGTTTTAGCGAACACTACCATATCGTCCGCGTAGGCTAAGCTCCACACTTTCTTTCTCCCTATAACCACGCCTCCAGCTTGGCCATCTGTCAACACTTTCTCCATGTCAGCCACATAGAGATTAAAAAGTGTAGGACTCAACGGGCATCCCTGCCTCAGACCCTTTCTTACTTCGAAATACTCAGATTCACACCCATTCACTCTAATCTTACATACTGTTTCCTTATATAACTCTCTTACATTCCTTATCACACTCTCTGAGATTCCCTTTTTTCCCAAGCACTCTACCAACTTCCCTCGATCTACCGAATCATACGCCGCCTTTAGGTCAATGAAAAGAGCAAACAGGCTCCCTCTGCTTATTTCTTGATCAATTATGTAGCGCAGGGTTACTAAATGCTCTATCGTACTCCGTCCCTCTCTGAAACCAGCTTGCACCTCTGGCACTAGATGCTTCTCCTCTATCTCTCTCCTCAACCGCTCGTCCAATATTTTGGTGAAAATTTTATATGCCGAATTCACTAGCGTAATCCCCCTGTAGTTTCCTACATTTTCCCTATCTCCACTCTTATATATTGGGTGAATTATTCCCTCCTTCCAGCTCTTTGGTGCACTCTTTGCTTCCCTCCATACCAAATTCAATTCTTGGGTGATTCTTGTCTTACACTCTTTCGGGATAGCTTTCCAGGCTTCGTTTCCTACGCCGTCAGGGCCTGCCGCTTTTTTGTTTGTTTTAGTGCTGCTATAACCTTTTCCACTTCATCAATCTTTATTTCTTCTTGGCCTAAATCTTCCAAAGCTTGTTCCTCCCTTACTCTTCTATTCCCTACTCTTTCCTGTGGCTCGACTCCTTCCAACAAAACCAAAAAGTGACTTTTCCACTTTTCCATCGGAATGCTGTTTGGAAATCGTTCTCTCCTCGCTCCTCTTTCTTTTAAATACTTCCAGAGCTGTGCTTCTGTTTTGATGTCAAGTATGCGCTGACGTTCTCTTCTCTCCCACTCCTGTTTTTTCTTCGTCTCCAAATCCTTTAATTCGCCTTTAGTCTTTAACCAATCTTCTTTACTACTGGTGCCCTCTCGCCACTTTCTCATAACCTCTCTATACGTTTGTTTCTCCGTCATATATTCTTTGTCTGCCCATGATCTTCCCGGTGATGCTGTTGTGATTTTCTTCTTTACCATCCCTGCCTCCATATTCTCTATAATCTTGTCTATATCTTTTAATTCCTTCCAGTTTATTGCTTCCACTCTAGCCCTATACTTCTCAGTCGCTTCGTTGTCCCATCTGGTAACCCATTTCTCCTCCCTAGATGCAATTATTGTTTTCGTCATCAAGTTTATTGCCACTGGCATGTGGTCTGAATCAATTCTCCCTCCTATCTCCATCTCTTTAATTTCCTGCCTTGCCGGGTCATTTGCCACTACCAGATCTATAGTCGATAATCCTCCTGCCCCCACAAATGTGAAATCTCCCTCCCAGTCTCCTTCCACACACCCATTTACGACGTCCCATTGATTTTCCCTTACCCATTCCGCCCACCCTCTCCCTTCTGCATTTCTAACTTTATCCTTGGCTTTCCTTATTATTTCTCTACCTTCATTATCCATTGTGTGGAACTGCTCTTCCCCGATTCTAACATTCCAATCGCCTCCTACCAGTAACTTTGCCATTACCGTTCCTTCTCCATTCATTTTTATTGCCTCTTTAATTACTTCCAGTCCTTTGTTGTTGTATACCGTGGCCACTTGCCACCAGGCTTCTTCTAATTCCACTTCCCTGCACACTACGCCTTCTGCCTCTTCCAGTCTTCTTTCTGACTCTTTGATATTTCTTTTAACTCCTGTTAATATACCCCCCTTTGCTCTTCCATACTTATATTCTCTCTGGGCCGGCTGCAATTTCCATCTATAGTCTTTGGGAAGTTTTCCTTTGCAGCTCTCCCATTCTTTTTCCTGCATCCAGGTCTCAACCAATCCAATTATATGAAATTTCTTGAGAAACATTATAATAGATCTGTTATCGCTTTCCAATTTCCTCTTCAGTCCCGCCACATTCCAAAAGAGTATCTTAATATTTTCCGTTAACCGTTCATCATTGTTCTTGTGTCTTCTCGCCATCTCTCTCTCTTTTATTTGAAACAGACTTAGTTTTTTTGGCATAATTTTCTGTGACTCCTCCCATGTTACCCAATTTCCATCCACTTCCATCTTATTATAACCGATCTTCACTTTGTGCCCTCTATCTTTTAGCATCTTTGCTTTCTGTTGCAAATCCCTTTGAATTTCCTGTTCTTTCTTAGTAAAATCGTCTTGGATAAAAATATCAGACCCCTTCAGCTTATATTTATTTAGCATTATTTTTCTCTTTACTTCCCAACTTGTCAATTTTGCGACGAGTACGATACGGGTACGATCTTGAATAAAGGGGGAAGGTCAGGTTCAGTGCGGAACGGTTAAGAAAACAGATCTTTATAAACATCTTTTAATATGTGAAGATATATTTATTTAACATGGAAAAAATGATACAAAAAATTAATATAAAATGCACTTAAAAATAAATAAATAATAAATAAATAAATCTCAGAACAATAATACTTTTTTGCAAGGGGACGGTCGTGGAAAACATGGGTTTCTTGAATATCGAATCAACGATCTTGAATAAAGGGGGAGGTCAGGTTCAGTGCGGAACGGTTAACAAAACAGATCTTTCTAAACATCTTTTAATATTTGAAGATATATTTATTTAACATGGAAAAAATTATAAAAAAAAACTTAATATAAAATGCACTTAAAAATAAAAGGACCGTGTTTTAAATGAATAATACTATTCCATTGATTGACAAACGGTCTCGTAGTTTTCTATTGTATAAACTCTACTAGATAGAGAGCAAGTGGTGATGACAATTTTGTTAAAATTAATTTTGCTTTCTTCTTAGCTTGCAAATGTTTCTCACGATCTGAGTAAATTTTAGCTCTTTCTCTTCTCTTCTCTGTCATCTTTTCTCTTCTCCTTCTTTCTCGGAAAGGGGCGGTCGGGAAAGGGGACAAATTTAGTAGGTAAAATTCATCATTCGAAAGCACTGACAAATGTGTACGTAACACAACCAAATTTTACTGCCTTGTTAGTACAGTGGCCACAGTCGCCTGGTTAGTACAGTGGTTAGTACAATGGAACTAATTTAACTATGATGGTGGACGATCAAGAACAAGAATTCGACGACATACTTTATAGCCATAAAATAATTGGATTCCAAAAAAATCTATGTCTATTAAAAATTTAATACATTTTTAGATATAAGCATGAGTTAGATTGTAAGTATTTGTTTCAGTTAAGTAACAACAAGTCTAAAAACATGTTTGCGACATAGGGAGGGTCAACCTCGCCAGAAATTATCGCAAAAAACGAATTGCTTTCCTGTCAGACAGTCAAGCAGCCATCAAGGCCATTATCTCATACACCATCAGATCCAAACTTGTATGGGACTGTGTGGGAAAGCTAAACACGCTTGACAAAGATAATAAAGCAACGCTAATTCGGTATCAGTACACACTGGTATAGACGGAAACGAAGAAGTGGTTCACCTAGCAAACAAGGGATATCCAGTAATCCCTTTATAGGCCCGGAACACTTTTGCGGCATGAGTGTGAACACCATCCACAAAAGTTTAGATGAAGAAATAAGAGAACAATGGATGAAAACCTGGAAAGAACTTCCAGGGATAAGGCAGTCCGAAGTGATTCTGGGATCTTTTAACCAGAAAAGAACAAAAGCTTGCCTGAAACTAAAGAGGAGCAAGTTTAGAATTCTGACAGGAGTCCTGAGGGGACACTGTAAACTTAGGAAACATCTCAAGGTCATAGGCCTAGAGTAGGATAACGGATTCAGATAGTATTTCAGCAGAGGAAACCCCCATACATCTGCTCAAAGAGTGCGGAGCACTGTCACCTCGGGGCTCACTGCTTGAACGCAGAGGAGTTGCATTCCTTGAATCCCACCCAGATCCTGAAATTCCTAAAGGATTCAGAACTAGGCGCTCTAAATGGGTAAGTACACCAACGCTTAGAGGAAGAGGATGGGGTACAATAGATCTATAAAGGTCGCAATACAAGTCTTCACCACCGTATCTACAATCTACAATCTAGGGACGGGCAGGAATTTCAGCATGTTCAAGTTGTGATTATTCGGAAACGGGGTGTAAAACCTTTGTTTCAAATGATTAAATTAATAGTTTGTCACCCAAGAATTGCAACTATACCTATTTTTTTAATATAGCTCAAGAAATAAATTTTTTATAGTCCAGCGCCACGAGAAGTAAAATTATGGGAGAAATACCCATAAAAGTATGTGAGGAAGTCAAGTGTTTAGGTATAAACCTGGACGCCAAATTAGTTTGGGATTAACAGCTTCAGAAAGCTACCAATAAGTGTAAAATTGATGATGACCTAAGGAACACGTGGCAAATCATGAGAACTAGAACCAAGCATCTGCCAAGAAACCTCCCCTAATAGTAGCTTAAACGTTAAAAACTGTAAGGGCTCCCTATACTTGTGTCTAAGATCAAGACGCACTTGTGTAAGCAGAGGGAGGCGGCAAAATCCCTTAGAGAGACGTAAGGTCAAGGTACTAAAACCAAGTATGGTTGATAACCAATCATACTGGTTGTATACTACGATAGTTAGACCCATTCTGGCATGGTTTCATAATAGCAAAACATTACAAGCTTAACATTACAGCGAAAAAGATCTTCGTGAAGAACATGTGGGACCTATTTGCGTGAATAGAACAATATGGGTAAATACAATAGGCCAATGGCCTATTGGCCTATTGTATTTACCCATATTGTTCTATGGGCTATATTGGCTACGGGCATATGTTCTATAGGCCGCAGTGTTTTAAGAGCTAACCCCTTGGACCCACTTTGGTTTCTATCATCTTCTACTTAAAGATCTTCTTGTATATGTTACGGTAAAAATACGCAGTTAGGTAAATGTACATATTACCTGGGACCTGTACATATTTCCTAGTTTAGTTGGTAAATGTAAGTACAACTTAGATTGAACAACTATTTCCTGCGTTTTATTTTATTAGAATCTAACTTTATCTTATTGGATGCTATTTAGATTTTTAACAACCTTTATCAAACATTGTAAACGTTTTACTTAAATTTCCCATTAGTTTTAAGAAATTGTTTTTGATTGCTTGAATCTATAAAAAAATAGTTTTAATTTTATTCATTTCCCGATGTTTAATGTTCCCGATGAACAAATGTTTATCTCGCACTTGAAAATGACCTTCAACAGTCGAAACTCGTGTAAAGTGTGTACATTCATATAAGTTCACAAGTTATATAATATTTTTGCAAAAAACATAGTGAATTTTTCTATTCAAGGAAAGTATGAATTACCACGTAGAAACGTTCGCAAGTAAATATCGCTAAAAATATACTAATTGCAATTTTGCAAAAAAAAGAATTTTTGCTTTAGGATATCTACAAGATTTATTTAGATATTCCGAATTTCTAGCTTGTTAAAACAATATACCACACGTTTGCCGCAATCTCCAAACCTTGAATAAACACAATCGTGTGTATAAGGCAACAAATGCTCGATTAAAGAACACTCGATCGAATCCGTCGCTCAAATCAAGGCAAATGTTTACCAAACGTATGGATTTGTGGCTGGGATTTGTGAGTTTGCCAAGCGTGTGGATGCAGCATTAGAATAGTCTTCCTTGGAATATGTCTAGTCATGTCTGACAAGTTTTGTTTGCCCAGTCTTGTCTGTTTAGAGTTGCTTGTCTAGTCGGCATTTTAAAAAATAAATAAAATAAATAACAAATACTCCTAATAATTAACTAAATTTCGAAAAATTTTATTTATTTCTTGCAAAAATTACTAATAAATAATGAACTAAGTTTTACATAACTTGATACATTTTGCAAAAGTTACTAATAATGAACTAAATCTCTCCAAATTTGAAAATTAATTAAAATAATAAGGTACTTACGTATTAACGCCACCGCAGTGAGAAGTCGCGATATGTGGTCTGGATTTATCTACTCTAATATAACCTAATCTAACCCTGATCCAATATTTTTTCTTATTTCGGATCGAGAGGTCACGCTACCGGCGAAATGCGTTGGCGTTAGTACGTAAGTACCAATAATAATTATTGGTTTTCACTCATTGATTAGATATAGTAACAAATCTTGATTTTTATCGAAGAACGAAACAATGGATTTTTAAAAGTTATGTCAAATTCCTACAAACTTTTCTCGAAATTTTCCAAATTTTGGAGCAGTTATAACAAAATTTTAAAAACAACAAAACCTAAAATTTTCCTTGGAATTTATCGAGTTTACGGGTCTATTGAATTTAGTGTTATGGACTTTTTACCTGGTGTAACTGTTATTAAACGTCCTTGTCACGGGTTAACTGAAAGGTCGCCATGGTCGGAAAGCAAAAATGAAGCTTCTAAGTTATCTGGTTCAATAAATATTCGTGTTTTTCTTGAAATAGTTGTAAACATTGTCAACGTGACAGATTGTCGACGCGAACGCAAATAACTAGATGTGGCCACGTTTATTATTTTTTCTAATTAGCAACAGATTTGCTTCGAAATAAAAAAAAGGAAAACTAGTAATATATCCAGGGAAAAATGTAAATAAATTAAGATTTTCATCAAATTAAATGAAAAAAAATCTCCAGATCCTCCATCTGGAAAATACAAATTAAATTTTGAAATTAAAAAAAAAAACAGATAAAACCTTACATTGGACCGAGAGTTCGCGCTGCCGCGCGTATGTTGTCTTGCTTTATCTTCCCGCTTCGCGGCGGGCAACCTAATCTAACCAGGGTTAAACCAACGGCCCTTGCCACTTTGTCCTACATTGGACCGAGAGTTCGCGCTGCCGCGCGTATGTTGTCTTGCTTTATCTTCCCGCTTCGCGGCGGGCAACCTAATCTAACCAGGGTTAAACCAACGGCCCTTGCCACTTTGCCCTACATTGGACCGAGAGTTCGCGCTGCCGCGCGTATGTTGTCTTGATTTATCTTCCCGCTTCGCGGCGGGCAACCTAATCTAACCAGGGTTAAACCAACGGCCCTTGCCACTTTGTCCTACATTGGACCGAGAGTTCGCGCTGCCGCGCGTATGTTGTCTTAATTTATCTTCCCGCTTCGCGGCGGGCAAGCTAATCTAACCAGGGTTAAACCAACGGCCCTTGCCACTTTGTCCTACATTGGACCGAGAGTTCGCGCTGCCGCGCGTATGTTGTCTTGCTTTATCTTCCCGCTTCGCGGCGGGCAACCTAATCTAACCAGGGTTAAACCAACGGCCCTTGCCACGTTGTCCTACATTGGACTAAGAGTTCGCGCTGCCGCGCGTATGTTGTCTTGATTTATCTTCCCGCTTCGCGGCGGGCAACCTAATCTAACCAGGGTTAAACCAACGGCCCTTGCCACTTTGTCCTATGTTGTATGTTGTCGTATGTTGTCTTGCTTTATCTTCCCGCTTCGCGGCGGGCAACCTAATCTAACCAGAGTTAAACCAACGGCCCTTGCCACTTTGTCCTACATTGGACCGAGAGTTCGCGCTGCCGCGCGTATGTTGTCTTGATTTATCTTCCCGCTTCGCGGCGGACAACCTAATCTAACCAAGGTAAAACCACCAATAAAATCCTCACGAGACATTGTACCGTAGCTGTTCGTTGAAATCTGGTTGAAATATGAATGCAAATTCAATACGACGCTTAAAATAATATATATGCTGCCATAGTTAGTTTTTCATATAAAAGCAAAGAGGATCGGATCCTCTTTGATATAAACGGGCAAGAATAAACGTGGCAACATCCAAATAATTGCGTTCACATATACTGTCTGCAATCTTAAAAATGTCAAAAAAAAATTCAACAAAAACAACGCAAAAATTCTTAATTTTTGCTTGCGGAGCTTAATAAAAGAGTACCAAAGACGATTAACAAAAGTTACAACAGGTAAAAAGTACACAAACATATTTTCAAGACAGACCCGTAAAACCGAATATACCCTTTTCCTTAAATAACAAACTTTTTTTTTCTAAAATTTAACAAATTTTCCATAAATCTAGTTAATAAATGCAAAAACTCACTCACCGAAGTAGAAATTTCAACAGCAATATCACAAACACACTCACAAAACGTTTAGCACAATTTACTCACAAAGTTTTAGCACAATTTTCACAGAAGTTTTGCTCACAAGAAAATTTATTTACGCCCGACCGTCGCACGCCAATAACTAAAAACGTTCAGACTCGTATTTTGACTCACCTTACATGGATTGATAAAGTTCGCTTCGACCCGATTTGTTTACGTTTTTTGCTACCCACACGCTTATCGCCCGCTCTGTTTGTTTTTTGTTCGTTTGCGGAGAGATTCTGTACCAGTCGCTGATTTACACCTGCCTAGTCTCCCATTGTGTTTCGTGTTAATTATTTGTCTCAACCTAATCACTAAATACATCTTGTTTTAGCTACTACACAACGTTATGTAAAAAAATTTGTTTTACCAATGTAGTTGCTAAATATATAATATCTCAAAAACTAACAAGGTTTTTCAAATTTTACCAATATAATTTAAAACTAGAATAAAACGGCTACCTATTCTAGCAACATGTATAAATCTACCTCTAAACTAACAGAGATATGAATTAGTCAAAATTAAAAACAAATCTGAAAATGATATCAAAAAACGCGTCATGTGAATTTGAAACATCTCAGTAACTAATAAGGAAGTAATTTCATTTGCTACAATTATGCCCCTACTCCATTTTTGTGAGCATCGTTATTACCAGAGTAATATACAGTGTGTTATTTTATTGTGCTTTGGACTTTTCCTTTCCATCGCATTTCGCTTATTCCCACGATTTTTATTTCCAGTCTTTTTATTTCCTGGATAACGTTATGCGATTTATTGTCTTCGGTCATGCTTCGTACATTATACTTTACCATTTATTCCATGTACCTATTTTCGTAGCTGACCCGGAGATTTTTAGCACCCTCTGTCCATCAAAGGACTGCGGGGTCTGAGGGCTGTTTTGTCAGCCATGTTAAGTGTACTAGGAATAAGATCGTGTTTCGTTGCCTTTCTCATGGGTGCCCATACCGCTTCAATATTATGCGCCTCACACCTAGATTTTTTCGCTGTGCAGCTGTACCGATCTTCATGATCTCCACCTTCACGCTATACTGACGGGGCCACTGCTATCCGGCAGGGGAATGCCTATTTGATGGCGGCATGACTCGCCATGTCATAGTGTCATCCTTGGAGTCAATATTTGTTCGAGTTAGTCTTTCCCGTAGACTATCTTCTTGCGTCCTGCTAGCACTACCGCTAGGTGGTCGGGGACTGCTTATTTGGTATTACTTCTCACTACCACTTACCTCTAACCTTCTCTGAAGGTTATCCGCCACCTGTGACCCCGCTGATAGCCATCAGCTCAGCCTCAACAAAAATATTAATTTGGTATATCTCTAAAATGCTTGTAAATAAACAGAATTTTATTTTTTATTAAGATCCAAATATTATATATTAAACAAGATTATGCAAGAAGCCAACTATAAACCTTAAATGTTTCGTCTAGACTACACAATCAAAGTAGATTATTAAGAGTTTAGTCTGGATGAAACCTTGAAGATTAAGTCTAATCTATTTAAAACGAAACATTCGAAAATCTCTCTCTCTCACTGTTTTTCAATTTGAAGATTGGTTGGCAGCAATTCTTCTCCTCCACTCCTCTCTGTTCTCTGATTGTCTTTTCAATTTTTCATATGATTTTACTCCTATATCTCCTTGAATTTGTTTCATGTATTGTAATCTGGCTCTTCCTCTGCCTCTTTTGCCTTGTACCATTCCTTCCATAACATTGATTATAAAATCATTGTACCTATGCAGATGTCCTATTAACTGGTCTCTTCTCCTCATTATTGTTTTCAATAGGGCTCTTTTTTCACCAATTCTTCTAAGAACTTCTTCATTTGTTAGCCTTGCCGTCCACGAGATTTTCTGCATTTTCCTCCAACACCACATTTCAAATGATTCTAGTCTTCTCGTATCGCATGTGCCAAGTGTCCAAGTTTCTGAGCCGTACAATGCCACACTCCAGACGTAGCATTTCATAAATGCTTTTTTGGTCTCTGCATTTAAGTTCCTTGATCTAAGAAGCACCCGTTTGTTGTTGAAGGCTATTTTTGCGCAATTCTGTTTTTATGTCTGCTGAACTTTTGCCATCTGATGTGATTTTGATTCCTAGGTAGGTGAACATATTAGCTTGTTTCAGTGGTACATCGTTAACTCTAATGTCGGCTGTAATTTGCTAGCGGTTGCATACCATGATCTCTGTCTTCTGTGTGTTGATTTTCATGTTGTACTTTTCTCGTAGTATCTTATTAATTCCTGTTAACGCTTTTTGTAGATTTTCTTCATTCTCTTCAATGACAGTAATGTTGTCAGCAAACCATGTCATTTTAATTTCTACTCAATAGGGAATATGCATCAATTTTTTTTATTTGCAGTAGTGCAAAAGTACAAATGCTTTAGAAATTGAATCACCAAAAACAAGTTACTATGAAGCCGGGCAAAGTAGTTATCATATTGAAGGAAGTGATGATCGAGCAAGGCCCAGAACCTCTGGCATGGATGTCTCTGAAACAGAGCAGATTGAAGCCTCTAGTATTACTAATGACAAAGCTCTGCAAGTAAATATTAAGTCAAAGTACAGAAGTAAAGGTGTTTTAAGAATGGAACAATGTTGCTCTATCTCCTGTTCGTCTTTCATTAGAAAATATTGCAACGTCACCAATACAATCAGCTAGGAAGTTATTTACAGATAACCCAGTTGATAGTGGCATGGCATCTATTTATTCTGATTCTTCAGTGATATCCCCTGATTATGCATCATGTAGCTCATCTGAATTAAGTTGGATGCAAGATGATTTGGTGGATGAAAAATATTTAAAAAATGTAATGCGAATTGGTACAATAACTGCCATAGAAAAAGAGCCTAAAATGTTGCTATTATTATCCAAACAATCATATCATTTAATAAAACTTTTAAGTAAAAGCATCCCACTTCCAATTATAGATATACTAATTACATTAAAGAAATTAAAATTAAATGAATGAATTAACACATTAGCAATGCAGTTTGGTTATTCTCTAAGCACGTCATAAATGCATCTATTTTTCGTAAATTATCCGATTGTGCTTTAACAAAACCACTTTCCGTCATTGTTCTTGATAATTTATAATGTCACTATAGATGAAAATGACACTAGGTACTACTACACAAGAAAAACTACAGTAATATTGCACAGCAAAACAACACAGTGAATATTGACGTCTGTAAATGTCATAACGTGTGCGTCACAGTCCTTGGTTTCGGTTCGACCAATGGTGATGCGTTTCGAAAATTTGAATTTCGCTCGCATAATTTGAACTTTTTAATTTTTGGAATTAAATACAAACTAAATAAGAAAATAATGGTATAGTTGTAATTGCAAGATCATAAAGTATCGGTGGTAAAAAAATCAAGTAAACCTAAATCTCTTGCATATTCCCTATTGATTTTAATTCCTCCTATAGCCTATTTACATTCCTTAATTGCCTCCTCAATATATAAGTTGACTAGTACCGGTGATAAATTGCATCCTTGGCGTAGGTACTCCTTTTCGTATGTATGCCTCTTGTAGTTCACCCTTATATATTTATAATGCCTCTTTGATTTTTGTACAATTCATGTACTATTTGTCAGTCTCTGAAATCTAGACCAGCATTAGTCATAATTTTCATCAGCACATTCCAATTCACATTATGGAAGGCTTTCTCCAAGTCCACAAATGCAACAAACAGCATTCTTTTTAGGTCCAGCATTTTATTTACAATCTGTCTTAACATTAAAATAGCCCCCCTTGTTCCTTTATTCCGTCTAAATCCAAACTGATCTTCATCAAAATTCTGATCAATTTTGTTGTTTATTCGGTTGTATACTATTCTTGTTAATATTTTAGAAATGTGTGATAATAGACTCAAGGTACGGTGTTCTTTTACATTTTAGAGTACCTGTTTTCTTTGGTATTGGGATTATGATGCAGTTTTTAAAGTCTTACGGTATTTCTCCAGTTTCATATATTTCTTTGATTAGTTTAAATATATAACTGATGTGATGATGTGTTTCATCATCCAACCCTTTTATCACCTCTCCAGTTATTTCATCGCATCCATTGTTCTTCAGTTCTTTCACAACCTTTGAATATTCGTCTTTTGTTAGTGAGGGTCCTAACTGATCATTTGTTACATTTTCTTCGTTTTCCAGATAACTCATCTCACTTGGATCTTCATATAATTTTTCTATGTAACGTTTCCATGTCTCTCCCACATTCTTGTTCTCAGTTACCAGTTTTCCATTTACATCTAATATGTTATTTCTACGGTCAATGACTTTCTTGAACTGCTTCCTAATCAGTTCATAGGCTGTTTATATATTTCCCTTCTTTAGCTTTTCTTCTACTTCCTTGCATTGTTTCATTATATATTCTTCTTTAGCCTTCTTTGCTTCTCTGTTGACTATGTCTTATTAGACAAGCTATTCGTAAGATTTCGGCATAAATGTGCCAGCGAGCAATGCCTTCATTGTTGCATTGATCTCAGTCATCCATCGAAGCAAAATAACGTTATGTATTCAAATGTAATTCTTAAGTATTAATTGTCAATTTAGTATTAAGCGTTTAACTTGTTATTAAACTTTAGATCTTACTCTACAATGTTCAACAAGAGTTTGGTATCCAACTTATTTCGTTTTTTGATAATTGCAATTTAAAATCAGGACGCTCTAAATTTTTCCACCCTGTATAATAATCTGATAAGAAAACTATTGTTCACATTTATTGCCATTATAATAAAAATGTAGTTAATAAAAAGTAAATATTTGGAGTTAAATGCAGAATTTGAGCTAGTAGGTTAGATTATCGGAGCCAGATTGGGGTTTTAGAGTCGTGACCGGCCATTCAATGAGGACTTTATGCGGTTTTTCATTTTATTATTTTAATATTGAACTGTTATTAAATTTTTGCGCGTTGGCGGACATTTTATGTAGATTAATATTACATTTTATTGGTCTTTCGTGAACGGATATTACAGTTTTTTTGTGTATTTTATAAACGCAAAATATTTAGTATAAAGGGTCTTCCAATAGGGATTCCGAACTTTGACAATTAGCAGCGACCATAATGTTGAAGCTGCACGTGTAGAATTGGCTGTCATTTATTCAATCTGTTTTGTCAAATCACTATGGCCGAATATAGCGTTAACAACACAGGTGCAAATGATAAAATGGTTTTATCAAAATGGGTGTTCTGTTCCGCGCGCCATTGTACAGTCGCCATAAACGTCCTACCGAGAGGACTATTCACAGTGTGGTGGATAAATTTGAGTCCACTGGTTCAGTGAACAGTAGACCAACACCAGTAGATACACCCGTTACATATTTTCGCATGTCGCATGTCCAAGCGAGGAAGCCACAAACCACAGCGGCCCTCAAAGCCAACATAACTTATACCATTGGTCAAATTCAGCCTGATTTATGACGCCAAAGTCATGGAAAATTGGACATTTCAGATGCGCGCCACCCAACCAAGTTGCGGCGAACATTTGCAGGATGTTATTTTCCATACTTAATGCCTTTCAAACAAATAAAAAATTTCGATGATATCTCACAGACTTTGAAATATTTAAAGAGCTTAATGCAAGACCCTATTCGCTCCGAGCGCAACTGCACTAGCCCCAAAGGTGACACTTTCAGAGAAGAAGAATTTCCAAATTCCAAAGAAATTCCAAAATGACCAAATTTCATGGCTAAATAATGATGTAACTAGTCATGAAATTCTTGTTCAAGTGTCACCTTTGGCGTTAGTGCTGTTGCGCTCGGAGCGAATAGGTTTTTTCAATAAGCGCCTTCTATATTTAAATTTAAATAAAACAAAGTGTGTGAGATATCATCGAAATTTATTTGTATACATATATTTTGTTTTATTCTTTTACATAAACTAATAAAGTAAATAAAATGAGAATGGATTCCAGGTAAAAATAAAGGATATATCTTGCTTATGTGTAACTTTAGAGCGAAATAAACTCCAAAATTGTTTTTAGCACTTCGACTTCCTTCGGGTAAACAAAAAAAAATCGCGACTAAATTTTTCAAAAAATTCGTCCAAATTTTTTCTAATCTAAATCTATTCGGTCGAAAAAATGTGCTTTTTCGGTTTTCATCAATTTTCTCAAAAACCCTAAACAGCAACGAAATCGTTTTCGGCACACAGAAACTACTCGACAAGACGAACTAGTAGATGTGTAAATTGTCTGGAAAGATTTAATAATTCATCAAGAAATTTCAAACTGAAATTTACCCGATTCTCGATTTTCTAAGTAGATGTCTCGGAAACGGTTGCAGATAAGAAAAAAGGGATTGCGGCATCGTTTTCAGAAGGTCATTTTCCTATAGGTACACTAAGATTGTCCGCGGGATATTCACGACTTTCCGAGATCTCTACTGGCGCGCCGAAATTTCATAATTTTTTTTTCAATTCTTGCAGGCGAAAGTGAACCGAAAGAGCTAGCGAAATATAATTTGCATATCTGTAATTATCAGCAAAAATGCTTTCAGAAACGCTTTTAAATTTTGCTGTGACTCAAAAAATAACGATTTTGAAAAAATCGATTTTCTCGCATTTCGTCGTTTCCGCGGTCTAGACTTCTCAAGTCGATGGTATTTCTTAACTGAAAGCTTCCCAGGGAATATTATGCACGTTCTCCGACTAATTTTGAGACGCTGAATCGATTGGTGGAGACTAGACGTCTCTGTGGTGAGCGGTTCAAAAGTTATGACAGCGTCAAATCAGCAGGAAAGGTGTGATTTTGTACAGCGAAAAAAAATATAAAATTTGTTTATTTGTAACTTTAGAGCGAAATAAACTGAAAAACCGTTTTCAGCACTTCGATTTCCTTCGTGTAACCAAAAAAAAATCACGAAAAAAAATTTCGACAAAAATTTTCCATCAATTCGTTCGAAAAATACATGCTTATTCGTTTTTTTTTTATTTCTTCGAAAAGGGGAAAGAGCAGGGAAATTATTTTGGGCACACAGAAACAACACGACAAGGCGAACAAGTCGATGTGTAAATTGTCCGGAAATATTCAATAATTCGTCCATAAATTTCAAACTGAAATTTAGCCGATTATCGATTTGCTAAGTAGATATTTCGGAAACGGTAGCAGATAATTAAAAACGGATTGCGGCATCGTTTTCAGAAGGTCATTTTCCTATGGATACACTAAGATTGTCCGCGTGAAATTCACGACTATCCGAGATCTCCACTAGAGCGCCGAAATTTCATAAAAAATTCTTCAATTTTTGCAGGCGAAAGTGAACCGAAAGAGCTAGCGAAATATAATTTGCATATATGTAATCAGCAGCAAAAATTCTTTCAGAAACGTTTTAAAATTTTGCTGTGACTCAAAAAATAACGATTTTGAAAAAATCGTTTTTCTCGCATTTCGTCGTTTCCGCGGACTAGACTTCCCGAGTCGATGGTATTTCTTAACGGAAAGCTTCCCAGGGAATATTATATACGTTCCCAGACTAATTTTGGGACGCTGAATCGATTGGTGACTCGAATGGTGACACTAGAAGTATTTGTGGTGAGCCATTCAAAAGTTATGAGTTTGTGAAATCAGTCGAAAATTCGAGATAGTGTATGCAAGATATTATATGCGCGATGGTGTATTTCAGTGTATATATTGTATGTTTTATTAAATTATTTTGTCTTTGTTTTGCCTGTTGTTTTATACACTATTATTGGAGACGAAGTTGTTTTTTTGGCCACGGGTGGCGCTAAGCGTGGTTATGCACGGAGCGAATACAAGCGGATAAAATTAAGGTTTAAGGAAAAGATAGATTAAACTCGCAAGTTAAATCTAAATTTTATCCGAAAATTCACAATTTTCCGAGATCGCCACTAGAGCGCCGAAATTTCATAAAAAATTCTTCAATTTTTGCAGGCGAAAGTGAACCGAAAGATCTAGCGAAATATAATTTGCATATCTGTAATCAGCAGCAAGAATGCTTACAAAAACGCTTTTAAATTTTGCTGTGACTCGAAAAATAACGATTTTGAAAAAAACGATTTAGTTTTTAACGATAGACACTTTTATTCAATTTTACTTTTGGATTGACAATGAGTTGAATTCAAAGAAAAGTTCCATTTTCTGTGTGTTTTTTTACGGAAAGCATGTCATCCGGCCATGATTGTATTGTCATGACAACGATAAAATTGTTGATTCGTACGTTAAAAGTACGGGTATTGGGTTTAATTGATTTGTGTTTTATTAATGTGCCGGAATTGCAGAAAGGTTACTTCCGCAGAAATCAAGAGATTTCTACAAAAAAAGTTTTGTGATTGGCGATCTAGAAAGAACATCGGCGAAGTCAACATTTAAATGTATGTATCCGGAGCCCGTAAGTGAGTTATTTTGATGCGTTGCCATTGATATATTTATTTCACTAGTGAGATAATAATAGTTTATGATACAAGTGTGAGCAGAAGGGCTTTAGTTGCCAAGTTTAAAACTTTAATTTTAGAAGAAATCTTTCAGCTTTCTTAGAAGAAATGTGCCAGCTGAAAACTGCTTCATCCTCTTCAAAACTTTATGTCCAGTTTTGTCTGCACAGCCTGTTTATTTAATAATATATAATATAATTTTCTACTATTACTATATTGTATTTCAAGACCCTCTGGCCCAGTCTAAACTACTCTTGTCTCTTCAGTTTTCACCAATAAGTCTTTCCTTTCAAATTTTGGCAAGTCTTGAATAGTTATTCCTCTATCTTGTAATCTAGTATTGTTAGCCTAGTAATATCTGCATTATTTTTTGGTATATTTAATTTAATCTGGTTTCTAGGTCAGTCTTGATAGTCAAGTCAAGAGAAATAATAATGTATGTCGACATGCATATTAAGTCTAGCCTGTTACATTTTATACATTGATTCTTGTCTGGCTAGTCTGTTCTGCATGTATAATCTAATATTATTTCAAGTCTACTTTTAGCTCAGCTCAAACTATTATAGCATGTTCAACTTTCTGTTAATCTCGATTTTGGGAAACAATGATTGAATTTATAGTTATTCAAAAATAACAAGAAATTTTACGAGAAATAGAAACTCTAAGCAACTATGTTTACAATAAATGCTAATGTAACTGTTAAAAAGTTAATATTTATTAATGATGTGTCCGATTACAGATATTATGTGCAATATTTCTAATCAAGTAGCTTGCTGAAGTTCATATCAAATGAAAGAAACGGTGCTGAATTAATAATTGTTTTGTCCCATGTGCTATAGTTTCTTGTTTCTAATAGATACCTATAATTTTTTTTAAATGCAGTAACTAGAAACCTGATTTACACTATGCAAATGTTCAATCTAGTTACAAAATTTGACGCTAAATTCAAATATAGTTACTTGAATATAAAATTGCTAATTTATTTTTGGTTTCATTGAATATCTTATTATTATTGATTATATGCACCAAAGGGTAACAATAGTAATAAAATACAAACAAATAAATGGAGAAAAACGCAAAAAATCTAAATGATACAAACATATCAGATGATAATTCTGAATTGACACGGCAGCCATTGACAACTAACAGCTGCAAATGTATGTGAAAAGAAAGAGAGAAAAGAGGTTGAGATGGAGAAGTAAATATCGTCGGTGTCAACTTCTCCTCGATTTAAGCCAATCAGAGAACAAGTTCAATTAAGCCCTATCTTCACTGTACTGCATCCTTAAAAAAATGGACTATAGATGTGATATTATAGATGTTCCTATTTATAATATAGTATAGCACATATATTTTATATCAAATCAAATCAAATTTATGTATTAACCACTAGAGATATATACAAGACATAGATGGGTACGTCATTATAGGATACTGATATAATCAACAAACTTTTGATGATTATATGGACATATTGAAATTAGGAGATTTTTCATATTTTTTTGAAGTGCTTTAAAGAAGTTTCTTGTGTGATAATTATTGCGATCTTTAACCCCTTGACATACAATGACGTCTCTAAGACCTCATGAATTTCATGTGCCATGGTAGACTTTGACGTCTCCGACACGTCAAGAAATTTCTTTGGCAAATAACGGGCAGTATAATATTATTAGATTATCTGTATCGGTCATGCATCAATGATAATTTTTTTAGTAATCGCTCACTCAATATTATGGGTAACAAAATCGCATCGGCAAACAGATAAACAGAAAGAAATGGAAAGCGCAATGGAAACAGCAGTTAGTATAACAACAGTGATTTCGCACGCTGAATGCCCTAGCATATATTTGAATTTTGTAAAATTAGAAATAGGGCTTAGGTAAAGAATACGGGATTTTTTTTAACTTAGTGTTGCGGAGTTTTTACGTGGTGTAACTGTTGTCAATCGTTTTTCGAACTCTTTATCTAAGATCCGGAATAATTGGTTCAATAAATATTCGTGTTTTTCTTGAAAATAGTTGTTGACATTTTCAGATGACAGATTGTAGATGCGAACTCAACTAAGTCGACGTTGCCACGTTTATTTTTGTTTATATGCCCGTTTATATGAAAAACTATAATTTTGGAAACATATATACAATCTTAAGCGTCGTATTGAAATTGCTTTCATATTGCAACGAACAGCCACGCCACAAACAGCCACAATGTCTCGAGTTAATTATTTAACCCTTTGTTGCACAACATAAGTAAAACTTGCACATTTTCAATTTTTTGGAAAAAGATTTTAATTTTAGTGTTCAACAAAGACTGTGAATTTTTTTAACATTTTTTTACCAATTAGATTTTTAGAAAATTAACCCGTACTTATAAGTACCATTCGTCATTAAGAGTAACAATTTTGTCATTGTTTTTTTAAAAAGTAGCATGCTTTATTTATTTTTCACTTTATTAATCGAAATAACAAAAATTTTGAATTATAAATTTGAAAAACATTTTGAAATTGGGCTCGTAAACGAAGATAAATATTGCATGTTTGGAAATGGCGTGAACACTCGTGTGCTTACTATACAAAAATGAATACCACGTGTAAACGACTGACGGTATTTGTTAGGTTAAGATTTCTACGCGATCTATGCATAGTACTCAGAAGTTCTTACAAGCAGATGTAGACAAATATAACTCTGCTTTTGTTTCAAACATATTTTTATATGGTGGTACTTTAGAGTACCGTCAGACGACAAACGGTTAAGTGTCCTAGATATCCACCAGATTCTGCAGGATCCAGACGAAACCGTCAAGAATGTGGTTGAGTGGAGATTGATCCCGGCCGAGGGGTCGTATAATTGCTCCAATTGCAAAAACGGCCTATTGCAACTGTGTCGGGATACTTTACTACAAAGGTTGGTTGCTTTTTGGTACCTGCTTATTAACGCCACCACCACAGAAATTACATGCACATTATTGTGGAAAAACATGGGCATTGTAAAAAATATATTTTTCTTATTTAGGAGAAATATTTAGGTTTCTATAATAAAAAAATTGCATTTTCAACCAAATAAGTGACGTGTATAACTGATCACATAACTGAGAATGTAGATACAACTGAGTCAGCGTTGCCAAATTAAATTTTGACAACATATAAATTATTGAATACCGGCAGTTCTGATGATGCCCCCAAGATATTATTGCATACGCGAGCATCGACTGAATTTCCGCAAAGTAATAATTGAGTTATCTGCAGTTCTTTGGTTACTGTTCTCTCTACGACGGAAAGCTCTGGATATTAGGCTTGAATATCCATTTGAAGAAAGAGCTTCTCGTAAGTTTTTCAATTGTTTTGGTAAGTTAAGCTGGTGTAAAAGGTTTTGGCAAAGGACCACTCAAATGAAATCGGGCTTATTAAGACACCGAGTGGTAAGTATACCAAAGATTTAGAGGAAAGTCTTAGCGTTTTACTGCAGATGCACTTTCCTGGCTCTAAATCAACCATAACTGGTGAAGGGATAACGCGGATGAAGCGCCCAACCAAAATCTGCAAAAACATGGCAACAACCATGTTTACTGTTCAAAAAGTCGCATGGGCTGTCGCTTCAAGCCATTTAAGGCTATAAATTATTGAAATTTTTCTGCGTCAGATTTTTGTGTAAAGTATTTGTATACAAAATTGGCTTCCAGAAATTATTTGTCTATTATGAATATTCACAATATTTTAAGACATCCCGACTAAACAATTCAAAAATTAATTGAATTGAAATTGATACCAGCCAAATTGATTAAACCAACGGTCCTTGCCACATTGTCCTACATGATCGAGAACATGTTTTAATATAGGATAATGTGGCAGGGACCGTTGGTTTAACCCCGGTTAGATTAGGCTGCCCGCTGCGAGCAGATAAATCAAGACAACATACACGCGGCAGCGCGAACTCTCGATCCAATATAGGACAATGTGACAAGGACCGTTGGTTTAACCCCTGTTAGATTAGGTATCCTAAAAAAAGTATTGATATTTTGAGGCATGTGGGATAATATTTTCCTTAAAAAAAAATGAACGTGGCAACGTCGAGTTAGTTGCGTTTGCATCTACTATCTGTCATCTTGAAAATGTCAACAATTATTTTCAACAAAATACAAATATATTTATTGAACCAACGTAGACAACGTAAAAGCTTAATTTTTGCTTCCAGATCTTAATTAAAGAGTGCAAAAGACGATTAACAACAGTTACACCAGGTAAAAAGTCCGCAACACTAACTTAAAAAAAATCCGTATCCCTTACCAAATCCCTAGTGGTGATAATTAAATTGAAAATGATCATCAAGTAATGCTGCTGAGTATTCAGTGATGCTTCAAATTCAAGTGAAGGTGCTCTATTCAACAAAATGTGCGTAAACGTGCATAGACCTATTTCGAGCAGTAAAGAATTTTTAGAGGATGAATGGATAGAAAAAGAAAATATTGTCAATATAAAATATTTAATGCAACTGCCGCTCTCAGTTGTTTAGTTTTACGAAGATTGAGTATAAATGCAACAACTTTGTGTGTTTTCAAAGAAGAATTTTCTGATATTTTATAGTGAGAGAAACGAATAGATATGCAGTACAAATAAAAGTGCTGTCCACTAATAAATGATGATATAAAATGATGTTAGAGCATATTTTGCGTTATGCATTATCATGTCTCAAATAAAAAAATCTGTTCTGAGCTCGTATAAGAGCGTTCACTATTGGAGCCAAATTAAATTCTATCCTGCGGACACGTCAACGCATATTTTATTCATCTGTCAAGGGGTTAATGCACATAAAAAGTCTTGTTTTTGGGGTATATAGCTTCATGTATCCACGTGTGAGGTATTTGTGCTCATTCAATCGTTCAATCCTTATGTTGTTGTTCAATCCTCATTTTTGGGTATTTGTAATTTTTTTTTGTGTATGTAGCATGTTAGTCCGAGTACATATAAACGAAATACCTCTAGTATATTTAGGTTTTGAAATGTGTATAAAGGTATATAAAGTAAAGCACAAATAACTCGTTTCTGAGCTTTAACGAATCTTGGCAGTTCTGATGATGCCCCCAAGATATTATTCCATAGGCGAGCATCGACTGAATTTCCGCAAAGTAATAATTGAGTTATCTGCAGTTCTTTGGTTACTGTTCTCTCTACGACGGAAAGCTCTGGATATTAGGCTGTTTGAATATCCATTTTAAGAAAGAGCTTCTCGTAAGTTCTTCTATTGTTTTGGTAAGTTAAGCTGGTGTAAAAGGTTTTGGCAAAAGATCACTCAAATGAAATCGGGCTTATTAAGACACCGAGTGGTAAGTATACCAAAGATTTAGAGGAAAGTATTAGCGTTTTACTGCAGACGCACTTTCCTGACTCTAAATCAACCATAACTGGTGAAGGGATAACGCGGATGAAGCGCCCAACCAAAATCTGCAAAAACATGGCAACAACCATGTTTACTGTTCAAAAAGTCGCATGGGCTGTCGCTTCAAGCCATTTAAGGCTGCCGGACCTGATGGTATTTTCCCGGCAATGCTGCAGAAAGGGATCGAAACCATAGCCCCCTGCATTGCCGAGATATTTAAGGCCAGCTTTCGACTGGCGTACATACCGCTGGAATGGAAAGAGGCCAAGGTGATATTCATCCCTAAGGCAGGGCGTAGGCCTCAAGACAAAGTTCTACCGACCAATTAGTCTCACTTTCTTTCTCCTGAAATCAATGAAAAAAATTGTGGACAATTTCAATCTCTCAAAAGAAGTCCTCTCCATAAGCACCAATACGCTTATCAGCCAGGCAAATCCACAGTGGACTACTACAGTGGACTCTACACGAGATAACGAACACATTGGAAGCAGCACTGGACTGCAAATAAATTGCAGTAGGTATCTTTATAGATATAGAGAGAGCGTTTGACAACACAACCCGTTTATCAATAAGGAATGCAGCCACCAACAAAGGGATCGAAGACCCTATCATTGAGTAGATTCAAGACATGCTGACCAATCGTAAAATTACCTCCGCACTGGGGGGATCAACGAGGACGGTAACCACAGAGAGAGGCTGTCCACAAGGGGGGGGGGGGTTATCGCCTCTGCTGTGGTGTCTGGTCGTTGATGATCTCCTCGATGTACTAACAAAGAACGGCTATAAGGCGGTTGGTTATGCAGACGATGTTGCCATCATAATAAGATGTAAGTTTGGTAGTTCAATCATGAACCATGCACAGAGTGTACTTAACACCATCAACTGTTGGAGCAAGAAGGAGGGTCTTAGTGTCAACCCGAGCAAAGCAGTAATGGTCCCCTTTACCAGAAAGAGGAACCTGAACTTGAAAGCTCCGAGCATTGAAGGTCAGACTAGGGGTAAACTTATATAGATAAGAAACTCACTTGGGACTCCCATCTGAACAAAACGCTCTCAAAAGCCACAGCGGCCTTTTGGATCTGCCGTAAGCTTTTTGGGAAAACATGGGGATTAAAACCCAAAATGGTCTTACACAGCAGTGGTAAGACCGATTATCACCTACGGTTCACTCGTATGGTGGTACAAAAACAAGGAAATATAGACCCAAAACATGCTACAAAAGCTTCAAAGGCTTGCGTGCTTGGGTATAACAGGAGCGATGCAATCTACTCGAACCAGAGCAATGGAAGTTCTGTTGGGCCTACTTCCACTGCACAAACAGGTAGAAAAAGAGCTCTGAAACTTAGGTGTACATCGCCTATTCAGAGACGCATGAACATAAGGGAACAAATCGAAGAGAAGTTTCTGAAGCATCCCTGCGACGCAATGTCTACAGAATACGACTTTGACACAGCCGTTGAAGTGGTCATCAACGACCTCCAAAGCAGTGTTCAAAGAATCGAAAACCTGAAAGACAAAGCGTCCATGTGGTACACCGACGCATCAAAAACTGCTAAGGGTACTGGAATTCGCATATACAGCCGGAGTCACAGGAAGTCCACGGCATTGGGCCAGGCTCCCACGGTACTACAGGCTGAAATTATAGCCATTGAAAGATGCGTACAAATCTGCCTAAAGCAACGTCTTAAAGGAGTAAAACGAACAGCCAGGTAGCTCTAAGGATTTTAAAAGTCCACAACTTTAATTCCAAGGTAACCAGGAACTGTAAACAAACCCTAAAGCAACTGGTGAAAGGTAACAGACTCACGCTAATGTGGTCACCGGGTCACCAGGGCATATATCGGAATGAAATTGCTGACGCACTCGCCAAAAGCGGGGCCGAGGCTCTCTTCTTGGACCCAGAGCCAACTTGTGGGCTTACAAAGGCCCACTTAAGGCAGGCGGCTAAGAAATGGGAAGAAGAGCAAAATCAAACCCACTGGAAGAACACGCCAGGACAGAGGCAAGATAAAAGGCTCATAAACTATTCTGCCGCAATAACGCAACAGATGCTAAGCTTCTCTAGAAGAGAAATCAGAAATTTGGTAGGCATACTCACAGAACATTGTCCGGTGAGATATCACCTACACAAAATGGGAAAGGATGGAATAATGGGAAAGTTGCCTGTAGATTATGTGAATCAGATGAAGAAACCGCTGAACACATAATGTGCACATGTGTAGCGCTAGCACACATAAGGCCTGCCCACTTCGGGGTCGCAAGATTGACCACCTTGGACCTGAGTAGCAAGCCTCTCAGGAATATCTTAGACTTTGTTCACGAAGTTGAATTCCTGGGAGAGTAATTGTAGTAGGGTCAAACACAATAGATCAAGTTGGTCGCAGTGCCGAAAGGCTTTGCAGCCAAACGATCCCCACACAAAAAAAAGTTAAGCTGGTCGGCCAGTCTTTTGGATCGGGTGGTAAGAGTGTTGACTACAGATGCTAGTTGTGTGGGGTGATGGTGCGAAGAAGCGTTCAGATATCTGTCCGTATGCGCTGGCTTCCGGTTTACTGTGTGACCCAAGGTGCCGTCTGGTTTCTGTACCAAAACATCCAAGAAAGGAAGTCGTTGATGCTTTTCTACCTCCATTGTGAATTTGATTTGGTCGTGTTGCGAGTTAATACGGGTAAGGAATTTGTCCAGTTTAACTTACGAAAAGAATGTTGGTTCGGGTGTCAGAAATTTTCGTAGGTAGCGAATAAAAAAGATTCTTGTATTAAAGGTTCTTGTTTTATGCCATAGCAGATGTTCTTCGATTACAAGACCCAGAAATTTCGATGTTTGAACCAGCTTTAGGAGAAAGCTGGCTTTTAATCTTTCCTCGATTAGAAAATTGTTTTATATGAAGACTAGGAAGACTAGGACATTATAACCTTATAGTGACTAAACGAGCCCTTTTGTTTATTGTTTTTTAAACATATGTATGTACGTACACCTTATGTCTACTGTATTATATTTATAATGAACAATAAATGCTAATAATAATAATATACAAAAACCAGAAACATGTACCATAACATGATCCATATCCAGTCAATACAATAACTGAAGCCTTAAAAAAAAATTCCTCGTTTCTGTTAAATATCGTAACAGACCCCAATTAAGATAAAAACCAGCGTTTGCTCTTCATTTCGGATCGATGGGGGGTGGGCAAGTAGCAAAAGGCAGGCCGCCGCCGGGGCGGCCGCTGGCGTCGCCGCGTTATCTCAGCCGAAGACAGCAACACTTATTTACGATGATTCGCGTTTATCTATGCAGCGCCAAAGCTACATCTACACTGACTTTATAATGAGATTTATCGTGGCCGACAAAGGTCAAAGTTTTGTGCACACATATTTGAGCTTTAACTGAATCTAGGTTTTAAACAAAACTTTGATAAACATATAAAGTTTAGACAAATCTAATCTGATTAATGAATATATGAGCCGATTATTTTAAAAGTGACCTATAAAGATTTATTGTGTTTTGTTTAAAATTGGCAGGCGTAGATATTTATGGTGTGGTAAAGGTCACGGGTTTTGTGCAGAATGTAAATGTGCGGCTTTGTTATAAATAATGGAGGTATTATGCGAGAATCGGCGGAGCAAAACCAAACGAACAAGATTTACTTTCGAACTTTTTACTTGAATTGGCACAAGAAGGATATTAGTTTCTCGATTTTGATGAGAGAAAACAATTTACTTTATCTACGACCACTATTGTAAATGTATTGACCGCTATTGTAAATACATCATAACACACACGTATGCAACAGTCACACGTATGCAACAGTTTGCTATTAATGATAAGTTATCATTGATAACACACACGTGCGTTTGGATTACGATTCATTGATTGGTTGAGAGCTGCTACGTGCTTATTACGTGCTCATACGTTCAGCGTCCCCCGTGCCACAATTCAAACTAACGGAAATTGACATTGCGTACATTAGGTTGCTTATATCTATGAACACACTTATTCCAGTTTAACCCAAATAAGTAATAAATAATAAGGTATGTAACCATTAAAAACTAATTTCTTTTCATTTCTTTCAAGTTAAATAATGTCGAGTAACTGTTATATAACTGTTTGTTTTTTATAATGTTAAATAATGATAATTAAAGAAACATAACCTAATAAAAAAAAATTTGTTACATCAAACATATTTTTCTTATTAAACAGAAACAAATTAGTGTGGTCGCAGATAAAGTATACTACATAACTCGAGTTATAATGCAATGATGTATTCGCGGAATTACGCACTCACCGTTACGCCGGTCGTGCGTAACTGTTCCGCTCGCATGTAATATGCTTCTTACAACTCTCGTTACGTAATTATGAAACTAGGTCCGAGAAATATTTAAAAAATCTTAATATCACCCCAATTAGCTAAACATTTTTCTTCGTGAAAAAATCCCAAGTTCTTTGTATTCTCGTTCGTGCGTTTTTTCTTTCTACTTGTTATCTTGCGTTTCGTTTCATTTGGCGAGACAATGCGACGCCAACAAGGCCGATTTGGCATCAAAATATTCCATTGAAACAAGAAATATCGCGATGGAAAAAAAAAACTTTTCTTGTTTGATTATTATTTATGGCGCTCTTTCGCGAGATTGCCATCTCCAAATTATCATCGAGAAATAACTCCAGCAATATGAATATAATGTAAGTAGTCTGGATGGAATGGTATAGACCAAACTTTTTTTACTTCACGGCACACGGCCAAAGAAAATTTTGCGGCTCACTAAACAAAAATTGATATTCTTAAATGCAGATTTATTTCGTCCGAAACTTTTCAGTTTGTCGAGATTTCGTTTCCTTGTAATTGAATTATTTAATTTTTCATGCAAACAATTTTCGCCGTCTAATTTGTGTTTGTTGTTCGAGTGGGCAATTAAAACTTGATTAATCGCGTCGCGTCGCACAGAAAACGTCGCCGAGATTTCACTCTGCGACCAAACAGAAAAATAATTTTTTGCTGAAATTTTTTCCGCCATTTTTTTCCCGTCTAATATTTTACTTGGCGCCGCAATTTATTTATTTTTCCGACACTCTCTTTCTCCTCATCATAAATTTAAACAACGGATTATTTATTATCATTTCATAATAAACACGGTAATTTAAATTATTTAAATCTCTTATGTATGTATGTATATAAAAAGTAAAAGATATATATTTTTACACAAACGGTAGAATTTGGGTAATACGATCAACAAAAACTAACTCAAATTCTTCTACTCGACGTTTCGATTTATTAATTAAATCTATTTCAAGACCTACAAAATTGTTAACAGAAATTACAAAAAAAAGTAAAGACCTTCTTTGTAAGTATTTAAAAAAAAGTTTTTGAAGTGAAAACTTCTATAGCCGCGCTGAATGACATTTGGATAGAGTGTAAACTCATAGCGTCATCATCATCATTAGCGTTCTATAGAAAATTTCAATTACTTAAAAATTTAATGTGTCCAAAAGAACGCATCTATACTCATATATTTAAAGTTGGCTCTGAACGACAAATTTAATACTCAAAGTTGTTGGCAGTGTTGACAGAACGCAGTGCTTCTAACAAAATATCATCCCGTAAAATCAGTGTGCAGTACAAGAGTAAGTACTTTTTCCGGATTATTTGAATGTTCAGATTATTGAATTGAATCGAAGAATTCATGGTAAATCACGAATAAGACGCATCAAAGTTATAGTCAACCAAATGTACACATTGTGCATACATTTTCTTGCCTATAACTTCTATTTTGCAAGACACAAAGGGGTAGGGAAAATAAATTAGCTATATATAGGTATATAGAAAGGGTATATAAAAAATTATTTAAACTATTGCAATTTTTTTCTTATTTCGGATCGAGAGGTCGCGATATGAGGCTTTGATTTATCTGCTCCTAATATAACCTAATCTAACCATCCATCTTGTTCAAATCTGTAGCTACGGTGGCGTTTTTTACACGTCACTGGAGGTTTTATGTCAATTTGCCCGCAATGCGCATGCTCACAATGCGTACATTGTTGCCAATAACTTTGAGGGGTCTTATTCGTGATTGACCGAATTGGTAATCAATTTCACCATTACAACTTTACAAAAATATATATTTATTTATTTAGTTAGTGTTTCTAAATATCCATTTCCTATATTGGTTAGATCCTTTATCCTATCTGAAAAAATGAACATTTCTTCAAACGGCGGTATAAGAAAAAGACAGGACGATGATGAAGGAGCGGATTTCAGTGATGATGGCACGAGTCAAAATGAAATTTATGCGTATAATGAAAGAAGGAAACTCCAGTATAAAATTAGTAGTCAGCGATATAGAGATAAGATTAAAAAAGGAACTGTTACAATATTTAGTGCAGAAATTTCTAAACATCGAACTATAACAGCTGAGGAGGACGAAAAAAAATAAAGTCGTATAGAATATTCCAAACAAAATTGTCAGCGGTACAGAGAGAAGAAAAGAGCTTCTACTAATTTGATTAATTTACATACTGATAAATCCTCAAAACCAGTTGTAAGGTTTCTAAATTTCAAACTTTTCATAACTCCCAAATTGCAGGCCCATCAACAAGAAATGTGCCATATATCCCACCAATTCCTTCTGATGACATATCAACACGAAATGAATCATACATTCCAGATTCACAATCAGATTATGATGATGACATTCACGATCATTGTTCTTCACAAGTTAATTATGTTCCACAATTAGATGAACCAATAATAACAAACTATGTACCAAATTCTCAAAATATTCTTCCACGTGATACTCAAAACATACATTCTCATCAAATTCCTTTACATTCTTCTTTTCAACAAAATTACATTGCACATCGAGAATTTGAAAACGAATTTTTTTAAAATGATTTTGGTCATGCTTGAGACATTTGCGACATTTGAGATGCTTGCAAAAGTTAATGTAGTAGAGGTGAAAATATAGTCAACCTGCTTAACAATAATTTATAGGGATCGCGTTCCACCACTTTCAGTATATAATGGATTTAAATATCCTCAATTTCTGGAGAATCTTACAAATTTTCCATTAGATTTGTTAACAGAAAGACTTGTATCTTCGAGAATTCCATTTATGCAAATTAGAAGACTTAGACATATTCATTGTCAATTTGGAATCTATGGACAGGTAATAAATGTTCCAATAGAAGTAAATACAATGGTTCGTTCATTGCCAAGAAATATAGATGACGATCATAGAATTACTGTTCATATCAAGAGAAGGAAAATACACAAATCCAGCTACGTTTATGGTAGTGTCCCTATAGTCAACAAAAGAAAAATAAAAGCGTGGTTGCGATACTTGAAAGATACACTTCTTTATACTTCTTATGGCATTGCTGTTGATGATAGCTTCTTAAACGTCCAAGATCATATACAAGATGAAATCATATATGATGAAGATGGTGACAATGACATTTCAGAACAAATACCAATTGATGAAAGCTTAATAGCACACCAACAAACATTAATGTGGAATGACGAAATGTACTTAAGAATTGCTCCTGCAAAAGGTAATGTTCTCATTTGTCTATTGTTTAATGAACATGCAGAAGAATTATCTTTTCCACCAATATACTTGGGTCAATTTAGAAATGTTCGTGCTGGCCTTACTGTCACACCTTTTATGATGGCAACAAGTGAACTTAGACGATCTGACAGACGAGGAGTTACCCCTCAGCATTTGTTACACTTGGCCATGAAAATAATGAGATTGAGAATTCGAGATTCACTTACTATTGCGTTCAAACATTGCGTTGGAAAAGGCACCACTATCACTAAAGAACAAATAGAATCAGAAAATCACATACAAGGCTTTATTCAAAGTAATTTGGCTTTTTCTTTGGAGATGAACCGAGAGTTATACGTTATCGCAATTATGATATGGCTACTGATTTCAACGAATATAAGAGAGAAATGGTAACTTTAAACATTCCATTTCGTCATGAAGAGGCAGAGATTCTTGAGATATGAAATTTATTACATTATAGGACGAAAATTTAAATCTTATATTACAAAAGAGAAAAGAATTTGAATCCAACATAGACATCAAAAGAACCCTACTAATTTGTCGACAATTATGCCGCGAAGAAGTTCCAGATGATAATGAGGAAATAAGAAATTCTGTAGGTAGACTCTCTGATGAAAACCCATTTCAGGAATTATACAATGACCCGAAGGCAGAGATGAATGATGAATTACAAACATAATGTCTTATAATGATTTCTATGATCTTATGCGCCGAGCTAATGAAAAACAACGATAAATTCTGGTTCATACAATGCACCATTTGATATCTACAGATGAGTCAGTGCGAGAGCCGTTGCTCGTATATTTAAGACTTTCGTAATAAAAGGAATAATGGAAATATACAATAGATTTTCAGATACAGATGGCATTTTAAATGCTTATATAGAGTGTGCATCAACTAGAAAGGCTGCTACAGCTATAGGTGGATCAACAGTTCATAGTGCATTAAACATATCATTGTCCCGGCAATGTCACTTAATATTGAAAAAGCTAATCAATATGGAACTTTATTAAAATTTCTTAAAGTCGTTATTATTGGTGAAGTCAGTATGGTTTCCGCTGAGTTATTAGAACAGATTGATACTCGGCTGAAACAAATCACTGGCCTGTTTATGAAAGAGTTTGGAGGATTAGATGTCATACTTATTGGAGATTTGCGACAATTACCTCCAGTGAGGGCCACGCCAATCTTCAAGCAAATTAAAAATAGAATGACTGGTGAAACACCTCGTCAAAAATTAAAAAAAAATTGAATTGAAACAAGTAATGAGACAAGAACATAGTCATATAACACACATACATATAACATTGACAAAAAAATTGTAGATTACATAACAACTATGTTACTAACTATGCTTGCTTTACTCTAGTTGTTATGTAATCTACAACTTTTTTTGTCAACGTTATATGATGTTATACGTCCTAATTTTGTTCACCACCTTCTGTGTAAGTAATTAAAAAAATGTTTTACTTTGTTTTTTGTAATTTCTGTAACAATTTTGTTGGTCTTGAAAAAGATTTATTTAATAAATCGAAACGTCGACTTCAGAAGAATTTGAGTTACTTTTTGTTGATCGTATTCCCAGAATTCTACCCATTGTGTAGAAAGAAATACAAATCTTTTACTCTTTAACTAATAACGATCGTTATTACCCGCTCTTTATATCTCGCTCTCTCTCTCTCTCTCTCTCTATATATATATATATATATATATATATATATATATATATATATATATATATATATATATATATATATATATATTTATATATATATATATATATATATATATACATATAAATAAATATAGATAAATAGTTATAGGATGAATAGGGGTTGTAGGAATGAGCGCGACATCAATAAGGTCGGATGAGATAAATGTTTAAATTCCAATCGGGGCGAAGACCTCCCCAGATAGTTGGCCCCTGGAGTCCGGCAACTCATAATTTTGCAGAAGCCCGAAATTTATCCGCTCACACTCACGGCGGATATATATATATAAAATGTAAAGGGATGAAATAAACTACGGACAATGGGGGAGAAGGAATCGATAAATCAAAGGGGAAAACCTTTCAGGGAAATTAAACGTTTTTACCGTCGGTTTTAGTGCGGATGGTTTTTACTCCCGGTCTTCCGTCCGGTTTTGAATCGATTCGACAAGGAAATACATCGAATTCTCTGTCGAAATGTAATAGTAGTTTTGCAACAAAAAAGATCACCCCTTGACGCACGGAATTTAAAAAATAAATAGTTCATGTTGCATGGAAATTTGAATGTGCTATTGCAATATTTGGAGGTGGTTCAAAAAATATCCCACCCTTATCAAGCTTAGACTAGCGGTTAGCAACCTATGTCACGCATGCCATTCAGTGGTACGTAGAAGATTTTTAGGTACATTGTGGGTTACGCCGACGATCTGGCTCTAGTAGTGACTGGGAAATCAGGAAGGGGAATAATGACTGCGGAGCACTACTCCGCAAGAGACAGATGTACCTCGGGGCTCACTGCTTGAACACAGTGGAGCTGCATGCCTTGAATTCCACCCAGATCCTGTAATTCCTAAAGGAATCAGGATTCGAGGAGGCGCTCTAAATGGGTAAGTACACCAACGCTTGGAGAAGGAGGGTGGGGTACGATCTATAAAGGTCGCAGTACAAGTCGTCACCACCATATCTACAATCTATCTATGTATGCCCTTAAAATGTCTGCAATAATGGCTGCCAGGGGTACCCCTTTCGGCTCCTGTATGAGACGATTGCGTAGGTTTTAAATCTGTTTTGAATCTGAAACCCGCCTGGTATTCACCTAGTTGGGAGTCTAGCTTGGTGACTCTAGTTTGTAGTGCTTTAGACAAGATCTTGTAGGTTATAAGCAACAAGGAGATGCCTCTGTAGTTGTAGAGGTCGGTCTTACTTCTTTTCTTGTGTAGTGGATGGATCTCTCTGGCATCCCTATATCTATCCCTCTAGTAAGACGTCTTTTCACCAAATGTTCAGAATGATCTTGGTGATGCTCTGCAGGGACTGGTCATCTACGTGCTTCCACTTATCTGTACCTATACCATGGGTATAGCTGTGTGGCAGGCTCACATGTGGCCTTGTTGTTCTTAAGGTCTTTGATGATCTTCTCAATTAGGTGGCACAGAGTTCCACCTGGGGCCTCGTTGTTCTTAAGGTATCTGATGATCTTCCCAATTGGGTACAGAGTTCCTGACAGCGGGCTCGGCGAAAGCAAGTCTTTCGTTAGCTTGTACCTGAGGCCTTGTTGTTCTTAAGGTCTCTGATGATCTTCTCAATTGGGTGGTACAGAGTTCCACCTGGGGCCTTGTTGTTCTTAAAGTCTCTGATGATCTTCCCAATTGGGTGGTACAGAGTTCCTGACAGCGGGCGCGGCGAAAGCAAGTCTTTCGTTAGCTTGTACCTTGGGCCTTGTTGTTCTTAAGGTCTCTGATGATCTTCTCAATTGGGTGGTATAGAGTTCCACCTGGGGTCTTGTTGTTCTTAAGGTCTCTGATGATCTTCCCAATTGGGTGGTACAGAGATCCTAACAGCGGGCTCGGCGAAAGCAAGCCTTTCGTTCGCTTGTACCTGGGGGCTTGTTGTTCTTAAGGTCTCTGATGATCTTCTTAATTGGGTGGTACAGAGTTCCACCTGGGGTCTTGTTGTTCTTAAGGTCTCTGATGATCTTCCCAATTGGGTGGTTCAGAGATCCTAACAGCGGGCTCGGCGAAAGCAAGTCTTTCGTTCGCTTGTACCTGGGGGCTTGTTGTTCTTAAGGTCTCTGATGATCTTACCAATTGTGTGGTACAGAGTTCCCGACAGCGGGCTAGGCGAAAGCAAGTCTCTCTTTTACTTGTTCTGCATTGAGAAGTTTCTGGAAGTATTGTGCAAAGGTGTTTGTAGAGTCACTGTTATTTCTTTGGAGCTTCCCATAAGGCAGATATCAAACAATACAACGACATCTTGACGTCATGCGTGGAGCGGTTACAAGAGGCTCGGGAAGTTCAGTGGCACTTACTAAATGTATATATGTACAAGACTTAGTTTTAACTTTAAGTCCAGCCAAGATTAGACAAAACCAGAAAAGCTGAAAAGAGTTGATTGTACCCAAAATGCAATTAGTTTTTCGGTTTTTATAGTAATTTGAAATAAATATGAAGTAATTTGTTTATGAATTTTGATTGAAATTGAATGTTGAAATTGTAATTTGCAGACGCGCAGAAACGTTTAATTTATTTGGGCTTTCGCACGTCGCGCGTCGTTTTGCATTGAAAATGTAATTGGTTTCGACCGCCTTTGTTAGTTAATAATCATTTCGATTTGTTCATCTGAATGATGGAAATGTTTCAAATTTACTCAATATTATAAAAGCAAATGGTTTATTTTTTTAAATAGAATTTGATTTTTGCCGCCAAGAGGATTACGATTGAAATTAGCAAATGGTCATTCAATTTAATTTCCGATTATTACGTATTTTATCTACGACCACTATTGTAAATGCCCATTATTGTGCAGGTCGTAGACTATGTAATCATAACACACACGAATCTAACAGTTGGCGATTAATGATAAGTTATGATTGATTTCACACACGTGCGTTTGGTTTACGATTCGTTGATTGGTTGAGAGCTGCTACTACGTGTTTATACGTTCAGCGCCCCCCGTGGCACAATTCAAACTAACAGAAATTGACATTGCGTACATAGGTTTGCCTATATCTATGAGCACTATTATTCTAGTTTAACCTTAAATAAGTTCTAAATAATAAGGTATGTAACCATTAAGAATGTATTTCTTTTAATGTTAAAAATGTTTTAATGTTTTAAAAGTTAAGTAATGTCGAGTGATAGTTATATATGAAAATACAACTGTTTGTTTATTATAATATTAAATAATGATAATTAAATAAACATAACTTAATAAGATATAAATTTGTTATATCAAACAAATTTTTCTTATTAAACAGAAACAAATTAGTGTGGCCGTAGTATAGTACGTAATTCGAGTTGTAAGGCAATTACGTCCTCGGAGAATTACGCAATCCCCGCTACGCGGATCGTGCGTAACTGTACCGGTCGTACACGTAATATGCTGTTTATAACTCTCGTTACGTAATATACTATTACGCATAGATTATTAAAAATCCACTGTATATGAATCCCTGGAGACGAAATCTAGTTATCTACAGTAACCTACATAATCGTCTACTAGTAATCTACATAATCAGACTAGATTATTACAAATTTAGTCTATACCAAGTATTGGAGACTAGAATATAACAAATCTAATCGAGATGAAATCTTGGAAACTAGGTCTTGTTTAACATTTCATTTATATTTACTAGATATTCTTGGAAAAGTAAATTTATGGATGTGATTTTTTCTGCTGACGTGGAAGAAACTCGGTAAGAAAATTGATGTCAGTTGTCGGAAAACGTCGTTAATTCTGCGGCCTTGCAGCCTGACAATGCGGAAGTCGCGATTGATTAATTCTATTCCATAACAATATCCGCAGGATCGTTAAAAAACGAACCGACGACGGTTATTAATCGCGGAACCCGTATTGCGCTCGAGCCAATGCGGAATTTATATAATTTTACGCAGTTTAATAGATGAATTTTCGTTTGGTCTATATCGCGTATCAAGTAATTAGCATTAAATTAGTTAAAAGGGAAAGGTCCCGGAGTTGGGCCTCAAATGATAAACTCCGGAACGCGCACATGCAGATCGGAATGGAAATGGGTTGCGAGGGACAGAGCGAGCGAGATATTTCCCTCTGGAGGGTTCCTGGCCGCTCTCCTTCTCAATTTCTAACCAGTTTATCCGACAGGCAAATCCGCGATCCGACTAACTCGTAATAAACCCCATAAATCCTCCAACTTTACCGACACAACATTTACACTATATTTTATAAACACACACACTATAAATAATTCGACAGTAAAACTTCTCCCCCTTACGATAGTCAAATTTATGCAAATATTTTACATATTGAACATACGCAAATGTTTTAACCAAATAGAAAAGATTTATAAAGACAATAGACTACACCTGTAGTCTATAACTCACGGCTATCACCCGTTCTGTGGCACGTGGCACCATCTTGTTAGAACCACATATCGTCCTCCTCCTATCGTCCTAACAAGACCTCGAACTTGGAAATAATCCAAAGTCAACAAATCCAAAGAGCAAGGTGGCACAACTGATCCATACGCTGGGAACTCAGACAACAAGGAAAGAACTCACATTGATAACCCCTAGATGTAATCTAATCCTACATGTTGTCTAATGTAGACAAACGCAATGAATTAGTACGCAATGCTCATGGTATAAACGCCTAGTCTAAAGTCTTAGTCTATTCCCTGTATGAAACAATTAGCAATCACGCTTTTAATACACTGAAGAGACAGTGACATGACTTTTGAGACAGAATACACTTTTGATAACTCAAATCTATACGTGAATCCCGTTCAGGATTGTTTCACTTTATGCTATAGCAGATGCAAGTTCACAGAGGGTGCATAACAGGCATAAAATTGACTTGGCAATTGATCGCATCCATACGGGAATTCCGTTCAGCATTTAGTGCGCGAGGTTTTAGTTTGCATGTCGTGGCATTTGTGTCTTTATGCGGGCGACCTTCAGACTTTCCTCGAGGATCGATTCCCAATTTAATTCGTTTCTCCCCAACGACGGCCCGCACCACCCCTTTCTTTATATCGTCATTCCCGCAACAATAAAATTACGAGCGTAAAATTGATTGAAACAACACAACACGAAAACTACATCGAATAAGAGAAATGGTTTCTTTCATTTTAAACTGAGATTAGTAGACGGATTAGACTAAAAAAACATACTGTCTTTTCTGTCTTACTCTAAGATTGGAATAACAATACTAGACAGACGAGACTAGATGGGGAAGACTAGACAGACTAGACTAGAGAGACAAGACTAGACAGACAAGGCTAGACAGACAAGAGTAGACAGACCAAACTAGACATACAAGACTAGACAGACAAGACTAGATAGAGAAGACTAGACAGACAAGACTAGACAGACAAGACTAGACAGACAAGACTAGACAGACAAGACTAGACAGACAAGACTAGACAGACAAGACTAGACAGACAAGACTAGACAGACAAGACTAGACAGACAAGACTAGACAGACAAGACTAGACAGACATTACTATATAGACAAGATTAGATAGAGAAGACTAGACAGACAAGATTAGATCGACAAGACTAGACAAACAAGACTAGACAGACAAGACTAAACAGACAAGACTAGATAGACAAGACAAGACAGACAATACTAGCCAGACAAGACTAGACAGACAAGACTAGACAGACAAGATTAGACAGACAAGACTAGACTAGACAGACAAGACTAGACAGACAAGACTAGACAGACAAGACTAAACAGATAAGACTAGACAGACAAGACTAGGCAGACAAGACTAGACAGATAAGACCGGACAGACAAGACTAGACAGACAAGACTAGACAGATAAGACTAGACAGACAAGACTAGACAGACAAGACTAGACAGACAAGACTAGACAGACAAGACTAGACAGACAAGACTAGACAGACAAGACTAGACAGACAAGACTAGACAGAAAAGATTAGACAGACAAGACTAGACAGACAAGACTAGACAGACAAGACTAGACAGACAAGACTAGACAGACAAGACTAGACAGACAAGACTAGACAGACAAGACTAGACAGACAAGACTAGACAGACAAGACTAGACAGACAAGACTAGACAGACAAGACTAGACAGACAAGACTAGACAGACAAGACTAGACAGACAAGACTAGACAGACAAGACTAGACAGACAAGACTAGACAGACAAGACTAGACAGACAAGACTAGACAGACAAGACTACACAGTCAAGACTAGACAGACAAGACTAGACAGACAAGACTAGACAGACAAGACTAGACAGACAAGACTGGACAGACAAGACTAGACAGACAAGACTAGACAGACAAGACTAGGCAGAGAAGACCAGACAGACAAGACTAGACAGACAATACTAGACAGACAAGACTAGACAGACAAGACTAGACAGACAAGAATAGACAGACAAGACTAGACAGACAAGACTAGACAGACAAGACTAGACAGACAAGACTAGACAGACAAGACTAGACAGACAAGACTAGACAGACAAGACTAGACAGACAAGACTAGACAGACAAGACTAGACAGACAAGACTAGACAGACAAGACTAGACAGACAAGACTAGACAGACAAGACTAGACAGACAAGACTAGACAGACAAGACTAGACAGACAAGACTAGACAGACAAGACTAGACAGACAAGACTAGACAGACAAGACTAGACAGACAAGACTAGACAGACAAGACTAGACAGACAAGACTAGACAGACAAGACTAGACAGACAAGACTAGACAGACAAGACTAGACAGACAAGACTAGACAGACAAGACTAGACAGACAAGACTAGACAGACAAGACTAGACAGACAAGACTAGACAGACAAGACTAGACAGACAAGACTAGACAGACAAGACTAGACAGACAAGACTAGACAGACAAGACTAGACAGACAAGACTAGACAGACAAGACTAGACAGACAAGACTAGACAGACAAGACTAGACAGACAAGACTAGACAGACAAGACTAGACAGACAAGACTAGACAGACAAGACTAGACAGACAAGACTAGACAGACAAGACTAGACAGACAAGACTAGACAGACAAGACTAGACAGACAAGACTAGACAGACAAGACTAGACAGACAAGACTAGACAGACAAGACTAGACAGACAAGACTAGACAGACAAGACTAGACAGACAAGACTAGACAGACAAGACTAGACAGACAAGACTAGACAGACAAGACTAGACAGACAAGACTAGACAGACAAGACTAGACAGACAAGACTAGACAGACAAGACTAGACAGACAAGACTAGACAGACAAGACTAGACAGACAAGACTAGACAGACAAGACTAGACAGACAAGACTAGACAGACAAGACTAGACAGACAAGACTAGACAGACAAGACTAGACAGACAAGACTAGACAGACAAGACTAGACAGACAAGACTAGACAGACAAGACTAGACAGACAAGACTAGACAGACAAGACTAGACAGACAAGACTAGACAGACAAGACTAGACAGACAAGACTAGACAGACAAGACTAGACAGACAAGACTAGACAGACAAGACTAGACAGACAAGACTAGACAGACAAGACTAGACAGACAAGACTAGACAGACAAGACTAGACAGACAAGACTAGACAGACAAGACTAGACAGACAAGACTAGACAGACAAGACTAGACAGACAAGACTAGACAGACAAGACTAGACAGACAAGACTAGACAGACAAGACTAGACAGACAAGACTAGACAGACAAGACTAGACAGACAAGACTAGACAGACAAGACTAGACAGACAAGACTAGACAGACAAGACTAGACAGACAAGACTAGACAGACAAGACTAGACAGACAAGACTAGACAGACAAGACTAGACAGACAAGACTAGACAGACAAGACTAGACAGACAAGACTAGACAGACAAGACTAGACAGACAAGACTAGACAGACAAGACTAGACAGACAAGACTAGACAGACAAGACTAGACAGACAAGACTAGACAGACAAGACTAGACAGACAAGACTAGACAGACAAGACTAGACAGACAAGACTAGACAGACAAGACTAGACAGACAAGACTAGACAGACAAGACTAGACAGACAAGACTAGACAGACAAGACTAGACAGACAAGACTAGACAGACAAGACTAGACAGACAAGACTAGACAGACAAGACTAGACAGACAAGACTAGACAGACAAGACTAGACAGACAAGACTAGACAGACAAGACTAGACAGACAAGACTAGACAGACAAGACTAGACAGACAAGACTAGACAGACAAGACTAGACAGACAAGACTAGACAGACAAGACTAGACAGACAAGACTAGACAGACAAGACTAGACAGACAAGACTAGACAGACAAGACTAGACAGACAAGACTAGACAGACAAGACTAGACAGACAAGACTAGACAGACAAGACTAGACAGACAAGACTAGACAGACAAGACTAGACAGACAAGACTAGACAGACAAGACTAGACAGACAAGACTAGACAGACAAGACTAGACAGACAAGACTAGACAGACAAGACTAGACAGACAAGACTAGACAGACAAGACTAGACAGACAAGACTAGACAGACAAGACTAGACAGACAAGACTAGACAGACAAGACTAGACAGACAAGACTAGACAGACAAGACTAGACAGACAAGACTAGACAGACAAGACTAGACAGACAAGACTAGACAGACAAGACTAGACAGACAAGACTAGACAGACAAGACTAGACAGACAAGACTAGACAGACAAGACTAGACAGACAAGACTAGACAGACAAGACTAGACAGACAAGACTAGACAGACAAGACTAGACAGACAAGACTAGACAGACAAGACTAGACAGACAAGACTAGACAGACAAGACTAGACAGACAAGACTAGACAGACAAGACTAGACAGACAAGACTAGACAGACAAGACTAGACAGACAAGACTAGACAGACAAGACTAGACAGACAAGACTAGACAGACAAGACTAGACAGACAAGACTAGACAGACAAGACTAGACAGACAAGACTAGACAGACAAGACTAGACAGACAAGACTAGACAGACAAGACTAGACAGACAAGACTAGACAGACAAGACTAGACAGACAAGACTAGACAGACAAGACTAGACAGACAAGACTAGACAGACAAGACTAGACAGACAAGACTAGACAGACAAGACTAGACAGACAAGACTAGACAGACAAGACTAGACAGACAAGACTAGACAGACAAGACTAGACAGACAAGACTAGACAGACAAGACTAGACAGACAAGACTAGACAGACAAGACTAGACAGACAAGACTAGACAGACAAGACTAGACAGACAAGACTAGACAGACAAGACTAGACAGACAAGACTAGACAGACAAGACTAGACAGACAAGACTAGACAGACAAGACTAGACAGACAAGACTAGACAGACAAGACTAGACAGACAAGACTAGACAGACAAGACTAGACAGACAAGACTAGACAGACAAGACTAGACAGACAAGACTAGACAGACAAGACTAGACAGACAAGACTAGACAGACAAGACTAGACAGACAAGACTAGACAGACAAGACTAGACAGACAAGACTAGACAGACAAGACTAGACAGACAAGACTAGACAGACAAGACTAGACAGACAAGACTAGACAGACAAGACTAGACAGACAAGACTAGACAGACAAGACTAGACAGACAAGACTAGACAGACAAGACTAGACAGACAAGACTAGACAGACAAGACTAGACAGACAAGACTAGACAGACAAGACTAGACAGACAAGACTAGACAGACAAGACTAGACAGACAAGACTAGACAGACAAGACTAGACAGACAAGACTAGACAGACAAGACTAGACAGACAAGACTAGACAGACAAGACTAGACAGACAAGACTAGACAGACAAGACTAGACAGACAAGACTAGACAGACAAGACTAGACAGACAAGACTAGACAGACAAGACTAGACAGACAAGACTAGACAGACAAGACTAGACAGACAAGACTAGACAGACAAGACTAGACAGACAAGACTAGACAGACAAGACTAGACAGACAAGACTAGACAGACAAGACTAGACAGACAAGACTAGACAGACAAGACTAGACAGACAAGACTAGACAGACAAGACTAGACAGACAAGACTAGACAGACAAGACTAGACAGACAAGACTAGACAGACAAGACTAGACAGACAAGACTAGACAGACAAGACTAGACAGACAAGACTAGACAGACAAGACTAGACAGACAAGACTAGACAGACAAGACTAGACAGACAAGACTAGACAGACAAGACTAGACAGACAAGACTAGACAGACAAGACTAGACAGACAAGACTAGACAGACAAGACTAGACAGACAAGACTAGACAGACAAGACTAGACAGACAAGACTAGACAGACAAGACTAGACAGACAAGACTAGACAGACAAGACTAGACAGACAAGACTAGACAGACAAGACTAGACAGACAAGACTAGACAGACAAGACTAGACAGACAAGACTAGACAGACAAGACTAGACAGACAAGACTAGACAGACAAGACTAGACAGACAAGACTAGACAGACAAGACTAGACAGACAAGACTAGACAGACAAGACTAGACAGACAAGACTAGACAGACAAGACTAGACAGACAAGACTAGACAGACAAGACTAGACAGACAAGACTAGACAGACAAGACTAGACAGACAAGACTAGACAGACAAGACTAGACAGACAAGACTAGACAGACAAGACTAGACAGACAAGACTAGACAGACAAGACTAGACAGACAAGACTAGACAGACAAGACTAGACAGACAAGACTAGACAGACAAGACTAGACAGACAAGACTAGACAGACAAGACTAGACAGACAAGACTAGACAGACAAGACTAGACAGACAAGACTAGACAGACAAGACAAGACTAGACAGACAAGACTAGACAGACAAGACTAGACAGACAAGACTAGACAGACAAGACTAGACAGACAAGACTAGACAGACAAGACTAGACAGACAAGACTAGACAGACAAGACTAGACAGACAAGACTAGACAGACAAGACTAGACAGACAAGACTAGACAGACAAGACTAGACAGACAAGACTAGACAGACAAGACTAGACAGACAAGACTAGACAGACAAGACTAGACAGACAAGACTAGACAGACAAGACTAGACAGACAAGACTAGACAGACAAGACTAGACAGACAAGACTAGACAGACAAGACTAGACAGACAAGACTAGACAGACAAGACTAGACAGACAAGACTAGACAGACAAGACTAGACAGACAAGACTAGACAGACAAGACTAGACAGACAAGACTAGACAGACAAGACTAGACAGACAAGACTAGACAGACAAGACCAGACAGACAAGACTAGACAGACAAGACTAGACAGACAAGACTAGACAGACAAGACTAGACAGACAAGACTAGACAGACAAGACTAGACAGACAAGACTAGACAGACAAGACTAGACAGACAAGACTAGACAGACAAGACAGACAAGACTAGACAGACAAGACTAGACAGACAAGACTAGACAGACAAGACTAGACAGACAAGACTAGACAGACAAGACTAGACAGACAAGACTAGACAGACAAGACTAGACAGACAAGACTAGACAGACAAGACTAGACAGACAAGACTAGACAGACAAGACTAGACAGACAAGACTAGACAGACAAGACTAGACAGACAAGACTAGACAGACAAGACTAGACAGACAAGACTAGACAGACAAGACTAGACAGACAAGACTAGACAGACAAGACTAGACAGACAAGACTAGACAGACAAGACTAGACAGACAAGACTAGACAGACAAGACTAGACAGACAAGACTAGACAGACAAGACTAGACAGACAAGACTAGACAGACAAGACTAGACAGACAAGACTAGACAGACAAGACTAGACAGACAAGACTAGACAGACAAGACTAGAAAGACAAGACTAGATAGACAAGACTAGACAGACGTGACTATAGACAAGACTAGACAGACAAGAAAATCATCCGATATTCCTCCCTCCCTTGTCAAGCCGTAATTTGTCTACAATAACTTAACATTATTGCAATCATAATTATTATTACAAATGTGATTTTATTGTCGAACGAACAAACATCCTCTAACAATGTTGGGGAATAATGGAAACGCAGTGGCGCACGAAAAAACGCGCATTAATTTCAATTGAATAATAGAGCTCGTCCAACCAACAGCGAACAGGTTTTTTCGGTTTTTGTGGGACGTGTTTTATTATTTTCACGAAAACCGAACATTGTAATTAACAGCAGCGATTTACCCCAATTTACCCCAATTATTTAATGAATATTTTATTCTTATTGCTAGTAGGATGAAAACAAAACTATCCAAACATTATTAACGAAACATGATTGCCCTAACTCATATGTAATCTAATGCCTAGATTAAATTTATAAACAATTGACACGATATATTAAATTTATCAACAATCGCAAATTCTCGTGACTGCTTCAAACAAATTTATCAACAATTCGAAAAACTTCTCTAGATTCTATCCATCTATAGAATTTTAGAATTTTTCCCATTCTGGAAATATTTCGTTGCCGGTATCGCTTACCCTGTGTGTTTAAATATTCGTGGCAGGATCTCCGTTAGATCTCCCTGGAGGAAAATGATCTCTACCTCCCAACTCGCACGTTTATCATAAGCATATTGGCTGACATTACCGCCCATCTTATCTCCTTCCAAAAGGAAAATGAAGCAACGACGCAAACTTCAACGAGATTTGAGGAATTATTCCCCTTGTCTACGACGAAACCATAAATAAATAATTTACGGTGTAAATCGACACATATAAATTCCATTTATATATCTTGAACAAGCATTGTCTCTTCTTGGAGGCAATAAAAGCGACTTTGTGTGCGCGTTGTATTTCCGCTGGCTGCAGAATAAACACGCCAGGGGTGCAAACAGAATAAAAAGAAGGAGGACGTGTAAATAGTCGTTTGAGGTCCATTAGACCCTTTTATTATTTCGCGCGTTTTTAGTTTCATCCTCGCCGTAAATTTCTTTCAACACATTAAAAACAAAAACGGAAATCTCCAAGTAAACCCATAGACAGAAATAATTCATGTGAGCTAGTTGCGACTTATTTTAAGGCAGCTTGAGGCACGAATTCGCAAAAATAAAACTTTTTAGACTAACTCAGCTATTACTAAATTATTTGCACCGGTAAGGTTATAAAATACTCAACAAGTTTTAGTATCAAATCGATTAAATCGATAAGAGATAAATTATCTTGTCTGCCTAGTCCAGTGTCATCTCCAGGGAGTGTGGGACTCACCTAGCTTGGTGTTAGCACCGGTCATACCCACTAAAAACCACACCCCTTTTTCTTTTGTTCATTGCTTCTAGCATTTGCCGGAATATAGTCACGGAACCGCTTTCGCATTACATCGTTGTTTCTTTCTATCCGTTTCTCAAGACAAATCTCTTTTTCTTTGACGATTTTCCTTATAAACAAACTTATTACTTTCTATTTTCCATCCAGCATCTCGGCTATTATATTCTCCGTTGTAATTTGCCCTCCAATTTCCTGTTCCAATGCTTGCCGCTCTATGGCCCATTGCTGGCACTCCAGCACTGCATGCTTCGGCGTGCCCTCCTGCTCCCCACAGTGCTGGCATATTTTGGTACTGCTTTTCCCAATCCTTGCGAGACATGTTTCGAAGTTACCATGCCCCTTTAAGAACTGGGTTATCCAGTAGTCTAGGGCACCTACTTTCCTTAGGGCCCAGGGGACAGGGTCTCGGATAATCTTCTGTGTCCAACAGTCACAGTTTTCCCAACGTTCTTTCCATGTTTTTAATGTGTTTTCTCGAGCTTCTTGCTTTTCACTCCTAGTTTTTCTTTCCGTTAGGATTCGCTTAATAGTCAATTCTATTGGTATTGGTATATTGGTATTGGTATATAAGGTCTATTGGTATTATTCCAGCTATCATGTTCAGGCCTTCCTTTCAGCTAGTTCTATACGCTCTTGCGATTCGCATCCCCATCTTCCGCTGGATTGCATCTTATTGCCTTTCCCCATGCGGGTGCTCCATATAGTAGGATCGATTCGACGACCATGTTGAGCGTTTTACGTTTAATTTCCGACGCACCTCCCACTCTCGGCATCATCCTGGTGAGCGCTTTAACTGCGTTTTCGGCTTTGATTACAGCATAATCCACGTGCGGCCCGAAGCTGATTCTTTCATCGAATATTATGCCTAAATATTTTAGGCTCCTTTGAAGATGAATTTCTTTCCGTAGCATTTCAAAGGCCACAGGCCCATATCTCTTCATTGGCACAAGCATAACCGCTTCCGTTTTCTCCATAGCTATTTCCAGTCCCTTGCTTTATATAGGTGGCTATTCGGTTAAGAGCCGCGTTGATTATTAACACTAGTTCACCTTCCTGTTTCGCCGTAGCCACTACCGTAATGCCGTCCGCATAAGCAATTATCGTTACCCCTGGGGGCATTTTTAATTTAATAGTTTCATCGTAAAATATATTCCATAATAGGGGTCCCAAGACAGATTCCTGCGGGACGTCTGCTGTTACCTTAATTGTCACCCCAGGTTCTAGTTCGATACTGCTGTTCTCGAGGTAGCTTTGTACTAAACATATTAAGCTGGGTGTTACTCGTCTTCTCTCTAGCGCATCTAGTATAACCGTCCATGGCACGGCGTTGAATGCATCTATAGTCACCAATGCGCATAGCTTTCTTGTTGTTCGTGTCTCTTTGGTTTCTCCTTCTGCAATTTCGAGCACCCTTCTGGCTGCATCGATGGTGGACCAGTGTCTTGTCTGTCTGGTCTTGTCTGATTAGTCTTGTTTGTCTAGTCTTGTCTGTGTCGACACCCGGAAGCTAAGGCTGAGGTACCCAAATCCAAAACTTCCCATGGAAGAGCTGCAAGCAGTTGCAGATATTATTACCCAAAACACTAGGCATCACAGTGGGATCTACCGGAGGAGACAGAGACTGAAGATTTCACACTTGAGGAATTAGAAAGAGTCAGCAGACGACTAGGTAATAGTAAAGCGATGATAGTAATGCGAGTAAAGCGACCCGACGGTATAGCGCCGGAAGCTCTTATAATTGTCGCAAAGATATGTCCTGACTTCATACTAGGAACTGCAAACGCGATAATGAACGATGGAAATTTCCCTGATATATGGAAAAATCCAGATTGGTCCTTCTAAGAAAAAAAGAAATAAAACAAACCCATAGATAAACCGTTTTCCTATAAGCTTATAAGCCTCCTGGATGTCGCTGGAAGCTATTAGAACAGCTCATACTCGAGAAAATTGTAAATGAGCTCAGGCAAGGCAAAGCACTGTCGGACAGATAGCTTGGGTTTAGAAAAGGGCTATCCACAAACGCTTCAGCAGGCTCCTAGCCGAAAAGGAAGATATGGGCGCTGATCACGTTAGATGTTAAAAATGCCTTTAATTCAGCTGCATGGCAGAACATTATAGGACAGCTGATAGCCAGTACTTCCCCCCTTCCTACTGAAATTGGTAAGCAGCTATCCACAAAAGCGCTTTATCATATTGGAGACGGAAGGTAAAGCAGTCGAAAGAGAAGTTTACAGTGGTATTCCACAGGGCTCCGTGATGGGACCCACCCTGTGGAACACCCTGTATGACGGTGTTTTAAGGCTGAGGTTACCAGAGGGCGTTGACATAGTAGGCTTCGTCGACGACCTAGATACATAGGTGGGCATTAATTCGTTAATCCGCTAATCGTTAATTAACAAAGTTAACAAAATGCTTAACTGATTAACTTTTAAGTTAACCCAAGAAAATGTTAACGCTCTTGTTAACTTCCGTTAAATTGAACTTCCGTTAACTTTAGTCCATTATATTGGCTGTTTGTTGACATGTTGTCATTTTTTGACAACAAAAGAGTAACAATCCAGAGCCGAGAAACTACAGAGCCGAAAAAATATAAAAAAATAGTTGATGGTGTAACAAAGTTTACATTATGAACACTATACAGTACGCAAAGCTCTGAAAGTGAAACTGAATCAAATCCTTGGCTTCACTTGCAGTACCGTCGCTAGCGTCGGTCAATCGGGCGAATGCCCGGGGCCCACGGGCCAGGGGGTCCCCAGAGAGGCTGTGATACCTCCCCCCCGGCCCATTTTGGGGACACCCCATTTTGCTGACATAAGAGGAAGAAAAATTATGTTCAATTTTGTTTTTTTTTTATATTAATATTATATCATATTTCTTCAATACATATGTTCCTTTATTGTATGTATTAAAAATTAAAGAATTTATTTGTTTATTCACTTTTTTATTTACTTGGGGCCCCACCTCAATATATATGCCCGGGGCCTCAAAATCCAAACGACGGCGCTGCACACTTGAGTGATTACTTTGTATTTCAATCAAACTTGGAGAACAGAAGTTAATTTATGAATGCAAACTGTGTTTGCCTAAAGTTTGTACAATAAAGGCTCATATGTCTAGTCTTAATAATCTTAAACAACATGTGAAGAGGACGCATGCATCCAAATATGTGCAGTTTGAAGAAAAAGTAAAAGCTGCGTCAACTCGTCGGAAAAAGAAAACCGTTCTGACACTACTATCGCTTGTAATAATTAAATCAATTAATCTATCTACTTCTTTTTTGTTTTATTTACCAATGTATCCCATACCAAAAGGTTAACTTTTAACGGTAACATAACCAAGCCTATTTCTCACTTTCAGCATTCTTAAGACATAAAAACATCCGTAGGCGCACAAAGGTAATAACATACAAAACCCTAATACACCCAGTACTAGCATTTGGAGCAGAGACCTGGACATTCTCCAAAAATGCGGAGAGCTGTGACGTACACAGAATGCATGCGGGCGAGATCACAAAGAAGGCACTGAATAACAAATCAAAAGACCAATTGGGGGGCCGAGGGATAGGTGAGAGGACTCCATCCGAAATATCTGCAGAGAGATACTAGTATACACGAATTGGAGGCAGAGGTCGGAAAACCGCGACAATTGCAGACGAAGTATAGTCCATCACGCCATTATGAATGAATGTTATCAGAAGTACAAATGCAGGAAGTCAAAATGTCAAATTCTGAAGGTTCAGAAATTAAATAAAACCAAGAGAATGGGACGCTGAAAAAATCCCAAATGACTGGCGAAAAGCGCCTGATATGCCTGATATGAAATAAATCTTCAATTTGGGATAAGAGTGGATGAATGTTGCTTATTGTTAAGATAGTTTGTGAGTAGCTCCCCTATTAGACAAAATAGCTAAACGAAATTTGGTCTTTGCCTGTTTGTGATTTGAAATTAACTGCAAGTACTAATAAGAAGAAAGTTTTCTCACTAATTTGTGTGGCTGTAACTATTGAACAGGACTAGTTTAGACAAACTTCTCGAATAGTGTTTTCTTCGTGGCTTAGTCAGCTTTAAAACGCAATTTGCCTATTTTGTCTAAAATTTGATTGCTAAGACAACAAGTTGCAAGTCTTGGCTCCAAGAAATATATCCAAAACAAAGTGTGTCTATTTGTTATTTGAAATATTGAGAACTTGAAGTCTTAAAGACTGAAGACTTGAAAAATTGAAGACTTGAAGATTTAAAAACTTGAAGGATTGAAGACTTAAAGACTTTTAAAATTTAAAATCTTAAAGACTTAAAACTATAAAACATGTCTCTTTGACAAAATTTAGTATTTCATAATTTAGTTATAAATTATTGCCACAATGAAGACTAGGATACTGAAATACTGCATACTCTGGTAATCACGACCATCACATCACAAAAATGGAGTAGGCATAATTGTAGCAAATGAAATTACTTCCAATGTGAAAAACTTGCTACCACACTCCGAAAGGGTCATGATGTTACAGATTACAGCATATCCAATAGACATAAACATCATACAAGTATACGCGCCAATATCAGAAAATGAACATAGTGATGGGTGATTTTAATGCTAAGGCTGGGGAAGGTAAGGAAGGTAAGATTGTTGGTAGTTTTGGCCTCGGCAAACGTAATGAGAGAGGAGATCGCCTCGTGCAATTTTCTGAATGATTTTGACGAGGACCTTCTTCAAGTTGCCGGCAAGAAGTCTATACACATGGACGTCACCTGCCCATACACCACAAAATATCATAAACAACCAAATAGATTACCTAGCAATTGATGAAAGATTCCGCAACTTAGTCAAAGCTTTAAAAACGATCCCTGGAGCAGACAAATTCCGATCAAATTCAGTAATTGGTAAGCTACAAGTCAAGCTAAAAAAAGTAGCAGGTCCAACCGCGCTCCAATATTAGGCATGAGAAGGTTGAAGAACACAAAGATTAATGAACAGGTGTGCTAATCTGTAAGCGATGGTATAAATAACACCACATCAGTAACACAAACAGAAGAAAAGTAGAACGTCTTAAAACGCCATATCCAAAATACAAGGCAAAAGTACTTGAAGCACCAAAAGACAACAAAGAAAGAATGGATGACGAAAGAAATTCTTCAGCTAATGGAACTCAGAAGAAGCTAAATACTAACAGATATAAAGAGATCCATAAAAAGATAAGACTGCAAATAAGACTGGCTATGGAAACATGGCTAACAGCCAAATGTGATAAAATTGAACAACTGGATTCCATACATGATAACTTTAATATGCACTGCAAAGTAAAGGAACTGACGAGAACCAACAGGAAAAAAACGCCATCAAGTTTAACTGATGATAATGGCAGATTTGTACCAGAAGTCACAAACAAAGTATGGAAAAAATATGTACAAGACCTTTTCAATGACACCAGATCAGACCACCATAATATTACCCTTGCTAGTAACGTCGCACCGACCATTCAAAAGATGAAGTTCAAAAAGCCCTAACATCAATGAAGATTGTGAAAGCAGCTGTCCCAGAATTTCTGAACATCATCACTGACTTATTTAATCAAAGCTGCAATATGGGACAAATGCCAGCAGACTGGATGACCTCTATGTTTAAAATCCCCAAGTAGCCATCTGCGAACAGATGCGACGTATATAGACTGATTAGCCTAATGAACCACATTGTCAAGTTATTTTTAAAGATCATACATGCCAGGATCTATCGCAGGTGTGAGAAATATGTGGGAGAGACACAGTTTGGCTTTCAGAATGCGGTCGGAACGAGAGAAGCCATCTCCACAGTCCAAGTCATGATACAGAGGTGCAGAGACATGGTATGAGTTGTACACGTTTGTTTCATTGACTTCGCCAAAGCGTTTGACACCATACAACATGATACATTGATCCAGGTGTTACAGGAACCAGGCATAGATAATAGAGATTTAAGAATTATCGCAAACCTGTATTGGCACTAGACAGCGGCCATAAAAGTGGACAACATCATCTCGCAAGAAGTATGCATCCGGAGAGGCGTGACGCGAGGTTGTGTACTATCTCCAATCTTGCTCCAAACTTTAACTTGCGTTAAATTTTCGAAATTTCAACGCTTTAACGATTAACGAACTTAACTTTTTTATTAACGACTTAACGATTAACGAAGTTAACTTTTGGATTAACTGTGACCACCTGTGCCTAGATATCGATGTGACGGGCAAAAACGAAAAACAAGTAATTGGCAGAGGGAACACGGCAATTAAACTAGTTGCTACGTGGTTGAACGGGAAAAAAGCTCGCCCCAGAGAGAACCGAAGCTATATTAACAGGAAGGAGGAAAATAGACCCCATCATGTTCAAAATAGAACATGAAGAGAAAACTATAAAATACCTGGAAATCACTTTAGATCAATGTGTCTTCTTTAATAAACATATTGCAACAACAATGGCAAAGGCCCTCAAAACCTGTGCTGCACTCGGAATGCTCATGTCAAATGTGCGAGGACCAAACAGCGGCAAATGAAGAGTGTTATGGCACAGTAGTCCTCTCCGCTGTGCTACACAGGACCCCAGTATGAAACAAGGCCATGGTCTACCGCGACAATATACCTAATACCCATGGACAAACATTCTACCGCGAGATAAAAGCTGGCATGAATACAAAGGAAGATGGCACTGAGAACGTGTAGTGCATATAGGACGGTATCAGGAGACGCGGCTCTTGTAATAGCGAGGATACCACCAATAAAGCTCCTAGCGAAAGAAATAGCTGTATAACTTAGCACAAAAAACAGTAGTCAGGCTAGAGACAGAAATCTGCGAAAGAAGACTGCGGGGTCACAACTGTACATTAGCTGGCAACAACTGTGGAACAACTCAAATAATGGAAAATGGACTCGACTGTTAATCCCCAAGTAAAACCATGGGCGACAAGGACACAACTACTACCTGACACAATTACTGTGCGGCCACGGGTGCTTCAGACAGTACCTGAGTGGCATAGGCCGAGCATCAGACGGCTCGTTTATCTACTGTGGGGAAATGGACAGCGTGTAACACAATTTTCGATTGGCCCAGGTGGACAGCAGAAAGAGACAAAGGGCAGACAGAACCTAAGCAACACTGGAAGTGACAACACTTATGGACATAATGCTAAGGTCGGAGCAGGACTGGATATCAACGCTGACCATGGCTACTGACATATTACGAGAAAAAGGAAACGACAAACCGAACGCGCATACAAATACCTGAACCTCTAATCACCCACTGTGGAGGAAAGAAGTAAGGCCTTAAATTGACCTAAATCGAAGACATTTTAAAAAATTGATAAATAGATAACGTCATCTTGAAGCTAAATGCCATGAGGCGGTACCAAGATGCTCGAGTTCTTTCAGGGGGTCACTTGTCAAGTCAACTGAATGTGCTTGCTACGTTCCATTAAAAAAAGTCTTGTCTGTCTAGTCTTGTCCGTCTAATCTAGTCTTCTCTATCTTCCATCTCTTGTCGAATTCTCCCTATCTTATCTTTATTTAAGTAGTCGCACCAATTCACCAATTACAATCAAACTAGGCTACTAATTTCCGATTAGTTCTCGACGGATACAATCCGGATAATACAGAAAGGAACTAAGACAAATGTTATTGCACCTAGTCTAGTTCTCGAGTTACGAGCAACCATTCACCACAATTGGTATTGCGCTCGATCACAGTTTAAACTTGTGTATGAGTAGTCTGAAGGAGTAGTCGCATTAAACGGGATATAACGCGACTACTCGCAAAGATTAAAGTGTGATCTAGCGTAATGCCAATTGAATGAATGGTTGTCCGCAACTCGTGCACTAGACTAGGTGCAATAGCATTAGTCTTAGTTCCTTCCTGTATTATCCGTCTAATTGCAAATGAAACATTAGATTTAGTCCAGATTAATTTATTATGTATTAAAGTTAGATAACGCAGCAACAAATTGATACTAATTGTCTTATTGCCACTAGTCTAGTTCTCAAGATTCGGGGGATTTAACGTAAAATTCATGTGGCGCTCAAACTAGATTAGATTCATCTGAGGATAAAGTAAATTGAGATTAATTAAATCTAGCTAATTTAGTTTAGCAGTTGTCGAACTAAAGGAACTTGAACATTTGAATTATCTTAATCACGATTGATGTTCTCTAGTCTTGTCTAGTCTTGTCTGTTTCAAGTAAACTTGAAAATTCAAATAAGCTTAATCTTGATTGAAAACAGAGACTAAGACAAGATGGACAGAGACTAAGATGATTAGGCCACATCATGAGGATGAATGTAAAGAGAGTACCAAAGAAAATTTTGCAAGATGCAAAGATGAAGTAATCAGGGACGCAGATCAGAGCAATATCACAAACTGGAGGGAAAAGACAAAATATGGAAAAGTCTGGAAGAAATATATAAACCAAGCCATGGGCCAACTGGTAAGATATGTACTGCTGATATATGTATGTAAGATTGATAATATCGCAGTAGTTTCAGAAATTGGTTCATTACTGACTAACTATTGAACTTAGTAGGAATTAGTTGAAGATAGCTTAAAGCCCAACAATACAGAAAGAAATTAAGACTTATTGGACTAGGCAAGCTAATCTATTTAGAAATTGTAACTAAAAAAACTTGGAAAGTTGATTTGTCTTAATTACAGTTCAAGTTGTCCAAATGTGTCTAGTCTTGTCTGTTTTAAGAAAGTTTTTTTGAAAATACAAATGTGCTGAATCAAGATTGAAAATATCGGGGTAGTTTCACTAATTCGTTCATTATAGACTAACTATTGAACTTAGATTAGTTTATAATAGCTTAAAACCTAAGAATGCAGAAATAATTTAACACTAATTGTACTAGGCTAGCCAATCTAGTTTAGAAGTTGTAACTACAGAAATTTTCAAAATTTCAAAAGACCAGCCTGAATGTTACTCTCTTTATTCAAACATTAAAATGAATTATTCCAGCCGAAATATAATTCAAGTTAATGAAGCTTTTGAAGTACCTCAATAATATTTTAAGCCCGGCGGTCTAATAAGTCAGCGAAATGGCTAGCAGACTACAGAGTTTCTGAGATTTTTTGTTGCCGTTGAAACTTTACCGTCTTCTAACAGACTAATGCCCGGCATTATATTAAAACAACCCTGAAAATAATATAAATCTTAAACATTATTCGCGTCGATATCCCCTTGCGAAAACTTATCGCATTAGCGGGAGATATATTTATATTTATATACAACAAATTTCCGGATTAAACTTCGGCGAGTCGCTTTCAGAAAAGTATATCGCCGATGCAGATAAGAAGTTTCTGCGGGAGCCAAGAGGATTCAAGTCTCGTTACGTTTTCGCATTCACTTTGCCAACAGTTATGTAAAAATGAGAAAAAAAACTGTGGAATATTCGCTTGAGTTCATTCAACGAGAGAAATTTTAGCTGGAACAATCAGCAAAAATTTAGTAAACTGGCTAGTAAGTCTGTCTAGACGTAACTGTTCAAAATTAAGTAATCTAGGTAGTAAATTAAGACGTAAGAGGCAAATGTATCTTGGGGCACTTTGCTTGAACGAAGAGGAATTGCAATCTATGAATCCCACGCAGATCCTGGTATTCCTAAAGGAATCAGGATTATAGGAGGCGCTATAAATGGGTAAATATACAAACGATTAGAGGAAGAGCGCGGGGTACTCCTAGGAGAGTTCGGTGGGTGTGCGAAAGTCGACAGAAGGGGTCGAAGCGGTCGGGGGCGATGCCCATCAGGGGGTCGTAGCCGAGATCTTGGTGGTTGTTGTTGACGTTGATTTCGGAAGGCAGCAGCGATTCGAGGCAATCGTCGATGTCCATGTGCACGGTGGAGTTGTTGTTTTTTGTTGCTGAGGCTGTGCGCCGAGCTCGATGAGTTGCGTGAAGGCAATCGTATCAAGCATATCCAGATCCGCAGCGTCTAATCCAAGAACCGATTCTGGCGTGTCGTTGATTGGGTAAGGCGGTTCTGCTTTAACAGAGTTTGGAGTTAAAGGATCTTGAGCCGCACTAGGCGGCAGTTCCCCGTTCTTTTTCAAAACCTCAAGCACTTCGTCGACGGTTTGACTCTTTATACTCTTCCTCTTTTTAATAGCTGCTTCGTAAATCAGCGGTGGAGGTTTTTCTTCCGCCGCTTCGACCACTATCGAGTTAATAAAGCTCGGCGAGGCGGGTGAATCCTCGTGTTATTCTTCAGCTTGTTCCTCCCTTGCACCAAATTGTTCAAAACCAACGCGGCGTCGTTCCGATTCAACACCAAGTTTTCGTTTAAATTCTTCTGATTTTGAAACGCCACGTGCTGTTCCTGCTTCGCCTGTTCCTCGTTCTGCAACATCTGCTGCATCTGTATGACCATCGACTGCTGTTGCTGCTTAGCTTGGATATGCTTCTTCAGCGCCAAACACTGCGCTTTAGGCTCAGCCCTAGTGGTAGCTTGCAGCTTCATCTGGTGTCAACTCCCTCTGCAACTCCTCAATCTTCCTCTGCTGATCCCGAACTAATTCCTCTTGCGTTTTCAAATCGCATTGGAGAATTTGGGGAGTATGCGGGTCCATCCCCATGTGTTCTTGAACGTCTGCCAAAAGAATGACGTCCCCATGTGTTCTGACGTCGGTATGTTGGAGGGAGTTGCTCATGTTTTTGTTTAAATTCTTCTGATTTTGAAACGCCACGTGCTGTTCCTGCTTCGCCTGTTCCTCGTTCTGCAACATCTGCTGCATCTGTATGACCATCCACTGCTGTTGCTGCTTAGCTTGGATATGCTTCTTCGGCGCCAAACACTGCGCTTTAGGCTCAGCCCTAGTGGCAGCTTGCAGCTTCATCTGGTGTCAACTCCCTCTGCAACTCCTCAATCTTCCTCTGCTGATCCCGAATTAATTCCTCTTGCGTTTTCAAATCGCATTGGAGAATTTGCGGACTATGCGGGTCCATCCCCATGTGTTCTTGAACGTCTGCCAAAAGAATGACGTCACCATGTGTTCTGACGTCGGTATGTTGGAGGGAGTTGCTCATGTTTTCGTTTAAATTCTTCTGATTTTGAAACGCCACGTGCTGTTCCTGCTTCGCCTGTTCCTCGTTCTGCAACATCTGCTGCATCTGTATGACCATCGACTGCGGTTGCTGCTTAGCTTGGATATGTTTCTTCAGCGCCCAACACTACGCTTTGGGCTCAGCCCTAGTGGCAGCTTGCAGCTTCATCTAGTGTTAACTCCCTCTGCAACTCCTCAATCTTCTTCTGCTGATCCCGAACTAATTCCTCTTGCGTTTTCAAATCGCATTGGAGAATTTGGGGACTTTGCGGGTCCATCGCCATGTGTTCTTGATCGTCGGCCAAGAGAACTGACGTCGGGATAATGGAGGGAGTTGTGAGAGGAGTCGTCGCCTCCGGAAGCTATGGAGGTATCTCCGTTGCTCATGTTGGTTTTGAGGTTATCTATGAAGGTGGATCCGGAAACGGTGAGGTTTCTCCAATTTAGCGCGGCTTTTGGATCGCTGACCTTCATGGCTCCAATCTTCCTATTAATCCGTTGCTGAGGGAGAAGTCTGAAGGGGCTGGGGACTACAGCTACTACTGGGTTGCTTGTGGTGCTGTTTTCTATGTTCTTTTGGGCGGAGAGGATAATTTGGGGGTATTTGTGTTAGAGTTGGAGCTATAATTGGAGGAGGAGGGTTTGTTGCTGGAGGAGGAGGTCGTATGAGCTTTCGCAGGGTGAGGGAGGAACTCTTTTGAGCGCTTTTGTTCTCGTGAAATTTGATTATTCTTGTTTTGGGGATTGCTTTCGATTTGGATTTCTTGCGGTTTTTGTCTTTGCCGGGGCATGCGTCCTTACCGGGGATGGGTCGTGCGAGGGGTTAAGGTTGCCGGTGCGGGGGTTGGAGTTTGAGACGGAGCTGGACTAGCTATTGAGGACAAAGGACTCAGCGTCGAAGTTGAGGATAGGGAAAGCGACGCCGGACTTGGTTGAGCAGAGGTACCGCGACATATACATTACAGAAACGCGACATATACGTATCTATTTGTTTCTTAAATAATAATTGTCGGTCAAAAAAGTTTATACAAATTTCGTGCGGAAATGATTTTACAGCGCTCCAGCTAAACCCAAACGAGCTGTCGCGTTGTAAAATCAGACTTTCCACACTCTAATGTCAAAATTTCACACTCTAAAGGCGTTTAAATATACAGAGATAAATTTAAATAAAAGAAGAAACGTGTTGAACCTGAATTTTTACAATCATCGAAAGAACACTTTCATTATTTTAATAATAATTCAAAAAGAGAAGTTGTTCGATTGTTAAATGCGCGAGGAAATTCGTTCCTGACTGGGGTCCCCTGACCACATACGTTTTTCTTTAACGTAGGGACGTAGCAAGCACATTCAGTCGACTGGACAAGCGACGTATTTTATAGTTTTCCCTTCATGTTCTATTTTGAACATGATGGGGCCTATTTTCCTCCATCCTGCTAGTAATACTGCTTCGGTTCTCTCTGGAGCAAGATGGTGTATAGTGAAAAAAATTATAAAACTTGTTTCTTTCTAACTTTAGAGCGAAATAAACTTCAAAACCGTTTTCAGAATTTCGATTTCCGTTGGGTAACCAAAAAAAAATCACGAAAAAAATTTCCAAAAAAAATTTTCCATCATTTCGTTCGAAAAATATGTGCTTTTTCGGATTTTTTCGATTTTTTTGAGAACGGTACAAAGCAGCGAAACAATTTTCGGCACACAGAAACTACACGACGAGACGAACAAGTCGATGTATACTTTTTTATTTCCGATTGTCCGGAAAGATTCAATAATTCGTCGAGTAATTTCAAACTGAAATTTACCCAATTCTCGATTTGCTAAGTAGATATATCGGAAAGGATTGCAGATAATTAAAAACGGATTGCGGCAACGTTCTCAGAAGGTCATTTTCCTGTGGATACACTAAGATTGTTTGCGGTAAATTCACGACTTTCCGAGATCTTTTCTAGAGCGCCGAAATTTCATAAAAATTTCTTTAATTTTTGCAGGCGAAAGTGAACCGAAAGAGCTAGCGACATATAATTTGCATATCTGTAATTAGCAGCAAAAATGCTTTCATAAACGTTTTTAAATTTTGATGTGACTAAAAAAATAACGTTTCCTCGCATTTCGTCGTTTCCGCGGTCTAGACTTCCCGAGTCGATGGTATTTCTTAACTGAAAGCTTCCCAGGAAACGTTATAAACGTTCTCCGACTAATTTTAGGACGCTGAATCGATTGGTGAAGACTAGAAGTCTCTGTGGTGAGCCGTTCAAAAGTTATGACAGCGTCGAATAAGTCAGAAATGCAAGAAACTGAACAGCGACAAAATATATAGAACTTGTTTATATGTAACTTTAGAGCGAAATAAACTAGAAAAACATTTTCAGCAATTCGATTTCCTTCGGGTAACCGAAAAATTTTCCTTGCAAATTGGCTTATATTGCTTAATACCGATAGAAAAGTAAATAATATTTATTATATTAATGAGTCTGTAGGTTCAACTTTAATATAAAACTTATAGACGCAAATTTGTCAGAGCAATTTATATACCATAATTTGAAAGAACTTTAGTTCTATAGGGTCAGTTGAGATAATTGTTTTTAAATACCATAAAGTATTGTGTAATAAAATTTCTACAAAGATATTACTTGTCTGGACTAGTACAATCTTGTCTAGACGTATAGCATTGTCGAGAATTGTTCAGGTCGGCCTCGCTTAGTATTGTATTGCCATAGTCATTCAAAGGCCATTTAATAGTTTTGTTCTAATCTTGCCCTAATTTCGTCCAAGTCTAGGGTTACAGTTCTAATAATAGGTAGTATCCGCATGACTTTGTTTTATCCAAGTTAAAGCGCCCAGACCAATTAATAATTAAGGATTTCTTCCTATTTTTGGTTTAATGTTCGCGGTACTCCAAGACGAATTTTTGGGACATTTTTGGTATGTCCCGCTTTTCAAATACTCATTACACTTTCCTGAGATAGTAAATCAATAATCTTCGTTGAAATATTGCGAAAAAAACGAAAAAAATTTCCAAAAACGTTTTCAACAAAAATTTCGTTCAAATTTCGTCGAATTTCGTCGACATTTCGTTCGAAAAATATGTGCTTTTTCGGATTTTTTCGTTTTTTTCGAGAACGGTAAAAAGCAGCCAAATTATTTTTCGCACACAGAAACTACACAACGAGACGAACAAGTCGATATGTAAATTGTCCGGAAATATTCAATAATTCGTCTAGTAATTTCAAACTGAAATTTACCCGATTCTCAATTTGCCTACGAGATGTCTCGGAAACGATTGCAGATAATTAAAAACTGATTGCGGCATCGTTTTCAGAAGATCATTATCCTATTAACACACTAAGATTCTCCACGGAAAATTCACGAGTTTCCGAGATCTCTACCCGAGCGCCGAAATTTCTTAAAAATTTCTTCAATTCTTGCAGGCGATAGTGAATGGAAAGAGCTAGCGAAATATAACTTGCATATCTGTAATCAGCAGCAAAAATTATTCCAAAAACGTTTTTAAATTTTGCTGTAACTAAAAAAATAACGATTTTGACAAAATCGATTTTCTCGCATTTCGTCGTTTCCGCGGTCTAGACTTTCTTAACTGAAAGCTTCCTTGGGAATATTATATACATTTTCCAACTAATTTTGGGACGCTGAATGGATTGGTGAAGACTCTCTGGTTAGTCGTTCAAAAGTTATGACAGCGTCAAATCGTTCGGAAATGCGAGATGGTGTACAGCGAAAAAATACATTAAACTTGTTCATTTGTAACTTTAAAGCGAAATAAACTGTAAAACCATTTTCAGCACTTCTAGTTCCTTCGGGTAACCAAAAAAAAATCACGAAAAGAATTTTTCAACAGAGATTTTCATTCTTATATTTTGTTTCAGTTGTTGTTGTGAAGAATGTGGAGGACGCATCGGAGCTGATGATATCGTCGGTGGGGTCTGCGGACGGTTCTCCGCTGGGAGTGTTCACGGGGCCCGAGGGGCCGGAGGGCCGCGCGTGCGGGCCCAACACCTACAAGAGTCAATTCGACGACGGCACGACCCTCGCCCTCAACTGGACCACGCACGGGAGCAAACAATACCCCAAGACAAACAACGTCACCTTCAAGTAAGACAATCCGTTTGTGTAAAACTAATGAATTCACTGTATACGTTTATATGATTAATATTCGAGATTGAGAACAACGTCACCTTCAAGTAAGACAAGCCATTTGCGTAAAACTAATGAATTCGCATTAATGATTAATATTCGAGATTGAGTTTAATCTGGGGATGGCAAATATGTAGTTTTACACGTCGTGGATGTGACGCGCGCCATAATCGCAATCCGGTTTCCCTCCCCACGTGTTGCTGCAGCTCGCGTCATTCAGCCCCCGACGGCGTTTTACGAATATGTAAATGCGGATTTCGGCGAATTAAACGGCGATTTTATCGCGGAGATTGCGAGCGTGTGTGCGGGCGCGAGTTGATTTTCCCGGGGGTTGATCCCGAAACTGGGTTAATGTGATCACAAAACGAACCCAATGACATTAAACAGCATCGGGATAAATATTCAAAGCGGTTTTAACGCACATTCGGAATATATTTAGTTCAATTGACACACTAACTTGTGGGACAAGATTGAATATATTGACTGGAAAAACAGGACTAGACCTATAAATTTACATACGTTGACCCAATTTGCTCGAATTTAATTTCATGTTTGGAGTCGTTTAACCTCTTTGTTATTAAAAAATGTCAAATTAAAGCAATTTTTCATTAAAGCGAATTTTATCCAATTTTCATCGCATTTCCTCACACCGACCCAAAAACACAATGAATATCGAAACGCCCAATTAACTTCGTTATTATCGACAATCGGATTGGTCAACTCCCAATGTGTTTCAATTCATTGCCCGAAACAGTTTATCTTGCAAATTAACGATACAATCAAGGAACATTTGCATAAACTAGACGGATGCGTTCACACAGTCTTTGATTAAAGCACTAATTATCTTTAATTAGCAATTACGATTAATGGCTATATTACATTTGCATAAACTTTGAGAATTTGTGCACGTAGCTAATAGCAATGTTTCGCGGTGGTTCAAAAAATGTCCCACCATTATAACAGTTAAGGAACAGTATCATTAACAAGACGGATGCGTTCACATAATCGTTGATTGCGGTATAAATTATCCATATAATTAGAAATTTTTTTAATGACATTATTATTTCTGCATAAACTTTGCGACACGTGTGGAGACATTTTACACAGAAATGTTCACGTAGCTTTGCAATATTTATGTAGAGGTGGTTCAAAAAATGTCCCACCATTATAAAGCTTCTATTTATTACCATTGCCGAAAGAACTTCAAAAGAGCATTTACGAATCAAAAAGGTGGGATACTTTTAATACCACCATGCCTCAAAGCGTTAAATAACGCAAATATAGTTAACTAAGCACATGAAATTCTCGCGATTCTGCGAAATATTTGTGGACAAACAATATAGCTTCGAAATTAAATTTCGGCTCGTATGAAAAGTTATAAACACAGCAGACAGAGGACATTCGGCAAATTTGCATAATTAAATCGAATACGTTTTACGACCGTCCGTTCGTTTGTTATGCAAATCTCATTGGCTCTACGTGACACTCTTTGTCATACATACCAACTATACTCCATCATGTAATGATTACTTATGCATTACTCCGTTATTTGCTGTAAAGTATAAAGGACTACATGGTTTAAATCCACCAGAATATACAGGCAAGATTAACAGGACAGCCTTGTCAGTCTTATCTGTCTAGTCTTGTCTGTCTAGTCTTGTCTGTCTAGTCTTGTCTGTCTAGTCTTGTCTGTCTAGTCCTGTCTGTCTAGTCTTGTCTGTCTAGTCTTGTCTGTCTAGTCTTGTCTGTCTAGTCTTGTCTGTCTAGTCTTGTCTGTCTAGTTTTGTCTGTCTAGTCTTGTCTGTCTAGTCTTGTATGTCTAGTCTTGTCTGTCTAGTCTTGTCTGTCTAGTCTTGTCTGTCTAGTCTTGTCTGTCTAGTCTTGTCTGTCTAGTCTTGTCTGTCTAGTCTTGTCTGTCTAGTCTTGTCTGTCTTGTCTTGTCTGTCTAGTCTTGTCTGTCTAGTCTTGTCTGTCTAGTCTTGTCTGTCTAGTCTTGTCTGTATAGTCTTGTCTGTCTAGTCTTGTCTGTCTAGTCTTGTCTGTCTAGTCTTGTCTGTCTAGTCTTGTCTGTCTAGTCTTGTCTGTCTAGTCTTGTCTGTCTAGTCTTGTCTGTCTAGTCTTGTCTGTCTAGTCTTGTCTGTCTAGTCTTGTCTGTCTAGTCTTGTCTGTCTAGTCTTGTCTGTCTAGTCTTGTCTGTCTAGTCTTGTCTGTCTAGTCTTGTCTGTCTAGTCTTGTCTGTCTAGTCTTGTCTGTCTAGTCTTGTCTGTCTAGTCTTGTCTGTCTAGTCTTGTCTGTCTAGTCTTGTCTGTCTAGTCTTGTCTGTCTAGTCTTGTCTGTCTAGTCTTCTCTGTCCAGTCTTCTCTGTCTAGTCTTGTCTGTCTAGTCTTGTCTGTCTAGTCTTGTCTGTCTAGTCTTGTCTGTCTAGTCTTGCCTGTCTAGTCTTGTCTGTCTAGTCTTGTCTGTCTAGTCTTGTCTGTCTAGTCTTGTCTGTCTAGTCTTGTCTGTCTAGTCTTGTCTGTCTAGTCTTGTCTGTCTAGTCTTGTTTGTCTAGTCTTGTCTGTCTAGTCTTGTCTGTCTAGTCTTGTCTGTCTAGTCTTGTCTGTCTAGTCTTGTCTGTCTAGTCTTGTCTGTCTAGTCTGTCTAGTCTGTCTAGTCTTGTCTGTCTAGTCTTGTCTGTCTAGTCTTGTCTGTCTAGTCTTGTCTGTCTAGTCTTGTCTGTCTAGTCTTGTCTGTCTAGTCTTGTCTGTCTAGTCTTGTCTGTCTAGTCTTGTCTGTCTAGTCTTGTCTGTCTAGTCTTGTCTGTCTAGTCTTGTCTGTCTAGTCTTGTCTGTCTAGTCTTGTCTGTCTAGTCTTGTCTGTCTAGTCTTGTCTGTCTAGTCTTGTCTGTCTAGTCTTGTCTGTCTAGTCTTGTCTGTCTAGTCTTGTCTGTCTAGTCTTGTCTGTCTAGTCTTGTCTGTCTAGTCTTGTCTGTCTAGTCTTGTCTGTCTAGTCTTGTCTGTCTAGTCTTGTCTGTCTAGTCTTGTCTGTCTAGTCTTGTCTGTCTAGTCTTGTCTGTCTAGTCTTGTCTGTCTAGTCTTGTCTGTCTAGTCTTGTCTGTCTAGTCTTGTCTGTCTAGTCTTGTCTGTCTAGTCTTGTCTGTCTAGTCTTGTCTGTCTAGTCTTGTCTGTCTAGTCTTGTCTGTCTAGTCTTGTCTGTCTAGTCTTGTCTGTCTAGTCTTGTCTGTCTAGTCTTGTCTGTCTAGTCTTGTCTGTCTAGTCTTGTCTGTCTAGTCTTGTCTGTCTAGTCTTGTCTGTCTAGTCTTGTCTGTCTAGTCTTGTCTGTCTAGTCTTGTCTGTCTAGTCTTGTCTGTCTAGTCTTGTCTGTCTAGTCTTGTCTGTCTAGTCTTGTCTGTCTAGTCTTGTCTGTCTAGTCTTGTCTGTCTAGTCTTGTCTGTCTAGTCTTGTCTGTCTAGTCTTGTCTGTCTAGTCTTGTCTGTCTAGTCTTGTCTGTCTAGTCTTGTCTGTCTAGTCTTGTCTGTCTAGTCTTGTCTGTCTAGTCTTGTCTGTCTAGTCTTGTCTGTCTAGTCTTGTCTGTCTAGTCTTGTCTGTCTAGTCTTGTCTGTCTAGTCTTGTCTGTCTAGTCTTGTCTGTCTAGTCTTGTCTGTCTAGTCTTGTCTGTCTAGTCTTGTCTGTCTAGTCTTGTCTGTCTAGTCTTGTCTGTCTAGTCTTGTCTGTCTAGTCTTGTCTGTCTAGTCTTGTCTGTCTAGTCTTGTCTGTCTAGTCTTGTCTGTCTAGTCTTGTCTGTCTAGTCTTGTCTGTCTAGTCTTGTCTGTCTAGTCTTGTCTGTCTAGTCTTGTCTGTCTAGTCTTGTCTGTCTAGTCTTGTCTGTCTAGTCTTGTCTGTCTAGTCTTGTCTGTCTAGTCTTGTCTGTCTAGTCTTGTCTGTCTAGTCTTGTCTGTCTAGTCTTGTCTGTCTAGTCTTGTCTGTCTAGTCTTGTCTGTCTAGTCTTGTCTGTCTAGTCTTGTCTGTCTAGTCTTGTCTGTCTAGTCTTGTCTGTCTAGTCTTGTCTGTCTAGTCTTGTCTGTCTAGTCTTGTCTGTCTTGTCTTGTCTGTCTAGTATTGTGTGTCTAGTCTTGTCTGTCTAGTCTTGTCTGTCTAGTCTTGTCTGTCTAGTCTTGTCTGTCTAGTCTTGTCTGTCTAGTCTTGTCTGTCTAGTCTTGTCTGTCTAGTCTTGTGTGTCTAGTCTTGTCTGTCTAGTCTTGTCTGTCAGTCTTGTCTGTCTAGTCTTGTCTGTGTAGTCTTGTCTGTCTAGTCTTGTCTGTCTAGTCTTGTCTGTCTAGTCTTGTCTGTCTAGTCTTGTCTGTCTAGTCTTGTCTGTCTAGTCTTGTCTGTCTAGTCTTGTCTGTCTAGTCTTGTCTGTCTAGTCTTGTCTGTCTAGTCTTGTCTGTCTAGTCTTGTCTGTCTAGTCTTGTCTGTCTAGTCTTGTCTGTCTAGTCTTGTCTGTCTAGTCTTGTCTGTCTAGTCTTGTCTGTCTAGTCTTGTCTGTCTAGTCTTGTCTGTCTAGTCTTGTCTGTCTAGTCTTGTCTGTCTAGTCTTGTCTGTCTAGTCTTGTCTGTCTAGTCTTGTCTGTCTAGTCTTGTCTGTCTAGTCTTGTCTGTCTAGTCTTGTCTCTCTAGTCTTGTCTGTCTAGTCTTGTCTGTCTGTCTAGTCATCAACTTATAACTATATTTCCCTTAATTTATTACAAACAAGCAGAACCCTCAATTCTTCCTCTACTTTTCCTCCTTGAGTTTCCTCTCTTGCGACTCCAGCATCTCGGGCATCCTCGTCGCGACCTTGAACGAATCGTAAATGAACCATTGCAGGGCCGCCAACGTGCCTATCACGATGATCCTCAGCCTTAGCCCCTTCCAAAGCCCAGCTCTTCGGTCGCGTCGAGCGCATTGACTCCCTTCTTCTGGTTGAGGAGAGAGCCGACGGTATCAGCGGGATGTGATATGACGGCACAATAGACTCCATCTATGTAACTGGCGGCGAAGTTGACCCTCACCTGTTTGGGCTTCGAGCATTCCGATCTTGGTTTTGAGACGACGTAATGATGAAGCAGTTCGACGGTCTTCTTAAAGTCTGTAAACTTCATCATGTTGTAGGGAATCTGACGTAGCGAAAGCTGAATCAAAGATTTGTAGAAGCGGCGGACGCCTGCTTCACCGTAGATCTTTGGCGCCTAATCTTTGTGCAATGTGTTGTCGAAGCCTGGGGTTGTTTCTATTCCTTGCAGGCTTCGAATGGGGAGAGATCGATGTCGGCAAAGAATTCCGCAGAGGCGTTGGCGGAGAGACCCAAGTCCGGAAGATGTATACCTTCTTCTCGCCAAAGATGTTCGAGTAGAAAACCTTGAAGGCTTCGTACAAGCCGATCTTGCCCGGGCCTTGGACGGAGTAGCCTAAGAGCGTGCGGGCGTACTCTTTGGCCAATCCTTTGGGACTCCTCCTCCAAGGTCACTCTAAAGTCGTGCACAATGTTCTTGCACTAGTCTTGTATATCTTGTCTTGTCTGTATAGTCTTGTCAATAGTCTTCACACGGCTTCACACCAGAGTCTCGTTTCTGATCTCGTAGTCATTCGGGTTCAAATTTATGAAGAAAATGTAATGCTCCTTCTGGGCTCGGGCAAGTTTGGGTTACTCGGGTTCAAATTAATGAAGAAAATGTTACGGCTGCCCGGAACGAGATCAGAAACGAGACTCTCGTGTGAACTTGTCAATCCAGTCTTATCAGTCCAGTCTTGTTAGTTTCAATATTTCGAGTTCAATATTTTGAGTCCAATTTTGTCAATTTCGTCTTGTCAAGAACTGCAGATTGGTAGCATTCGCCGACGACCTCATCGTGGTATCTCCAATGAGGAAGCAGTGGTGGCCAGGGCTGAAACTGCGGTTTAGGTCATTCATAGCTGGATGGAAAGAAACAAGATCCAGAGAAGTCCGAAGTCATTGCACTAGCAGTTCGCAAGAGAATAGGTACTGTAACTGTTAACATCCTAGGCAGGATGGTGTCGGCGAAACCGACAATCTAATTCCTCGGTGTTCATATTGACCAAAGGTAATCCTGGAGCAGACACATCCAAAACGCGGTCATGAAAACCGAACGCGCAGGTGTAGCACTCCGCAAATAAATGCTCAGACTGAAGGGCCCTGCTACAAAAACTAGAAAACACTAGGTCGCAAAGTCCATCTTCCTCTACGCCGCACCCGCCTGGACGGTTGGTTTAAAAGCAGCTTCCAATAGGAATAGACTACTAACTCAACGTCCAATGTTCATAAGCATATGCTGCGCTTACCGCACAGCGTCCAACGTCGGGCTACAAGTCTTAGCGGCAGTACCATCGAATGAATTTATGGTGGAGGAACTGGGCTCCAAACAAGGTATGAGCAAAGAGGTCTCTAAACAGAAACGAACTCATACGCAAATGGTTCCTAGGAACGCAGGTTGACCCGAACCCTTATCTCCAAAATTGGTCTATGGTATAATCGAAAAAACGGTGAAGTCAAAGTTCTTCTTTTTCTTCTGATGCAGCGTATTCACTAATGAATGTTTGCGACCACATGACTCATTTTTTGAATGTAGTCTAATCACGTGGTTCTCTTGGGAAGTATAATGAAGGTGATTTTCCGTTATCTACCTCCATGGGTATGGAATTACATTTCCTTAATTTCAGTTCCAACGGTTATACCGCCGCGATTCGGTCGCCAGAGCCTCGTCTGTTATCTAGCAGGGTGTGCCGGATGGTCTACACAAGTTCATCACTCGTGCAGGTGAGGTTGGCTTTTGGGCAGGCTTTTCGCCTTCGTCCCTTACACCCCAAGTCAATTCCTACCTCGCCGAAATTTCGCTGCTTATGTAAAACGAATTGGTTGAATAGAAAACGACAACTGTAGATACTGCCAAACAAAGGATACTGCTGAACACACGATGCTAGCAATAGGCTGACAACAGGGCCTCGGCAGTATTGGAAGTAGAAGAACCCTAACACGCTGAGTATGATCAATCTGGTGAGTAAAGGTGAAGACAACTGGAAGGCAATAACAAATTTATGTACCGAAATCCTTAATATAAAGGAGATGAAAGAAGGGATAGAGTGGAAAGTAACAAAGGCCAAACCTAGACCCCTGGACTTCTCTCCGAAGTAATGGTGCGTGGTTCCGGAGGGAAGTGAGAACCAGAGGAGGGCTTTTAGTGGGTATGCTGGTCACGAACAACTCGACCAGAGAGCCCCACACTAGTTTGAAACCTGTACCCAGTGTGTGGACTAATGCATATCCCCTCCTCCCGAAAAAAAAAACATCAGTCCAGTCTTGACAGTCTAGTTTTGCCAGTCTAGTCTTGCTAATCTAGTCTTGCCAGTCTACTCTTTCCAGTTTAGTCTTGTTAGACTCGTCTTGTTACTCTAGTCTTGTCACTCTAGTCTTGTCAGTCTAATCTTCTCCGTCAGAGCTATCAAAGAAGTTTTACTTGAATCGCCCATTTTATTTCATGACATCATTCTTTTCTATTTTATTTATTTCATTTGTGCGGTTTTGATCAATTAAGCCCGATTGTCATATACACGACACTCAGCTACGCGACGTCACGCGACATCGCCTGTCAAATAATGATTACATGGTTTTAAATGGGCACGTTCTCACTATGGCTACGCGACAGCGACGCAACGTGCACATTGAAAAAAAAACCGGCCAAGTGCGAGTTGTGACTCGCGCACCGAGGGTTCCGTACAAACTTGTATAGTATAGTATTATTATGTAGATTATCAACATATTATGTAGATTATAAAGAAAAATTAGACGAAATATAATATATACAGGATGTTACGGGACTTGAGTATGTCGCATGTCGGTTATAAACAAGCAAAATTTAGACATAATATATACCCTGTATATATTATGTATATAAAGCGTACGTGATGAAATGAATAACGAATATAAACAAAGAAAATTTAGAATAAACAGCTTAGTGCCGACACATACTTTTTACACAAATATATAATGAAAAGTTTTTACCGTTATGAATAAAATATCGGGAAGAGTAACTCTTATCACAAATTGAATACATTCTTAAAAACACTGATTTTAAAAATTCGGTATGTTTTTACCACAAATAATAATAAGTGTGATATATAAGTAAAATAAAGTTTTATCATAATTAGGGTTTATACAAAAACCGACTTTTTGAAATTTCGATTTTCGAATTTTGATTTTCCGAAAAAACGGTTTTAGCCGGTTTTCGAATTTTTGTCAAAAAAAAATAGAATAGGGAAAAATATTTTATATAATTTATATAAAATAACAAAGAACTAAATCAATATCAAAGCCATAATATAAAAAAAATAAGGATTGCACATTACTTACAGAAAATAACGAAAGCTTAAACAAAAATTCAAATGGTATTTATATTTATTTCACTAAATTTAATTTCTCCTAAGAAAATAGGATTTTAAAAAACAGAAAATATCCACTGAACGGTAGCAAAGTCTTGTTCTTATTTTGGACACAATATTGCCTGAAATTGAGAATACTCGTTCACTAGCTACTGAGCTTGGTTTTATAGTTTTCAGAGCATCAAATGCCAAATCTAAGTTATTGGTTCTTTTATTCGTTGACAAACTAATAGACACACCAAGACACACTAATACTGAGTTTTAGAAGAACCCTCATCATAGCACTGAAAATATTTACCCAAATGCAAATAAACAATCGGCCGTAAATTTCGAATTTACATTTATTATCGTGTTGCTAGCAAATACCATAAAAGTGTCGGCTGCGGTGGGAGGAAAGAGGAGAGAGAAGAATCATAACATCGTACGGAACATAAACGGACTGCGAAGTAAATTCGCATTTTTCTTGTAATTAAACTACATATTTACGGTTTTCAGATTTTTCCCTTTACATGTGCTGTAAGACACTGCTTCTTGCCAAATTTCATGATTCTAGGTCAACGGGAAGTACCCTATAGGTTTTGATTCCCTAGTGAAATCGCAAAATATGCGACATAAACGGTCATATCTTTTGATCGCGTTGACCTACAAGTTTGTTTTTTTCACAGCTGAAAGAGACCGCAGACCCGAGTATTTGGTACAAATTTCAACTTGTTACCTCTACGCGTTCCTGAGAAAATGGTCTTGACAGACAGACAGACGGACAGACAGACAGACAGACAGACAGACAGACAGACAGACAGACAGACAGACAGACAGACAGACAGACAGACGGACAACAAAGTGATCCTATAAGGGTTCCGTTTTCGGTACGGAACCCTAAAAATGTAATCATTATTTGACAGGCGATGTCGCGTGACGTCGCGTAACTGAATGTCGCGTATATGAGAATCGACCTTTAGTCTGTGCAAAAAATGACGCCAATTAGCAGGAATGTGTTGGAATTTGGAGCGTTAATGTCGGCAGATGGAACGTGCGGGCATAATGGTCAATAAAAGCTTCCTCGATGGAGAACTGAACGTACATGTTTCGCGAGAATTAATGAATATCTAACACACACACGCGTTGGCGTTCGCCGCGGAAAATCGATATTTATTTGTGGAAATATCTCGCCTATCGATTTTGGAACGCCGAACTTTTGCGCCAGCCAGTCGGCTAATAGACAGGAATAAATCTCGAAGGAACCCTAATTTTTCATCAACATCTAGCTCCAATCCAACTAATGGACGTTCGATAGTTTCGTCGAAATTCAAAATGCGATTTGAGAAAATACGAAATAATTAAGTTTGCTATCATTCGCATGTTCTACAAATTGTCATTTGTTGCCTTTCTAATCTTGCCTGTTTAGTCTAGTCTGTTTGTCCAGTTTTGTCGGTCTGGTCCAGGGGTCGGCAAAGTATGGCTCGCGAGCCACATGTGGCTCTTTTGATGTGAGCTTATGGCTCTTCAGAAATGAATTGAAATATAAGCAAAAATCACAAAAAGGTACAATATCAAACAAAACAATATCTGTAGTCTTACGAACGCCGCCGCCAAGTTCCCAACTCAGTAAAATCTGCAGTTGACGCGACGCCATTTTCTTTTCGCTCGTTTTAACGCTCAAAACAAAACAAAAATGCAAAACAAAAAAAACGGTTTTCATTAAAAATTAAATTCTCTACGACTTTTATTTGCAACAAATTTCAAAAGATTCGCTCGCAAAGTTTCAGTTTCTCAACCGGAATTAGACTAGTTATACTCAATTTACCAGCGACTAATTATGATTGTCTTATAGGAAATTTAAGTTTTATCTAAAACTTTTTTCGATACATAGTCTAGTTCTCGAGTTATAGCTTAACTTAACGTTTTGTATGCACTGACAGAATTAGGCTAAACCACCAACCAGCTATGAGTATTAGCTGAAACTAGCGAAGTAGACTTATGGAGAATTTAATCCTCTACAAGTTTTATCTAAAACTCTTTTTGATGCCTAGTCTAGTTCCCGAGTTGTAACTTAAATTAACGCAAACAAATTTTTCAAAACACCCAAACAAATTTTTGTTTTCACAGCCCGGATTAGATTAGTTAGTCGTAATCCAAGAACTAACTATTACAAGCGTCTTATAGAAAATTTGGTCTTCTACAGGTTTTATCTAAAACTTTTTTCGATACCTAGTCTAGTTCTCGAATTATAGCTTAACTAAGTATCGACTAAAGTTTTGTATCCACAGACGGAATCAGACTAATTCCATGAACTAGCTGAGTATTAGCTGGAATTAGCGAACTAGACTTATGTAGAATTTAATCCTCTACAAGTTTTATCTAAAACTTTTTTGATGCCTAGTCTGGTTCCCGAGTTTAGCTTAAATTAATGCAAACAAATTTTTCAAACCACTCTAAGAAATTTTTGTTTTCACAGCCCGGATTAGACTAGTTAGTCGTAATCCAGGAACTAACTATTACCAGCGTTTTATAGCAAATTTGGTCCTCTACAGGTTTTATCTAAAACTTTTTCGATAGCTGGTCAAGTTCTCGAGTTATAGCTTAACTAACCATCGAGTAACGTTTTGTATCCACATACGGAATTAGACTAATTCCACGAACTATCTATGAATATTAGCTTGAATTAGCGAACCAGACATATGCAGAATTTAATCCTCTACAAGTTTTACCTAAAACTTTTTTTGATGCCTAGTCTAGTTCCCGAGTTGTAGCTTAAGGAGGAACTCCACTAGGAAGACCGCGACTACGGTGGAGAGACAACATAGCATCAGGTTTTAGATGAATGCCTGCATAACATGGAAGCGGAGGAGCTAATAATGGACAATGAGTCCAATGGAGAAGAGTTGTTGAGTCAGCCAACCTTGGGTTGTGAAAATACCCACCATGGGTTGTACGAGCTACAAAGGGAGAGAGAATTGATAATACAAGGGAAGATTATGGGAAGAAAGAATATTGGTACACGTGGCTCAATGTTCGGATGTCGTGGCTTAATAACCTACGGGGGCCTAGAATGGGTGTGCCAATAATTATTCCGCGACCAATGACGTGTTATCTCTGAATGTGAATACGTCTTCCATTGCATAATTCACCAGGAAGAACTTTGCGCACAAACCTTTCCAGACGATATTGGTAAAAATACAAAAATATGACTTTATGAAAACAATCATCCGTGGCTCTTGATCCAGTTTGAAATAATTTTTAATAAAAATTAGGCTCTTAAGTTTAAAGAGTTTGCCGACCCCTGAGTCTAGTCTTCTTTGCCGACCTTGCTTCTTTGCTTCTTTGCCGACCCCTGAATCAAGGCTAGTCTTCTCAGACTAGCCTTGTCTATCTAGTCTTGACTGCCTAGTCTTGTCTGTCTAGTCTTGTCACGTTTAGCCTTGTCTGTCTAGTCTTATCTGCCTAAGTCTTGACTGTGTTGTCTTGTCTGTCTAGTCTTGTCTATCTAGTTTTGTCTGCCCAGTTTTGCCCGTCTAGTGTTGTCTGTCTAGTATTGTCTGTCTAGTCTTGTCTGTCTAGTCTATTCTGTCTAGTCTGTCACAGTGCGACTAATCTGTCTAGTCTGTGTCATCTGTCTCATCTGTCTCAGCTATCTCATCTGTCTCATCTATCTCATCTGTTTCATCAGTCTCCTCTGTGTCATCTGTCTCATCTGTTTCATCTGTCTCATCTGTCTCATCTATCTCATCTGTCTCATCTGTCTCGTCTATCGTAGTCTACATTATTACTAGTCTACATTAACCAAAAAACATCAATAAGAGCAATTTTATGGTTTCGATTCGATTTTCTCGAAGTCTTAATTCGTTTTTCTAAGGATTAATTGAAGTAATTGAGGTTGCTTTGTTCGTCTAGTCGGGGAGCGAAATACTCGCCTTCGGCATTCCAGGCGAGGTAATGAATCGAGGGCTGTAAGTAAAACTTTTGTTTGCCCTTTAAGGCCACTGATAATAAACGGCGAAAGGTGGCGCGAGTTTATCGAGACCCATTAACAAGCCATCGCGAGATGATATTCCAAAAAATTCAATTTTAATAAAACGTATCGGGAAAGTTCACCAACAACAATTCACTGACTAGAAAAAAACGTTATTATTATGATTTATAATACGTTGCATATATTTATTATTAGCGTACATAATTATTATTATTAGCGTATTCTCCCAATAATAGAAGACGTTAATCAAACGACTCAACCAAGTTTTCTTGTCGAGTTCTTCCCGAGTTCTTCTTCTTTTTCCAATAAGCTTTCATTCTTTGCGAGAAAGCTTGTTTATGTTCTTCCGACCACTTCTGTACTGTTTTTGCTTTGATTGCTCTGATGTAATATCTAATCAGCATATATATATATATATATATATATATATATTTATATATATATATATATATATATATATATATATATATATATATATATATATGTTTATGTTGCAAGATGGTTTAACATCACACACCATTACACAGATGGTTATTATTATGTAGGAAGGTGGTTATCTTCTTTGGAACATCCAAAGAAGATAATCAGACTTCCTAAAAAGATATAGTTATTGAGGTTCTAGGAAAGTTCACCGACTGAAAATTCATTCTCGGATATGAATTAAAAGGATTAGACTAAACAAGTCTTAACAACTGATTCGATTACTTTGACACAGAGCTGTGCTACTGGCGGCCCGTGGCCCACATGCGGCCCGCGTCGACCTTGTATGCGGCCCGTGATGCATTTTATAAACTACTTTAATTGCATGCCTTTGATAAGGCATGCAATTAAAGTACATTAATTTCATATTTTTACAATTTAATTGCATTTTTTTTTTATAAAATAATTAAAATTATATTTAATTAATTGCTTTATTTAGTTAGTATCACTTAAGAAATCAGTAATCACAAGAAAATTCTACAAGTTAGAAAATGAATTAGTTCTCATACTGCACTAAGGGCAAAGTACGATGAATAAATACTAATTTCTCTGCATTAAGAGGTAGCATGCGGTTTCGCTTGTCTTCGTAAATAAGGCCAGCTTCAGAAAAAAGTCTTTCGCTGTATACACTGCTGCTTCTTCTTCTTCTTCTTTAATCCATAGCCGGCGCATGGAGAGGTGGTCGACCTCGTAGCCAGTACGCTGCTGTTGGTGCCGCTAGATTCCGTGCTCCATTCACTATACGCTTCCATGCTAATCGATCAGTTGCAACGGTTCTTGCCTCAGCTCTTGTTATTCGCTGGTTTTTTAAATCGTTCTCTACGTGTTTCAACCATGTGGTCTTCGGTGCTTGTTTTTGTGTTCTCCAATCAAGAGGTCGTTTTTTCCATAGGAGTTTGTGCGGTACTCAATTGTCGCCCATCCTACAGATGTGGCCGAACCATCGTAATCGGCGTTTTTGAATTTCCTCAACAATCGGTGTCTGTTGGTCGCACCTTTCTCTGATTGTCTCATTTCGGAGGTGGTTGAGGAGTGAGACGCAGAGAATCTGTCTCAGGCATCGCATTTGGAAGGCCTCGAGCTTGTTAAGGTCTGGTTTGAGTAATGTCCATGTTTCCGATCCATAAAGAAGAATTGGGAGGATCAGCGTCCGGTATAGGCGTATTTTGATGGTAATATTCGTCCGCTTCCATATGCACCACTTGAGTGAAGCAAACGTTGCTGTTGCCTGGCCTATCCGGCTGTGAACTTCGGCTGTCGAAGCTACTTTCTTCTCCACAACCAGTGATCCCAAATATTTGAACTGTGGTACCTGCTCGATTGTGGTTCCATCGAGGTAAACTCTGGCTTCAGATCCATCCGTTGTAAGCACTTTGGTCTTATCCGCATTGATTCTCAGTCCGTATGACTGGGCAATGCGGGAAATGTCATACAAGGTGTCTGTTGCTTCGGCATCTGTGTTGTCGAAAACCGCACTGTCATCGGCGAACATCAGATCGGTTAGGAAGTTTTTGTCATCATATCGAACTCCGCGTCGCCCATCAAACGCTTTTCGCATAATCGTGTCGATCACAATGTTTAAAAGGAGCGGCGAGGCCACGTCTCCTTGCCGGACTCCGGTTCGAATCGGGAATTCCTCAGACATGTCGTTTCGGATACGAACATTGCTGGTTGAGCCGTCGTACGATGCTTGAAGAAGTTGAATGATTTTCAGTGGCAATACACTGCTGCTAGGTGCTGAAATATAGATTTTGGAAAATTTTGTTAAATTTGTGTATTGTTTAGCATTAGTTGCTCACCAAGAATAAGGGTCACAATTGCGATCAATTTGCACTGACTTAAGATAAAAATCAGGCTCTCATGCAATCGCGTTTTTTTCTACACGTTGAATCTGACTAGCATTGTTTTCATTTGCTACCTCATGAAAGCAATCCCAAAACGTGTCAGGAACTTACTTACAGCGAGGTACAGCTGACTCTCTGTCTCTTCTGCTCTACATTTTTTAGCCAGTGTTGAAGATGAACTGCTACTGGAGGACTCTTCACAAGACATTTTTGTCTTGACTTGGAGTTAAAACGAGTTTCTAATCCAGCTTTTAACGAGGCGCGCATATGTAATAAATCAGGAGTTATTTGCTCTGTTTCATCTATATCTAAGAATTTTTTTTAAATCCGCAACGTTTTATTATTTGCGATACGCAGGATAGACCAGAACTTGTTGTTTTGGTTATTTCTTCAAAGGGCTTTAATAAATTGATACATTTTTCCATTAAACTCCACTGTTGAGCTGTCAAATTGATGAGTGTATCAGCAACATAAAATGATATGGCCCGCTATTGTTCTTACAAACGTTCAATCATATAAAAGGAATTCCACCTAGTGCTAATATCTTGCACTAATGTGCTCATAATGTGCTCTTTTTGGATCGTCAGCAGTTTTTCTTTAACTAAAGCTAAGAGATTGAAGTGCGTAAGAAGTCATCTTCCAGTAGCAATCATTGTTGTCACTTCTGCTTAATCTTTCAATACCTCAGCGGTACACGACAATGTTTGCTATATTTTCTCCTTTGCTATATTTTCTCCTGTGTATGAACCTGCGAAAAGTTTAATTACCAGAACTCCGTGTTCCTGTTTAAATTCTGGTGATATCCAATGAACTGTGAAGCTCAGAAAGCTAGCATTGTTGTGTAAGCAAGGCCACATGTGAGAAGTCACTGAAATAGCGAAAGCACTCGAAATGTTATGTTTGATTTTCTCGTAAATTCTGTCATATAGGGTACGTTAGGCATGATTTTTTGGATAATATAACCAAACGGCAACGTTCCGCCGGATTTTCGGCGGCCGAATATCCGGCTACAAGATTGGCCGAATATCCGGTATCCGGCTAAACTGCTATCCGTTTCATCTCTAGTTCTTAAGTTTCATCATCAAAAACCTCATGTTGAGAAAACTCGGGAGAGATGTGTTAGAGTTAGAGATGTGTCCATGTGAGAACTCTTATTGATGGAGATGTGTCATGTTGGGTATGTTGGTGAATGTTTTTTACTTACGGTAGTTTGAAATCAGCCAAGAGGAACTGGGCCTGTCTGCGAGACCCTGAAACCAGCCGAAAATTTCAAATCGCATTATCCAACAAATTTGCAGCACTCACGATACCAGTCGATATCAACATAGAAGAAAAACAACTTTCTGAGTCTATTGTGGGGTGTGCAACGGAGCTGTGTCCGCCCATCCGTCGACGGACGCAGCAATGGATCTCGGACGACTGTCTCAATCTAGTCGACCAGCGGAAGCAAATGAAACACGTCGATTTCAAACAATACCGACGATTGAACAAAGAAGTTCGACAGAAAATGAAATTGGAACGGGAAGCTTACTGGAATAACATCGCGGCTGACATGGAAGAAGCAGCGTCAAGGCATGAGTACCGGACGCTGTACCAGACAATCCGACGGTTAAGTGGCAAAACAACATCAACAAATGACAATATCAAAAAATTGGATGGAACTTTCGTGACCTCTCCTCAGGAACGTCTACAGCGGTGGAGAGAATTCTTTCATCAGCTGTACAACCACAATCCGCCAGTAGGTCCAGCACCCGAACTGCCGATTATTGAGCAGCCGATAAATCAGTTTCCCGATACTGAACCAACAATCAATGAGGTGAAGACGGCAATAAAATCCCTGAAAAATGGTAAAGCGCCGGGAGAAGATCAAGTAACTGCCGAAATGATCAAAGCCGGGGGAGTCGTCTTATTACATCAACTTCACGTTCTCACAGTGCATATATGGCATTCAGATTGTGTTCCATCCGTGTGGAAGAAAGCGATTGTTGTGCCTATTTTGAAGAAAGGCGACAGTCGGGAATGCAAGAATTACCGTGGTATTAGCCTCCTCTCGATCGTCGGCAAAGTATTTATGAAAATCATACAATCAAGACTACAGAAACATCGAGAGCAAACAAGCCGGGAAGAACAAGCTGGATTTCGACCACATCGAGGATGCATCGATCAGATATTTGCTCTCCGTCAGCTAATGGAAGAAAGAATTCGATGTGGCAAACGAACTGTCATCGTCTTCATCGATTTCAAATCTGCTTTTGATTGCATCGATTGGACAAGCTTGTGGGAAGCCCTGAAGATCGAACACGTGCCACTGAAAATCATTCAACTTCTTCAAGCATCGTACGACGGCTCAACCAGCAATGTTCGTATCCGAAACGACATGTCTGAGGAATTCCCGATTCGAACCGGAGTCCGGCAAGGAGACGTGGCCTCGCCGCTCCTTTTTAACATTGTGATCGACACGATTATGCGAAAAGCGTTTGATGGGCGACGCGGAGTTCGATATGATGACAAAAACTTCCTAACCGATCTGATGTTCGCCGATGACAGTGCGGTTTTCGCCAACACAGATGCCGAAGCAACAGACACCTTGTATGACATTTCCCGCATTGCCCAGTCATACGGACTGAGAATCAATGCGGATAAGACCAAAGTGCTTACAACGGATGGATCTGAAGCCACAGTTTACCTCGATGGAACCACAATCGAGCAGGTACCACAGTTCAAATATTTGGGATCACTGGTTGTGGAGAAGAAAGTAGCTTCGACAGCCGAAGTTCACAGCCGGATAGGCCAGGCAACAGCAACGTTTGCTTCACTCAAGTGGTGCATATGGAAGCGGACGAATATTACCATCAAAACCAAAATACGCCTATACCGGACGCTGATCCTCCCAATTCTTCTTTATGGATCGGAAACATGGACATTACTCAAACCAGACCTTAACAAGCTCGAGGCCTTCCAAATGCGATGCCTGAGACAGATTCTCTGCGTCTCACTCCTCAACCACCTCCGAAATGAGACAATCAGAGAAAGGTGCGACCAACAGACACCGATTGTTGAGGAAATTCAAAAACGCCGATTACGATGGTTCGGCCACATCTGTAGGATGGGCGACAATCGAGTACCGCACAAACTCCTATGGAAAAAACGACCTCTTGATTGGAGAACACAAAAACAAGCACCGAAGACCACATGGTTGAAACACGTAGAGAACGATTTAAAAAACCAGCGAATAACAACAGCTGAGGCAAGAACCGTGCAACTGATCGATTAGCATGGAAGCGTATAGTGAATGGAGCACGGAATCTAGCGGCACCAACAGCAGCGTACTGGCTACGAGGTCGACCACCTCTCCATGCGCCGGCTATGGATTAAAGAAGAAGAAGAAGTTTGAAATCAGAAATGATATACACAAAAAAAGATATAACCAAAATCTACAAAAATCATCAATTTTATATATTATCATCATATTTAAATCATGATTCACGTTCGAGACTTCGAACCGTAAGGACGTATTTATAGTGCTTACTATCAGCGAACGACCGGTTCTCGAACAGATAAACGCAGTTTAACGATAAAAAACTATACAACAAGATAAAAAGTATCCAATTTAACGATGCAAAATGTTCCCGGGAAACAGACCTGGATTTAACAATCAACATGCAAACAGTAGTTCGCGTCCCACATCCGAATAACCCGATAAAACAACCACTTATTAGAATGATGTCTACCACCGACGACGGAGTCGTAGAAACGGCTCCATCCAAGGAAAACCCGTGGCAACAAGTTTGTACGAGAAGCACAAAACGCAGAAAAATAGGAACAAGTCGAGAAAACCCAAACAACGAAAATACTAATTTACCACTGTCCAACAAATTTAGTGTGCTAACAGCCCCTCACGATAATAATAAAACAGAATGATGATAACAAATAAGAAAAAAAACCTAAGCCACTACCAATATTTGCGTGCGGCGTCCTCAATTTTCCAGAAATGAAATTAAAACTGTCAGACATACTAGAAGAGGACGAATACACCACCAAATGTCAATCAGATAACACAGTATAAATAAACTGCTGTAGCCCAGAAACTTACAGAAAACTAGCGAAATATATGAGAGAGAATAATATTATACATCACACATACCAACCAAAAGAGGAACGAGCCTATAGAGTGGTCATCAAGCATATACACCACTCATTCAACTCAGACGACATAAGAGAATATCCAACCACGGACACAAGGTACGAAATATCATAAATGCCAAACACAGAGTAACGAAGGGGCCGCTAAACCTTTTTTTCGTCGACATCGAACCCTCTGACAACAACAAAGACATCTACAAAATACAAAAACTACAAAATAGCAATATCCAGATTGAACCCCCAAAAAAAGATAGAAATATCGTAGAATGTACGAGATGCCAAATGTATGGACATTCAAAATCATACTGCAACAGACCTTTTGTGTGCGTAAAATGCGGAGGTCCTCACAGCACAGCTAGCTGCAAGGAAAGTAAGGATACACCAGCTACATACGCCCTTTGTGGAGGAAACCACCCGGCCAACTATAAAGGTAGTGAATTTTATCACAATCTACTTAAACGCAAAAGCCACAACAACACTGGACCCAGTATACAGCAAAATAAACCAAACATCATTTATAACAGCCAGACATCCAGCCACCCCAACAGAAGCTACGCGCAAGCAATCAACAATTCACCACAAGCCACCACCAGCAACGAAGAATCTACCAGTGTAGTGCTTCACAAATACCTAGATGAATTCAAAGCCATTTTCAACCAAATTATCCAACAAAATAGCACGGTGCTCAACATGCTGACAATGCTAGTAAACAAACTGGGTCATGTCTAAATTCATTCGCATAGCAGTATGGAACGTCAACGGCCTGGCGCGAAGAAAAGATGAGGTTATACTGTTCTTAAAACAAAACTTTATAGACATTCTTCTAGTAAGTAAAACCCATTTTACAGAAAAATCCTACTTTAAAATTCCTTACTATAACACATACTACACTAACCATAACCGCACATGCGGGAACAGCCAATTTAATAAAATAAAACATCCGGCACGACGTTCTACCAAAATTCGCATCTGACAGAATCCAAGCCACATCCCACCTTTAGACATGCCGACGCGCATGTGGCTCTTAAGAAAGTGTAATTAGGAGAGGGAAACCACCGCTAAGTGCCGACGCTAACCTAAACCATGTTTCAATGTTAAATATAATAATAATATTAGTCCTTTCTTCAATATGTTAAACTAATCGAATCAATTGTTAAAGGTTGTCTAGTCTTGTCTAATCTTTCAAATTATCTAATTTGGAGTTGCAACTAAATATTTGTTTCCATTTTCCAGATTACGCTATCTATATAAGAAGATACTACACGAACATAGACTACTACTGCCCATTTCTCAAGGTAAATGTAACCAATTCACTACTTAAGTCTTTCCTTTCAGGAAACTATAAGTCTTTCCATTTAGGCAATTTTTGATTCGTGTGAAGTTGGCCCCCCAATTTTTTAAAAATTGAGTTTTGGCAAGATTTTGAATAGTTAGTTCTAGACTTCTTGCTTGAAAATTGAAAGTTCCTGGGAATTTCAGGCAGAAAACGAGAAAAACCATTTGGGGGGCAGCACTTCTCGCAGCCCCCTTTTTTCAGGAAAAAAGTAGTGATGTAATATTTCAGTTCTATATAGGGAGTTCTGAAAGCATATAGTTCCACTTTTTTTTGCAAAATTTTGTTAATTTTTTAAAAATTCAAAAAATTCTGATAACGGTTTCAGATAGTACTACAGCAGATAAACAAAAAAAGCCTATTAGACATTTTTCTAAAATCAATTTCTATAAATTTATTTATAAAAAACAGCAAGATAAAAAATTACAAGAGTTCTGATACGAGTTCTGAGTAGCCCACCGAGAGTTCTGAATAGGGATTGCAATCCGGTGTCATTTGCTATCCGGCCGGATCTGGCCGAATTTCGCCGGATCCGGTCGGGTCGATGGAAATTCGGTTGATGCAATCAGAATAATTTTCCCGTTTCGTTCCAAAATGGACTGTTTCCCGGATAATGGAGTGAGTGTATTATATAGGTAGTTTACACAAACACACATTTATAATTAAACAAACAATTAAAAATCTAGAACTGTGTAGGTAAAAAGTTAAATTTCACAGATAGAATTTTAGTATTTAACTTTATTAAATCTAACATAATAAACATTATTTAATCTACTGAGATCACAATTAGGTATTTGAGCAAGCTAACAAGTCTTATTCTTATATTTTTGAGCATACATTACTTTCAACACCAGTTGAATCAACATCACGAATTCCGACGAAAACCGAACGAAAAACTCAAAATATTAAAAAATGGCGAGAAAATGTGGGATTGCAATTAAACTTTCACTGAATATGTGTATCCACAAGAAGTACCCTATGACTACAGTTAGACGCCCGGCCTCCAGTAGGGATGGCATGGGGAATTATTTTTGCTTAAAATGTTTTTTGCAAATATCTTGTAAGGCTTCAAAATACAAAATTGTAGTCCAGATCTCCATATGTCGGTGTCTACAAAAAAGCATTCTTTAGAAATTTTGCTAAATCGTTCGGTTTAGCCACAAAAGAAAAATATGAAAAGCAAAATTTTTTTCAATGGGTATACCGCCTTCTTTGAATTTAATTTCTCAATTTGCATGAGTTTATATGGTCGGGTCTAGGTGCTGAAATTAAAGTATGCTATATTTATGTCAGACATCATGACGAAGTTGTCTATTGAATGGCATAGGTATCACAATAATGAGTTTATAACTATTTAGTTTAATCAACGTACAATGAATACCGTATTTGCCGGTATATATGGTGCACCCTAAAAATTAACCTACTTTTTTTTGTGAGCCTATAACGCGGTAAATACGGTAATTATTTTAGGTATATTAAAGTATCGACTCATACATCAGCGCGATTATTTTATCAAAAATTTGCATCACAGGATCCGCTGACCAGATCCGCTATATTGCTACCGGATCCGGTAAACGTATAGTGAAGCCGGATCAGTCAGATTATCGGATCCTATTTTCCGGATTGCAATCCCTAGTTCTAAACAAAAACTCTAGAACCATTCGAAATCTTGCCATAACTCAAAAATTCGGGGGCAAACTTCACACGAATCAATGTTTGGTCTAGTGAACGAAATAGTTTTCTGAAAATAGGTTTGATTAAATTAATGTTGAGTTCTCAGTCGATTTAGAAAAGAATATCACGATTTCTTTGTATTAAATTAACAAACACGTGTGAAAACGGGTCGAATATCACTATTTGTTTTTATTAAAAATGAATAAAAGTCAATTTAGAGCAGAAAAGCACAATTTCTGCTAGAAACGTGAAATAAAAGATGTGATTATTGTAACTTCGTGACCGTAGAAAATGCGGCGAGGAAATGAAGACGTGGCGGCCCTATTAGTTGCAATATTAAAACCAGAAATATACTCTCTCGCCCGAAAAATAGCTTTTATGGAATACGTGCGAAACTGTTAAATTAAAAACCGGGCTTATATTGAAACACTTTTCCAACTGTCTGCATCTGCGAGATTTTTTTCTCGCAGAAAACGTGTCGAAACGCCGTCAATCATAAAAGGATATGAAAAATTCCCCCAAGAAAAGAAGGAATATTTTTTTTATTGAATCATATTTTATTGGTTTCGTATTTTGAGATTTATAAAGACAGGCAAAGCTAAACAAACAAGATTAGATAGGCAAGACTAGACAGACAAGACTAGACAGGCAAGACTAGACAGACAAGACTAGAAAGACAAGTCTAGACAGACAAGACTAGACAGACAAGACTAGACAGACAAGACTAGACAGACAAGACTAGACAGACAAGACTAGACAGACAAGACTAGACAGACAAGACTAGACAGACAAGACTAGACAGACAAGACTAGACAGACAAGACTAGACAGACAAGACTAGACAGACAAGACTAGACAGACAAGACTAGACAGACAAGACTAGACAGACAAGACTAGACAGACAAGACTAGACAGACAAGACTAGACAGACAAGACTAGACAGACAAGACTAGACAGACAAGACTAGACAGACAAGACTAGACAGACAAGACTAGACAGACAAGACTAGACAGACAAGACTAGACAGACAAGACTAGACAGACAAGACTAGACAGACAAGACTAGACAGACAAGACTAGACAGACAAGACTAGACAGACAAGACTAGACAGACAAGACTAGACAGACAAGACTAGACAGACAAGACTAGACAGACAAGACTAGACAGACAAGACTAGACAGACAAGACTAGACAGACAAGACTAGACAGACAAGACTAGACAGACAAGACTAGACAGACAAGACTAGACAGACAAGACTAGACAGACAAGACTAGACAGACAAGACTAGACAGACAAGACTAGACAGACAAGACTAGACAGACAAGACTAGACAGACAAGACTAGACAGACAAGACTAGACAGACAAGACTAGACAGACAAGACTAGACAGACAAGACTAGACAGACAAGACTAGACAGACAAGACTAGACAGACAAGACTAGACAGACAAGACTAGACAGACAAGACTAGACAGACAAGACTAGACAGACAAGACTAGACAGACAAGACTAGACAGACAAGACTAGACAGACAAGACTAGACAGACAAGACTAGACAGACAAGACTAGACAGACAAGACTAGACAGACAAGACTAGACAGACAAGACTAGACAGACAAGACTAGACAGACAAGACTAGACAGACAAGACTAGACAGACAAGACTAGACAGACAAGACTAGACAGACAAGACTAGACAGACAAGACTAGACAGACAAGACTAGACAGACAAGACTAGACAGACAAGACTAGACAGACAAGACTAGACAGACAAGACTAGACAGACAAGACTAGACAGACAAGACTAGACAGACAAGACTAGACAGACAAGACTAGACAGACAAGACTAGACAGACAAGACTAGACAGACAAGACTAGACAGACAAGACTAGACAGACAAGACTAGACAGACAAGACTAGACAGACAAGACTAGACAGACAAGACTAGACAGACAAGACTAGACAGACAAGACTAGACAGACAAGACTAGACAGACAAGACTAGACAGACAAGACTAGACAGACAAGACTAGACAGACAAGACTAGACAGACAAGACTAGACAGACAAGACTAGACAGACAAGACTAGACAGACAAGACTAGACAGACAAGACTAGACAGACAAGACTAGACAGACAAGACTAGACAGACAAGACTAGACAGACAAGACTAGACAGACAAGACTAGACAGACAAGACTAGACAGACAAGACTAGACAGACAAGACTAGACAGACAAGACTAGACAGACAAGACTAGACAGACAAGACTAGACAGACAAGACTAGACAGACAAGACTAGACAGACAAGACTAGACAGACAAGACTAGACAGACAAGACTAGACAGACAAGACTAGACAGACAAGACTAGACAGACAAGACTAGACAGACAAGACTAGACAGACAAGACTAGACAGACAAGACTAGACAGACAAGACTAGACAGACAAGACTAGACAGACAAGACTAGACAGACAAGACTAGACAGACAAGACTAGACAGACAAGACTAGACAGACAAGACTAGACAGACAAGACTAGACAGACAAGACTAGACAGACAAGACTAGACAGACAAGACTAGACAGACAAGACTAGACAGACAAGACTAGACAGACAAGACTAGACAGACAAGACTAGACAGACAAGACTAGACAGACAAGACTAGACAGACAAGACTAGACAGACAAGACTAGACAGACAAGACTAGACAGACAAGACTAGACAGACAAGACTAGACAGACAAGACTAGACAGACAAGACTAGACAGACAAGACTAGACAGACAAGACTAGACAGACAAGACTAGACAGACAAGACTAGACAGACAAGACTAGACAGACAAGACTAGACAGACAAGACTAGACAGACAAGACTAGACAGACAAGACTAGACAGACAAGACTAGACAGACAAGACTAGACAGACAAGACTAGACAGACAAGACTAGACAGACAAGACTAGACAGACAAGACTAGACAGACAAGACTAGACAGACAAGACTAGACAGACAAGACTAGACAGACAAGACTAGACAGACAAGACTAGACAGACAAGACTAGACAGACAAGACTAGACAGACAAGACTAGACAGACAAGACTAGACAGACAAGACTAGACAGACAAGACTAGACAGACAAGACTAGACAGACAAGACTAGACAGACAAGACTAGACAGACAAGACTAGACAGACAAGACTAGACAGACAAGACTAGACAGACAAGACTAGACAGACAAGACTAGACAGACAAGACTAGACAGACAAGACTAGACAGACAAGACTAGACAGACAAGACTAGACAGACAAGACTAGACAGACAAGACTAGACAGACAAGACTAGACAGACAAGACTAGACAGACAAGACTAGACAGACAAGACTAGACAGACAAGACTAGACAGACAAGACTAGACAGACAAGACTAGACAGACAAGACTAGACAGACAAGACTAGACAGACAAGACTAGACAGACAAGACTAGACAGACAAGACTAGACAGACAAGACTAGACAGACAAGACTAGACAGACAAGACTAGACAGACAAGACTAGACAGACAAGACTAGACAGACAAGACTAGACAGACAAGACTAGACAGACAAGACTAGACAGACAAGACTAGACAGACAAGACTAGACAGACAAGACTAGACAGACAAGACTAGACAGACAAGACTAGACAGACAAGACTAGACAGACAAGACTAGACAGACAAGACTAGACAGACAAGACTAGACAGACAAGACTAGACAGACAAGACTAGACAGACAAGACTAGACAGACAAGACTAGACAGACAAGACTAGACAGACAAGACTAGACAGACAAGACTAGACAGACAAGACTAGACAGACAAGACTAGACAGACAAGACTAGACAGACAAGACTAGACAGACAAGACTAGACAGACAAGACTAGACAGACAAGACTAGACAGACAAGACTAGACAGACAAGACTAGACAGACAAGACTAGACAGACAAGACTAGACAGACAAGACTAGACAGACAAGACTAGACAGACAAGACTAGACAGACAAGACTAGACAGACAAGACTAGACAGACAAGACTAGACAGACAAGACTAGACAGACAAGACTAGACAGACAAGACTAGACAGACAAGACTAGACAGACAAGACTAGACAGACAAGACTAGACAGACAAGACTAGACAGACAAGACTAGACAGACAAGACTAGACAGACAAGACTAGACAGACAAGACTAGACAGACAAGACTAGACAGACAAGACTAGACAGACAAGACTAGACAGACAAGACTAGACAGACAAGACTAGACAGACAAGACTAGACAGACAAGACTAGACAGACAAGACTAGACAGACAAGACTAGACAGACAAGACTAGACAGACAAGACTAGACAGACAAGACTAGACAGACAAGACTAGACAGACAAGACTAGACAGACAAGACTAGACAGACAAGACTAGACAGACAAGACTAGACAGACAAGACTAGACAGACAAGACTAGACAGACAAGACTAGACAGACAAGACTAGACAGACAAGACTAGACAGACAAGACTAGACAGACAAGACTAGACAGACAAGACTAGACAGACAAGACTAGACAGACAAGACTAGACAGACAAGACTAGACAGACAAGACTAGACAGACAAGACTAGACAGACAAGACTAGAGAGACAAGACTAGACAGACAAGACTAGAGAGACAAGACTAGAGATACAAGACTAGACAGACAAGACTAGACAGACAAGACTAGACAGACAAGACTAGACAGACAAGACTAGACAGACAAGACTAGACAGGCAAGACTAGACAGACAAGACTAGACAGACAAGACTAGAGAGACAAGACTAGACAGACAAGACTAGACAGACAAGACTAGAGAGACAAGACTAGACAGACAAGACTAGACAGACAAGACTAGACAGACAAGACTAGACAGACAAGACTAGACAGACAAGACTAGACAGACAAGACTAGACAGACAAGACTAGACAGACAAGACTAGACAGACAAGACTAGACAGACAAGACTAGACAGACAAGACTAGACAGACAAGACTAGACAGACAAGACTAGACAGACAAGACTAGACAGACAAGACTAGACAGACAAGACTAGACAGACAAGACTAGACAGACAAGACTAGACAGACAAGACTAGACAGACAAGACTAGACAGACAAGACTAGACAGACAAGACTAGACAGACAAGACTAGACAGACAAGACTAGACAGACAAGACTAGACAGACAAGACTAGACAGACAAGACTAGACAGACAAGACTAGACAGACAAGACTAGACAGACAAGACTAGACAGACAAGACTAGACAGACAAGACTAGACAGACAAGACTAGACAGACAAGACTAGACAGACAAGACTAGACAGACAAGACTAGACAGACAAGACTAGACAGACAAGACTAGACAGACAAGACTAGACAGACAAGACTAGACAGACAAGACTAGACAGACAAGACTAGACAGACAAGACTAGACAGACAAGACTAGACAGACAAGACTAGACAGACAAGACTAGAGAGACAAGACTAGACAGACAAGACTAGACAGACAAGACTAGACAGACAAGACTAGACAGACAAGACTAGACAGACAAGACTAGACAGACAAGACTAGACAGACAAGACTAGACAGACAAGACTAGACAGACAAGACTAGACAGACAAGACTAGACAGACAAGACTAGACAGACAAGACTAGAGAGACAAGACTAGACAGACAAGACTAGAGAGACAAGACTAGAGATACAAGACTAGACAGACAAGACTAGACAGACAAGACTAGACAGACAAGACTAGACAGACAAGACTAGACAGGCAAGACTAGACAGACAAGACTAGAGAGACAAGACTAGACGGACAAGACTAGACAGACAAGACTAGAGAGACAAGACTAGACAGACAAGACTAGACAGACAAGACTAGACAGACAAGACTTGATTTGATTTTGATTTTGATTTTGACTAGACAGACAAGATTAGACAGACAAGACTAGACAGACAAGACTAGCCGGACAAGACTAAACAGACAAGATTAGTCTTCTTTTCGAGTTTGTGCATTTTTCTATCCTTGGAAATGGAAATCTAATTGGCAGCGTATCTACTCCCAGAGAATTGCTTCCCAAAATTGATTTCTGATTATGATTCATATTTTGGGTTAATCTGTTGTGTTATTAGTTTGCTTTGAGGTAGTTAATTAATCTATTATGACAGTTAATAGGCAAATGGAAAAGGTAATAAATTTTCGGGTAATTAGAGTTGATGGAATAGATGTAAGCCAATTAGTTATTCGCGGCTTAGTGTCAGATTACGTTGGTTCTAAGCCTGCTCGATTAACACTAAAGGTTACACCATCTGCATATATTAGTCAAACCGCTTGCATATTAAGTTTTCCGGTTGTTAATGAAACTTTCAATTAATTTAAAATGTTTCCGAATAAAGAACTTGATCGGTATATTTTGTCAATGTCAAAGCAAACTTTTTCGTCTCAAATTGCGTTTTTGGTTAACTAAATATCAATTTTGTTATTGTTGTAGATTGTCAGTTATGGTTGAAGCCTCAGGAGAAATTCATCACGTGGAAGGATTTCCCAACGGTCGACTGCCAATTGTGGTTTCCAGGGCATAGCACCGGCCACGGCTTAGTGATAGACATGACGCGGCTGAACATCCCCTGCACTAAGGGTTTCTTGCACTTCTCGGGCCTGAACACTTCTCAGCACCAGCACTTTCGCAGCCACAAACAGGCACACATTTGCGGCAAACTCGAAGAATTGCCTGACGCCGATAGACACATATATTTTCCATCCAGTCACACGTCGCCGTTCCTCCACATCCACGGGAATCCGATATTCGCGTTGAACTACCACTTGGTGGATTACTGTTACAACGTGACGTTCGTTGGGAGGAACGGGAGTTTCGAGTTAAAACCGAGTGGAGAATTGCAGTGCACGTTCAAAATTTACTTGCCATACGGCAACCGGGTGGCTTTGAGCCTGGAGATTGGGGACAGAAACGTCGAGAATTCCTTGGATAAATTGGTCGCGCTGAAGAATGCCCGCGGTAAGTGCGAAGGTCTATCGGTGGAGTTCCTGGACGGCGAGGGCGTCTGGTCGCACTGCAGCAAGGCGGGGGACGCGGACCGCCGCATCGAGATAGTTTCCAGAGAGAACCGGGTCGTTTTGAGGGTGCGAGTTCGGGGCTCGGGCGGAGGTGCGTTAGGAATGCGTATGAGCTACCGCGCGGAGCCGGTCGACGAGATCGTGGGCATGTGCGGCTTCGGCTGGATCGCCTTGAGGCAGTTCTGCGTGTCCGCCGTCGAGGGCTCCAAACTGCCCTGGGCCCAGGCGGAAATGGAATGCGCCCGACGCGGCGGCCACCTCGCCAGCATCAGGAACGACCACGCACAAACCCTCATCGATAATTTACTATTAAACAGGTAACAATTCCTCAATTTATTAATAGGATAGTTGTGACCGTTACTACCTAGTAATCTATAATTACACTGAATTGAAGTATGTTTTAGCCACACTTATAATATGTAAAACTATTATATAACTTGTTATTCAAAGTTATATAAATTTCTACACTTCACACGACTCGAGTTTCGACTGTTCAAGGTCATTTTCAAGTGGAAATGGCTTTCACACTTGAAAATGATCTTCAACAGTCGAAACTCGAGTCGTGATAGAACATAGTGAATTTATCAATTCAATGTATTCCTCAATTTGTTGACGCTTAACTAAACAAAATTCTTCTATAGATACGCAAGACTAGACAGACAAGACAAAAAACTTAGATTTCACAGATAAGACTAGATAAAGGGGCTTAAACATGCAAAGGTAGGCAGAAAAGACTAGAGAAGTCAAGCTAGGCAAGATAAGGCAGAAACGATGTGATTGACAAGATTTGAATATCTATCATATTATATCTTGTCTATGTTAAGATTTTATAAGCAGATCATTGGAATTAGTTCCGTTTTGTTCTTCTTCTTCTTTAATCAGTAGCTGGTGATTGTGGAGAACGTCGTTCTCATAACCAATACACTGCTATTGGTACCGCTGGATTTTTCGCTTCCCATTTGCTTTCGCCCTTTCCGATCAATGGCCTTATCGGTCGGTTCTTGAGGTTGTAGCCTACATGTGTTATCCATATCTTCGTCGGCGCAGATTGTTGAATCCTCCAATCTAGCGACCGCTTCAACCAGAAAAGTTTTCGATTTTCCTCCATTCGGCAAATGTTACCATCTTAGACGACGTGTTCCTATTTGTTAAACAATCGGTGATTGCTCGATATTTCTGTAGTTTTGATTGAATGGTCTACATAAATACCTTCCCAACAATCGACAGGAGGCTGATGCCAGGGTCGTTATTGCATTCCCGGCTATTGCCTTTCTTCAGTATGGGGAAGACAGTCGCCTTCCTCCATGTTGATGGTATTTGTTCTGAATGCCAAATTTGTAGTAGAAAACCGATCTAAAAACCGTTGTAACAAAATGTCGCCTCCGGCTTTGATCATTTCAGCAGTGACTTAATCGATGCCCAGCGCTTTCCGATTTTTTTGCTGTCTTGACTCCAGCAATCGTTAGGTCATCATGGGGGAATGGTATTACTGGTTCATCTATGTTCAGTAGTGTCGGCGTTGGTCTAGAGTTCGTTAAAGATTCCTTCCACCCGTTTTGAAAAAACCCTTATACGAGTTGTTATGAAAGGATGTATAAATGGGATTGGTATTCGAATAGGTAGAGCGTTTTCGAAAGAAGAGTCATATGAAAAGACACTTTTAGTTTTGCTCTTAGGGGATAGCTCTTGTGGGATGCTAGCTCTTAGGGGATATGTGCTAGTTCATGCCATGTAATGGACGAAGTAGACGGCTCAGAGGAATTATAGTCAAATTCATAAAGATGGTTAGGGAGTTGTATTTGTTGTTCAAAAGTTCCACAAATACTTATTTGGAAGTCTGTTTATAGTGATCATGCATAAAATTCGAATTTGCCCAGAATAGGAAAGTTCAAATTTTGGCGTCGCCTGCATCAGTTTGTTGAATTATTATTTTGTCAGCTTATACCTTCGACATTGTTCTTAAGAATGGCACTAAAATTCCTCAAGCAGATATGTTGTCTCTTTTACTATCCGCACAACCAATAAATGAAGAATTAGTTAATTCGTCAATAATTATGGCAGATGAAGAAATTTCCAATTCCAATTACTAATTTGTAATTGGCAGATGAAGAAGTTTTAGACGGTCACACTACAAAAAAAATACAAGAGAATCAACATTTTCTCATTCGAAGAAGCTAGAGACATAGACTCCGTATACAAAATCACCCACTAGTAGGGAAAGATGATATTTTTTAAATCCTCCTCAATCCTCAACCAAAGTGGACGGAAAGTAGACGGCAAGTGGACGAAAAGTAGACGGAAATAGACTTTACGTCCTGTTTGGTGTGGGGCTACATAGACCTCACACCCTGTTTAGCGTGGGGCTACATAGACCTCACGCACTGTTTAGCGTGGAGTTACATAGACCTCAAACCCTGTTTAGTGTTAGCGTGGGGTTACATAGACTAGAGCTCTCAGCTCGAACTTATATACCCACCGGATGAATCACGTGATCAATTACTCGTCCGGACAAGTTGAAACAAGAAAAATGCTGACTCGAAGGTTTTAACTTTCCCACGACTCTTTGCACGGATTTAATGATCATAAACTAGGTCAAACACTTAATATGCTTATTAGGATAAACACACAGATTAATTCCAAGAAACTGGCAGTGCTTCTGCGCTCACGTTTACATACAAGTTGAAACAGGAAAATGCTGACTCGACGGTTTCTTACACGTGTTTATCAAAACTAGGTCAAACCCCTAATATGCTTGGGGATAAACATACAGATTAATTCCAAGAAACTGGGAGGGTTTCTACAATCACGTTTACAGACAAGTTGAAACAAGAAAAAATGCTGACTCCACGGTTTTAACTTTTCCACGACTCATTGCACGGATTTAATGATCAAAAACTAGGTCAAACACTTATATGCTTATTAGGATAAATACGCAGATTAATTCAAAGAAACTGGCAGTGTTTTTACGATCACGTTTACAGACAAGTTGAACAGGAAAATGCTGACTCGACGGTTTCTTACACGTGTTTATCAAAACCAGGTTAAACTCTTAATATGCTTATTAGGATAAACAGAACAATTCCAAGAAATTGATTAGACCGCGTTTCGAGATTTATTATTTCTTCGATCGCATGTGTTTGCAGACAAGTTGGGACAGGAAATTGTTATCAGTTCTAGACATCTGGTTGTGCCTAAACGACAAGCCAGGCAGTAAATCAAACTATTAATTTGCTTATTAAAATAAATACACAGAGCAATTCTAAGAAATTGTTTAGACCGCGTTTCATAATTTATTATTCATCCGCTCGCGCACCTCTGATAAGATAACAGGGAGTGAGGAGGATTTAGAACATATCATCTTTCCCTACTCCCACTTCGCCGTCAAGGCGCGAGAGCCATACAGATTCCTCCCCAAGTGCGGCGAAATCAAATTCGAAGATGAGCGCTTCGAACGGGAAGAATATCAAAGTACCAGTATTAGCGGTTAACGGTAAAAAGTACCAATAGTACCATTTCCATGGCTCATTTCCTCGCCAAACAGGTCAAACTCAAGGGAAAGGATAAATTCGAAGATTTGGAAATTGACTCGATGGTCGATACAGTCAATGATTTAAGAAAATCGTTAAATATTTCTATGCGCAAAACGAGGCCATCGGGTGTCTATTTGCTCTATGTATGTATTCTTTTGATTACAGCATTTTCAGTTCTCCCAGTCACAACCAGAGCCAGATCATCAGCAAAACTATTTCGAATCCCTCGGGCAATTCAAGTCTAAATACGCCGTCATATAGTATATTCCAAGGCGTGGGCTCCATTACTGAGCCTTGTGGAACCATACTATATATTTCGGGTTCTACATCTTTGCTTTCTGGTTCCATGAGGATTGTTCGGTTTGTGAGATTTACTCACGAGCTTGACATGGAATGGCGGAAAAACTCTAGCTATTACTTCGTCTACAATGTTTCCCAGGCAGCCGAGTTGAAGGCGTTTTAGACATATAGCGTTACTAGTGCGCATTTTTTCCTCTCTGGATTCAGCTAAAGCGACTTCTGCCACCTTGAGCTCTGTTATAATGGCGTCAATCATCGAGAGCCCTTCACTGAAGCTTAATTGCTTCTCGCACAGATCTTGGTCATTTTCTCTAGTAATTTGGTCATTTTCTGCCTTCCCTGAGGCATCCAGTAAACGGTAGATCGATGCAGTTTGTCGCCTTTTCTTATTAAAATAGGTTTTTATTTCTTCCATATTACAGGAAACTTACCATTTTTCAGAATTGCGTTAAAAATATCTAACAATAACTCTGTTTGCGGCAATCTTTTCTGCTTCAGCTGGTATCCCATCGGGTCCTGGAGCTTTATTGTTTCGGCGGCGTATACGTCCATGTTGTAATTCATCCAAGGAGAGTTCTTCATTTCCCATAACTTCGGGAATATTGCACCTCGGTGCCTGGTGAATTGGGAAGAGAGCAACGACGATTTCTTGCACTCTTTGCATACGCAGATTGGTATTTGGGCGCCTTACCTTGAGTTCCTGAAACATTTTGATCTAGCTCCTGGCATAGCTTAAACTAGTGATCTTTTTTGGACCTGATTATTTCAAAATTCGTGGGAGCGGTATTTCTTCAATATGGGGACGGCGGTCGCCTTCTTCCACGTCAATGATATTTGTTTTAAATGCCAAATTTGTAGTAAAAGGTCTAAAAATCGTTGTAACAAAATGTCGCCTCCGGCTTTGATCATCTCAGCAGTGACCGGCTCGATGCCCGGCGCTTTCCCTTGTTTCAGAAATTTTATTTCTATCTTGACAACAATCGTTGGGTTACCATGGGGGAATGAGATCACTGGTTCATCGATGATCAGTGGTGCCGGCGTTGGTCTCTGTGGCGGGTCATGATTGTAGAGTTCGTTAAAGATTCCTTCCACCCGTTGTGTTAGAACCCTTATACGAGTTGTTAGGAAAGGATGCATAAATGGGATTGGTATTCGAATAGGTAGCGCGTTTTCAAAAGAAGTGTCATATGAAAAGACAGTTTTAGTTTTGCTCTTAGGGGATGGCTCTTGTGGGATGCTAGCTCTTAGGAGATATGTGCTAGTTTATGTCATGTAATGGACTAAGTAGACGGCTCAGAGGAATTATAGTCAACTTCATAAAGATGGTTAGGCAGTTGTATTTGTTGTTCAAAAGTTCCACAAATACTTATTTGGAAATCTGTTTATAGTGATCATGCATAAAATTCGAATTTTCCCAGAATAGGAAAGTTCCAATTTTGGCGTCGCCTGCATCAGTTCGTTGAATTATTATTTTGTCAGCTTATACCTTCGACATTGTTCTTAAGAATGGCACTAAAATTCCTCTAGCAGATATGTTGTCTCTTTTACCATACGCACAACCAATAAATGAAGAATTAGTTAATTCGTCAATAATTATGACAGATGAAAAAATTTCCAATTCCAATTACTAATTCGTAATTGTCAGTTGAAGGAGTTTTAGACGGTTACACTACAAAAAGAAATTACAAGAGAATCTACATTTTCTCATTCGAAGAAGCTAGAGACATAGACTCCGTATACAAAATCACCCACTAGTAGAGAATGATATGTTCTAAATCCTCCTCACTCCTCAACCAAAGTGGACGAAAAGTGGCTGGAAATAGACTTCACACCCTGTTTAGCGTGGGGCTACATGGACCTCACACCCTGATTGGCGTGGGGCTACATAGACCTCACGCTCTGTTTAGCGTGGGGTTACATAGATCACACACGCTGTTTAGTGTTAGCGTGGGGTTACATAGACTAGAGCTCTCAGCTCGAACTTATATACCTTCCGGATGTGTCACGTGATCAATAACTCGTCCGGACAAGTTGAAACAAGAAAAATGCTGACTCGACGGTTTTAACTTTCCCACGACTCTTTGCACGGATTTAGTGATCATAAACTAGGTCAAACACTTAATATGCTTATTAGGATAAACACACAGATTAATTCCAAGAAACTGGGAGGGTTCCTACAATCACGTTTACAGACAAGTTGAAACAGGAAAATGCTGACTCGACGGTTTCTTACACGTGTTTATCAAAACCAGGTCAAACTCTTAATATGCTTATTAGGATAAACAGAAGAATTCCAAGAAATTGATTAGACCGCGTTTCGAGATTTATTATTTCTTCGATCGCATGTGTTTGCAGATAAGTTGGGACAGGAAATTGTTATCAGTTCTAAACATCTGGTCGTGCCTAAACGACAAGCCAGGCAGTAAATCAAACTCTTAATATGCTTATTAAAATAAATACACAGAGCAATTCTAAGAAATTGTTTAGACCGCGTTTCATAATTTATTATTCATCCGCTCGCGCACCGCTGATAAGATAGCAGGGAGTGAGGAGGATTTAGAACATACCATCTTTCCCTACTTCCACTTCGCCGTCAAGGCGCGAGAGCCATACAGATTCCTCCCCAAGTGCGGCGAAATCAAATTCGAAGATGAGTGCTTCGAACGGGAACAATAGCAAAGTACCAGTATTAGCGGTTAACGGTAAAAAGTACCAACAATACCATTTCCATGGCTCATTTCCTCGCCAAACGGGTCAAACTCAAGGGAAAGGATGAATTCGAAGATTTGGAAATTGACTTGATGGTCGATACAGTCAATGATTTAAGAAAATCGTTAAATATTTCTATGCGCAAAACTAGGCCATCGGGTGTCTATTTGCTCTATGTATGTACTCTTTTGATTACAGCATTTTCAGTTCTCCCAGTCACAACCATGGGTATATGGGTATAATAACCAATACTTGTGAAATGTAGATATAAATATAACAATTTTTCGTTTAAGATTTATACACTAGAATTTATATCGCGTGTACTCTCGTTGTGCGCTGAGAGCCAACTGTCTGTTTGCGGCAATCTTTACTGCTTCAGCTGGTATCCCATCGGGTCCTGGAGCTTTATTGTTTCGGCGGCGTATACTTGCATGTTTTAATTCATCCAAGGAGAGTTCTTCATTTCCCATATCTTCGGGAATATTGCACCTCAGTGCCTGGTGAATTGGGAAGAGACGATTTTTTCCACTCTTTGCATACGCAGATTGGCATTTGGGCGCCTTACCTTGAGTTCCTGAAACATTTTGTTCTAGCTCCTGGCACGGCTTAAGCTAGAGATCTTTTTTCGATCTTTTTTTCAAATTTCGTTGGAGCGGTATTCGAGATATCATGTCCACCGTTTCGAAAAACACAGTTCGTGGAAAATCTCGGTTCAACTTTTAAATCATTTCACGGATTCAAACTTTCAATAACAGTTTAAACTGCTTCTGAGAAAATGCTTTCTGAGCATCTGGGTAAAGAGATGGATCATGAACAAACGTACAAAGATTAACCTCCGTTTTAGCTTTCGAGAGACAATCGAAAACCACGATCAGAGAGCACCAGGCACTTCTTTACAACTTTTTCATTACAACTTCGGAAATTTTTGGAATTTTAGATTCCTATGGGGCTTAAAAGACGCGTAAAGGTAGCAGGTATATGAATATATCAAAAACTCAAAATAAAATTTTCAGAAAATTTCAAGGGAAAGTGTTTCCACCTTAAGTGTCAATCCATCAGTCAATCAATCCATCAGCCAAACCCATCAGTCGAATCGACGAATAAAGCTCGACGTAAAAAGTTTCGGAACACAAAATACGTCTGGCTGCTACGAAAAGTGCCTGATGCTACACTCGCTCTGGCTGCGTACAGCCAATAGGTTGCCATTTAATCAGGTTTCATCTATCTATTTTTTGATTGAGTCTTATCTTATCATCTAGCACAGCGGTGGCGAATCAATGGCACGCGTGTCACAGCTGACACGTAGGAAAATCGTATTGACACGCGGACTATTTGACTCGCGTCAATCTGCTTTTGTGCAACATCTAAGGTATAAATAATAATACGTGTTATATTCAGGCTAATACTGATTCCCACAATCAAAAACGTTTATTCATTGTGAAAGTTACCTGGCACGGCAACATTTCAAAAGGGGAACATTTGAAAAAGAAATGGCACGCGGTTGGAAAAAGGTTCGCCACCCCTGGTCTATTACTTTAAAAATCATTGGATATGTCTAGATCAGTGGTGGCGAACCTATGGCACGCGTGTACAGCTGATACGTAAGAAAATTGTATTGGCACGCGAACCATTTCTCTCGCGTGCCTCGTTCTAAATGAAATTTTTGAAAAAGTTTTCTCAATCTACTTTTGTGTCTTAGGTGTAAAATATAATATGTGTTATATTCAGGCTAATACGGTAACTGATTCTCACAATCAGAAACGTTTATTCATTGTGAAAGTTACCTGGCACGGCAACATTTCAAAATGGGAACATTTAAAAAAAATGGCACGCGGCTGGAAAAGGTTCGCCACCCCTGGTCTATTACTTTAAAAATCATTGGATATGTCTAGATCAGTGGTGGCGAACCCATGGCACGCGTGTACAGGTGATACATAGGAAACTTGTATTGGCACGCGAACCATTTCTCTCGCGTGCCTCGTTCCAAATGAAATTTTTGAAAAAGTTTTCTCAATCTACTTTTGTGTCTTAGGTGTAAAATATAATATGTTATATTCAGGCTAATACGGTAACTGATTCTCACAATCAGAAACGTTTATTCATTGTGAAAGTTACCAGGCACGGCAACATTTCAAAATGGGAACATTTAAAAAAATGGCACGCGGCTGGAAAAAGGTTCGCCACCCCTGGTCTATTACTTTAAAAATCATTGGATATGTCTAGATCAGTGGTGGCGAACCCATGGCACGCGTGTACAGGTGATACATAGGAAAATTGTATTGGCACGCGAACCATTTCTCTCGCGTGCCTCGTTCCAAATGAAATTTTTGAAAAAGTTTTCTCAATCTACTTTTGTGTCTTAGGTGTAAAATATAATATGTGTTATATTCAGGCTAATACGGTAACTGATTCTCACAATCAGAAACGTTTATTCATTGTGAAAGTTACCTGGCACGGCAACATTTCAAAATGGGAACATTTAAACAAAAATGGCACGCGGCTGGAAAAAGGTTCGCCACCCCTGGTCTATTACTTTAAAAATCATTGGATATGTCTAGATCAGTGGTGGCGAACCTATGGCACGCGTGTACAGCTGATACGTAGGAAATTTGTATTGGCACGCGAACCATTTTTCTGGCGTGCCTCGATCTAAATGAAATTTTTGAAAAAGTTTTCTCAATCTACTTTAGTGTCTTAGGTGTAAAATATAATACGTGTTATATTCAGGCTAATACTGATTCCCACAATCAAAAAAGGTTTATTCATTGTGAAAGTTACCTGGCACGGCAACATTTCAAAATGGGAACATTTAAAAAAAAATGTCACGCGGCTGAAAAAAGGTTCCCCACCCCTGGTCTATAACTTTAAAAATCATTAGATATGTCTAGATCAGTGGTGGCGAACCTATGGCACGCGTGTACAGGTGATACATAGGAAAATTGTATTGGCACGCGAACCATTTCTCTCGCGTGCCTCGTTCCAAATGAAATTTTTGAAAAAGTTTTCTCAATCTACTTTCGTGTCTTAGGTGTAAAATATAATACGTGTTATATTCAGGCTAATACGGTAACTGATTCTCAGAATCAGAAACGTTTATTCATCGTGAAAGTTACCTGGCACGCCAGCTTTTCAAAATAGGAACATTTGAAAAAATATGGCACACGGATAGAAAAGGTTCGCCACCCCTGCTCTAGCAGACATGATAAGACTGTTAGACTGGATTAACAGACTAGACAAATCAAGACTAGAGCTTATATGATCTACGTATGACTTATCTACCTAGTGTGTTAATCCAGTCTTATCTTATCCTATAACCGACAAGATAAGACTGATAGAGTGGACTGAACAGTTTAGACAAATCAAGACTAGAGCTTATATAAACTACGTATGATAACATATATTTTAAATAATGGCTGCCGCAGCCAGGAATCCGTAACCGCCTAGTGCGCGGACTCCCCTACACCGTCATGAGTTAAACTGGCTGCGGAGCCAGGCTGCCTAGTGCGCGGCCTTATATAGCTCACACAATTTATATAATATTTTTTACAAAATTAGCGTTAAAAACATGAGTTTTTCATTTCAGAGTAATTTTAAATATGTGATGGAAATATACTTTTATAAATTAATTTGAGATAAATTACTTTGCAAAACTGTATGGAAAAAGACGACGTTGTTCCTTCCCAGCGAAACATGTAACGAAAAAAGTTGTTCTCCAGTTTCTTTGTTTGTGTTCATTAAATCGCGCCGGGAAAAGTCGGCGTAAGTGGGTCAGGGTGCCGACGCCGACGCCAACACACAGATACACTCATCGAGCGTCCTTTTATTCCCCCAATAGACCTTGCGAGCCTTTTCATTTGCCCGTTCGTTCGGTTTCTTTTCCGTCCCGTTTCTGTTACTTTATTTATTGTACGAGGGTCGGAAAAACACCTGGGAGAATTCGAACACGAGTAATTGAAACTTAGACATTTTTCTTACCGGATTTTTCTTCTCGAATTAGTTTTTTTTTTTATTCGTTGCCTACATTTATTGAGGTAATCTCACAATTTACATAAATCACCAATTCAGAAGGTGTGAGTAACAGGCCCTCGAGTTATCGGAGCCCTATGACAACCCACCACCTTGAGCATTACAAATTACAGAAAGGGTATAATTAACAAAGGTATATAATATCCAAAGATGTACGAGAATAGCAGACGATTAGAATAGGCTCGCATCATATAGAACAATAGGATGTAATTTAAGGAAGTGCTGAAATATACAATTGGATATACATTCTGTATAGTCTTCTCTGTTCAGTTTTCTTTTTATATTTCCTTCGTTAATTCCAATTGTATTATCTTGTCTATTTTAATAACTTAATTATAATCTGCGCTACATTTACTAGGTCGCGTGTATTTGAGGCCATTGAAGTGTTTTTCTTGTATCAGTTCGCCTTGAATTACATAAAATAAATTGCAATTGTTCAACGGCCGTAATTTATGAATTTCCTCGATAACGTCAATTATAAACTCACATTTTAGTTTACCACACACATTAACTCGATTAGTCTATCAAGGTTATTATAATATGAATAGGATGGTTGCGACATTTACTACCTGGTAATTCATAGTTACAATGTTCATACTTCAATACTTCATACTTCAATTCAATTTCATACTTCAATTCAATGCTATTATAATAAATGATCTATTAGAATGCCTTGAGGTGCAATGACCTATTACGATGCCTTGAGGTGCAATGATCCATTGAGGCACACAGAACTGTTTAACTTTCTGGTTTGACTGGGTTTACACCCACCGCCGATTCTTGAGATTCTCTCGGGAAGATACTGGAAGTAGTTTTCGCGTCGCTTTCTTCCAGCATTTGATCCTGGTTTACTCCCATGTTGAATTACATTTCCTTAATTCGTGTGTTCTTAATTGTCGTTGTATGGTTATACCGCCAATATTCGGTCGCCAGAGCCCCGTTTGTTCTCTAGCAGGGTGCACCGCGTGCAGGTGAGGTTGGCATTTAGGCCGTCTGGTGTTTAGTGTGGCCCCTTGCACCCCGATTGATTTATCAAGAGTATTATAATAAATGACCTATTATAATGCCTTGAGGTATACGAAACTGTTGAATATTTAGTCTTATCTATCTAGTGTGTTAGACTATAGTAACAGACTAAACTGATACACTGGAGTAACAGACTAGATAGATTAAGACTAGATCTGCTATTACTACGCATAATAAATTTATATTTTAGTTTCCCATACACATTATGTCGATTGATTTATAAAGGCTATTATAATAATTGGCATATTACAATGCCTTGAGGTATACCTTATCTGGTGTGTCAATCCAGACTAATCTTGTCCCATAACAAACACGCACTAACTGACTAGACAGATCAAGACTAGATCTTATGACTAACTTAACTTATTACTACTAAGACTAGATCTATAAAACAAAATATTTTCAAATGTGAAACAATGAGATGATAGAATTGGTGAAACCTGAATATTTAGGCAGTGTTCCATTTGTTTTAAGTTTGTAGATTATCAATAACGTAGGATGTTATTGATAATCTACAAACTTAAAACAAACGGAACACAGCCTGGATATATAAATATACTCAGCCTTTCCGAAGCTCTATAACAATTATTGAGTCTTTTAACGACTACCAAAGTAAATTTATACTACAAGTTATTTTATATTTGTGAAACAATGGAAATATTCTTAAAATATTGATACACTTTGAATCGATCCATGGCTCAAAGTGGGGTTTTAATTTCCACATATATTGATACACGCTTGTATATGAATGTTTCTCTTTTTGATCGTAATCGGATATTTTAATATTTTCAATTTGCATTCGCAAATGGAGTTTTCGCACTTCTCCCTCCGCGATTTACGATGCGACGCCGGCGGTGCGTGCCGGGGCGAATGGCAAATAAAGAATAGGTGGAAACGGACGGGAGGTGGCAAGTGCTCAGCCCAACTCGGATTGTTTCCATGTGTGAAAGTCGGTAAATGCTTTTTAAACTTTCATGGAAACGACACGCTATCACTCAATCCGCGATCAATACTCTATAACGCACCGTATAGACATTTCATACAACCCTTTTTTTTTAGAATGGATTGCATTTGTGGTGGTTACTTGGTGTACTTAGACCTTTATAGATTTATTGTACCATACATACTTCTCTAATTGATGCTATTACAATGCCTTGAAGAATAACTTATTGTTATGCTCTTACTAGTTTTATCTATCTGTTGTGTTAATGCAGTCTTAACTTGTCCTATAACATAGAAGATACAGCTAATAGACTGGACTAATAAATTAAACAGATCAAGACTAGACCTTATATAAAAGTATGTGTGATAAACACATTTTTCTTTCATGAAAATGGAAGGCGTATTTCGGGGCGTACTGCTTGAGCCAAACGGAAATTTTCGGAAAAAACTTTTTCAACCATATCGTGCGGTATGCCTCGAGGTGCGTCTTCCATTTGTTCCTATGCCCACACGCATTACCAGTAATCATCATCAATAGATTGCATTTGTGATGGTACCTTGGTGTACTGCAACGTTTATAGATTTATTGTACCACACATTCTTTCAATAAAATGGAATGCGCACCTTAAGGCGTACTGCTTGAACCTAAAGGAAATGGTCTTTTTGAACCATATCTTGTGGTAAGGTTCTACAATTACATTTCCTCTTGGTCCAAGCAGTACGTCTCGAGGTGCACCTTCTACTTCTTCCTCTGTCAACATGCACAACCAGTAATAATCATCAATAAATTACATTTGTGGTGGGTTGTACTGGTAACTCACTGTTAAAAAAACCTTTATAGATTTATTGTACCACACTTACTTCTCTAATTGCAGAGATATTATCAGTTTATAGCGCCTCTTCCAATACTCCTTTCAAGAAAATGGAAGGCGCACCTCGAGACGTATTGTTTGAACCAAGAGGAAATGTAATCTTTGAAGCATATCCTCTGGTACGCTTCAAAAATTACATTTCCTCTTGGTTCAAGCAGTGCGTCTCGAGGTGCACCTTCCAGTTGTTCCTCTGCCAACACGCACAACTAGTAATCATCATCCATGGATTGCATTTGTGGTGGCAATTTGGTGTACTGCGACCTTTATAGATTTATTGTACCACGCCTACTTCTCTAATTGCTGAGTTATTATCAATTTATAGCACCTCTTCCAATCCTCCTTGTTTCAAGGAAATAGAAGGCGCACCTTCTAGTCTAGTTTTATCCTCCTAGTCTAGTCTAATTCGTCTAGTATAGTCTAATCCTTCTAGTCTAGTCTAAGCATTCTAGTCTAGTCTAATCATTTTAGACTAGTCTAATCCTTCTAGTCTAGTATAATATTTCTAGTCTAGTATAATCTTTCTAGATTAATCTAATTATGCTAGTCTAGTCCAATCCTTCTAGTTTAGTCTAAACCTTCTAGTATAGTCTAATCCTTCTAGTCTAGTCTAATCCTTCTAGTCTAGGTTAATCCATCTAGTATAATGCATCTAGTCTAATCCTTCTACTCTAAATTAATCCTTTTAGTCTAGTCTACATCTTCCAGTCTAGTCTAATCCTTCTAGTCTAATCTAATCCTTCTAGCCTACTATAATCCTTCTAGTCTAGACTAATCTTACTAGATTAATTTAATCCTTCTAGTCTAGATCATTCCTGCTAGTTTAGTCTAAACCTTCTAGTCTAGTCTAATCCTTAAAGTTTAGTCTAATTTCTCTAGTATAGTCTAATCTTTCTAGTCTAGTCTAATCCTTCTAGTCTAGTCTAATCCTTCTAGTCTAGTTTAATCCTTCTAGTCTAGTCTAATCCATCTAGTCTAGTCTAATTCTTAAAGCCATATCTAATCCTACTAGTCTAGTCTAATCCTTCTAGTCCAGTCTAATCTATCTGGATTAATCTAATCCTTCTACTCTAGTTCAATCCTCCTAGTTTAGTCTAATCCTTCTAGTCAAGTCTAACCCCTTTAGTCTATTCTAACACCTCTAGTCTAGCCTAATTCTTCTAGTCTAGTTTAATTCTTTTAGTCTAGTCTAATCCTTCTAGTCTAGTCTAATCCTTCTAGTCAAGTCGAATCCATCTAGTATAATGCATCTAGTCTAGTTTAATCCTTCTACTCTAAATTAATCCTTTTAGTCTAGTCTACATCTTCCAGTCTTGTCTAATCCGACTAGTTTAGTCTAATCCTTCTAGTCTAATCTAATCCTTCTAGCCTACTCTAATCCTTCTAGTCTAGACTAATCTTACCAGATTAATTTAATCCTTCTAGTCTAGACCATTCCTGCTAGTTTAGTCTAAACCTTCTAGTTTAGTCTAATCCTTTTAGTTTAGTCAAATTTCTCTAGTCTAGTCTAATCTTTCTAGTCTAGTCTAATTCTTCTAGTCTAGTCTAATCCTTCTAGCCTTTTTTTCTGTGATTTGGGGGAAGCTCTACCAGCCTGCGTGTGAGGCTCTCACTCACTAAAGCCCTTCTTCCACTTGGCTTAAAAGTACGCCACCCCGGTATCGCTTGCGCATTCCTTCAGGGTGGGCAGCCGGGACAGTTGTTACCGCCCTAGTTTTCTGCTACTACTTTTGCTGCTGAAATTTAGCTAGGTGGCTGCCTGAGCAGCGCGTTCTTCGGCCTCTTTCTGGGTGATTTTTTATTTAATACTAACAATGAAATTGGAGATTGGTTTCCAGTGGGGTTGGTCTGTTAGCATGTTCCTAACGCAGTTATCTGGGGTCATTCTCCTATATGTGAAGTTTCCAGGCGTCTGTCGCTTTCCCATCGCTCGCAGAAGAAGAAAGGGTAATCATCTGGGTTACGAGGTAGGATGTTTCGCCGTAATACTGATACCTGGGGTACCGTCACCTCATACTGCTCATTGTTGTCGAGGATGAGTTTCCTATCTGGCAGGTAGTTCTGGATCAATTTCAGGAGGTATCTTGGTAGTTTTTTTCCTTTTTTTGATTGCCTCTACTATGCCGTCCCATGTTGCCGAGTTGAACGCATTTTGGGCGCGCAGACTTTTCTGGTTTAGTAAGTTCCGGTGTTGGCCTCATGAGCCAGCCCTTTGTCCTCAAGCAATGCATCCACCGTGCTCCTTTGCTTTCTATTGCATCGATTTCTACAGCAACAGGTACTCGTAGAGTTTGCCTAGGGAGCTTATAAGGCATAAAGGGCGGTAGGTTTTTGCGAGGGTAGTCTTTCTGCTTCTTTTCTATCACGGCCAGGTGCGCCCTTTTCCACTGCCAGGAGACAATCCGCTCTGTCAGTAACTTGTTCATGTCTCTGTTCATGTATTCTGGGTAGGCTGCTGTTGCGCTCTTTATCAGTTCTGCAGAGAACCCGTCTGGTCCGGGTGCTTTTTTGCCTTGATTTTTTTCCCTGCGGTTTACATTTTTTCTTCCTCAAACCTAGGAATATCTGCTTCAGACACACGTGTGCATACCCATTTTATTTTTTCCCGTTGAGGAAATAGAATTAGAGCGATTTCTTTCTTCTCTTTGGGGCTCATCTGGATCGAGAACGACTGCATTAGCTTCCTCGTAACGATTTTGTACCCCAGGCCCGAAGCTCGCTGCCAACTTGTGCAGTTAGCTATCTCCACGCGAATTGAGAGGCGAACTGCTTGAACAAAAAGGATTTTTTTTTTAACCATATTTTGTGGTATGGTTCAACAATTACATTTCCGCTTCGTTCAAGCAGTACGCCTTGAGGTGCACCTTCCATTTGTTCCTCCGCCAACATGCACAACCAGCAAACATCATCAATATATAGCAATTCTGGTGGTAACTTGGTGTACAGGGACCTTTATAGATTTATTGTACCACAGTTACTTCTCTAATTGCAGAGTTATTATCAATTTATGGCGATTTTTCTAATCCTCCATCTAACAAGAAAATGGAAGGCGCACCTCGAGGCGTACTTCTTGAACCAAGAGGAAATGTAATCTTTGAAGCATATCTTCTGGTATGGTTCAAAAATTACGTTTCCTCTTGGTTCAAGCAGTGCGTCTCGAGGTGCACCTTCCATTTGTTCCTCAGCCAATACGCACAACCAGCAATCATCATCTATAGATTACATTTGTGGTGGTAACTTGGTGTAATGCGACCTTTATAGATTTATTGTACCACACCCACTTCTCTAATTGCCGAATTATTATCAATTTATAGCGCCTCTTCCAATCCTCCTTCTTTCAAGAAAATGGCAGGCGCACCTCGAGGCGTACTGCTGGAACCAAGAGGAAATGTAATTTTGGTCATCATCATCATCATCATCAATCATCATCATCATCAATCAGCCATTTCTACCCACTGCTGGATACAGGCCTCCCTTAGGTTTATCCATTTCTCCCTATCTTGTGCATCCCGCATCCAGTTTCCAGTGATGCGCTTAATAACGTCGGACCATCGTGTCGGGGGGCGTCCTCTGCTTCCGAATGCAAGTTGTGTGGATCGCCATTCGAGTATCCGTTTCATCCACTTATCATCCGCTATCCTGGCAATGTGACCGACCCAATTCCATGTCAGTATTGCAAACCTTTCCATTTCATCTGTGACTCCTGTTCTTTATCGATTTGTTAAGTTTGGGACTTTATCTGGTACTGATATTCCTAACATCGACCTCTCCATAGCTTTTTGGCAGACTTGTATTTTTCTGAATAACTTTCGTGTTAGTGTCAGCGTTTCTGCCCCATAAGTCATTGCGGTCAATACAACTTGATTGTATATCTTCAGTTTAAGGCATATCGTGTATCTTCCATTTGTTCCTCTGCCAACACGCAGAACCAGCAATCATCAATAATAGATAGAATTTGTGGTGGTAACTTGGTGAACTGAGACCTTTATAGATTTATTGCACCACACCTACTTCTCTAATTGCTGAGTTATTATCAATTTATAGCGCCTCTTCTGCCTTCCTTCTTTGAAGAAAATGGAAGGCGCACCTCGAAGCGTACTGCTTAAACCAAGAGTAAATGTAATCTTTGAACCATATCTTGTGGTATGGTTCAAAAAGTACATTCCTTCTCGGTTCAAGCAGTACGCCTCAAGGTGCACCTTCCATTTGATCCTCTGTCAACACGCACAACCAGGAATCATCATCAATAGATAGCATTTGTGGTGGTAACTTGGTGTCATCATCATCATCATTCAGCTCTCTGTGTCCACTGATAGACATAAGTCTCCCCCATTTCTGCCCTCATGTCTTGAGCTCTCTATATCCAGTTACCTGCACATCTTTTTAGATCGTCCGTCCGAACGTGTAGGGGGTCTTCCCTTACTTCTATTATACAAGCGCGGTCTCCACTCGAGCAGCCTTTTTGCCCATCTCCCGTCCATCATTCGTGCCACATGTCAGCCTACTTCCACTTGAGTTTGCGAATTTGGATAACTACATCTGTGACGCCGGTTCTTCTTGGTAAATCTTCATTTCTTATATGATCCTGCAGTGACACTCCGAGCTTGGACCTTTCCATCTTGCGCTTTGTTACCATAAGTTTGTTAGCACTTGCTGTGGTGAGTGTTAAGGTTTCAGCTCCATAGGTCATTACGGGCAACACATACTCATGAAACACCTTCCTCTTTATTTCCTCTTTTATTACATTGTGGTATGTCGCTTTTAAAGACTTCCGCAAGTTTTCCATAGGCTGCCAACGATAGTGTAACAATTCTTTTCATTTCGCACGATTGGTTATTTCCTGAGATTTGGAATTCATGACCAAGATATTTGTACTTATCCACCAGAGGTACTTCCTCATCGCCAATGAGAATTTGCTCACTGTGAACTAAATTTGGCATATATTTTGTTTTTAAAATATACATTTTTAGACCTAGCACATACCTTTTGTAGTTCTTGTAACATATCTTGAATGTTTTTAAGGTTATCTGAGAGCAAAACTATATCATCCGCAAAACGTAGATTCGTTAAGTTTCGACCATCTATGTTTAGGCCGTTATTTTCCCAATTGAGTTTTTCCCATACTCCAAAAGCATACTCCAAAACTCTGATAAAGAGTTTGGGCGACATCGTGTCTCCCTGTCCATTTGAATGCATTTAGTATTTTCATGGAGTTTAACTATTATTGTAGCATTTTTGTAGATACTGTAAATCAGTTTTGAGTATCTGTAATAAACTCGACACTCCTGTAATGCACTGAGGACCGCATTCAACTCTATTGTATCAAAGGCCTTTTGAAAGTCTACGAAAGCAAGGACTAGTGTATTCTATAGGACTAAGACTAGGACTATGTCTATTGTATACGACACTTTTTTCAATCAACGTTTTTATACTTTGCAGATGGTCGTTTGTTCCAAATTTAGCACGAAAGCCCGCCTGCTCTAGAGGTTGATAGAAATCCAGTTTCTCGTTGTTATTATTTTTGTGAACAGTTTATAGAGGTGGCTCAGAAGGCTTATCGGTCTGTAGTTCATTTTCGATCACATTTCTTATGGAGTAGTATTACGATGGCGTTGTGCCATTTGTCTGGTATTGTACTATTGTATATGCACAAGTTAAATAGCACTGAGATCTTTTCTAGTAAACGTGGGCCACCGATTTTAATTGTATCTGCAACTACATTGTCCTCTCCGGGAGCTTTGTAGTTCTTTGATCTCCTTAACGCGAGCTTTATTTCATCTATTGTGATGCATGGTAATTCTTCTGAACCTTGACTTACAATTCCTTTTTGCATAAAGGTAACTTGGTGTACTGCGACCTTTATAGATTTATTGTACCACATTTACTTCTCTAATTGCCGAGTAATTATCAATTAACTATCAATTTCCGAATTAATATCAAAAAAAGAATGGGAAGCGTACTGCTTGAACCAAGAGGAAATGCAATTTTCGAATCATATCTTGTGGTAACACGCCTCGAGGTGTGCCTTCCATTTGTTCCTCCGCCATCACGCACAATCAACAATCATCATCTTCCTTCAGCCGTATCTTCAGTCTTGTCTCATTTCAGCCTTCAAAGGATCTTCAGATATTTCTCGACTATTCAAAGCTTGTTCCTGCACAATTTTGATAGTTCCCTTCATTTCTTTGGATTTTTCTTAGATTATTAATTTTCCCTTGATTAACCTTCAACCTCCAAGCTTTAATACTTTTTCGTTCCTTAACTTCCCATAGATTGATTTTTGTTCCCGCTCTACCCGATACTTATGGCCTTATGAAGATGTTTTACAGCTTCTTCCAGGCTTTAATAGGCTTTCGTTTTTTAACTTTTTATGCAATCTTTTTTGTTCCTGCTCCATCGAAGGTCTCTGGACTTATGAAGATGTTTTATATACTAAATCAACTTCATTTCTCTGTATACCAAGGTGTCCTGACTTCTTCTTCTTCGTCTTCTTCTTCTTCTTCTCCTTCTTCTTCTCCTTCTTCTTCTTCTCCTTCTTCTTCTCCTTCTTCTTCTCCTTCTTCTTCTTCTCCATCTTCTTCATCTATTCTTCTCCTCCTCCTTCTTCTTCTCCTTCCTCTTCTTCTTCTCCTTCTTCTTCTTCTTCTTTCAGCTTAGCTCCATCCACTCCTGAATAAAGGGCGCTTTCAATTTACAGCAACACTTCCAATCCTCCTTCTTTCGAGAAATTGCAGGGCGCACCTCGAGATTTACTGCTTGGGCCAAAATGAAATGTTCTTTTTGAACCATATCTTGTGGTATAGTTGAAAAATTAGATTTCCTCTTGGTCAAACAGTTCGCCTGGAAGTGCACCTTCCATGTTTTCCTCTGCCAACACACATAACCAGAAATCATCATCAATAGACATTTGTGGTGCTAACTTGATGTACTGCGACCTTTATAGATTTATTGTACCACCCCTACTTCTCTAATTGCTGAGTTATTATCAATTAACAGTGCCTCTTCCAATCCATCCTCTTGCAAACGAATGGAAAGCGTACCTCAAAGCGTATTGCTTGAACCAAGTGGAAATACAGTTTTTGAACCATATCTTGTGGTAACATGCCTCGAGGAGCGCCTTCCATTTGTTCCTCCGCCATCACGCACAACCAACATTCATCATCTTCCTTTAGCCGTATCTTCAGTTTTGTCTCGCTTCAGCCTTCAAAGGATCTTCATATGTTTCTTGACAATTCAAAGCTTGTTCCTGCACAATTTTGATAGTTACCAGCATTTCTTTAGATTTCCCCTAGATTATCCCTTTTTCCTTTGATTAACCTTGGAAGATTCTTCCAAGCTTTAATACTTCCCCGTTCCTTAACGTCCCATAGATTGATTTTTGTTCCCGCTCCATCCAATACTTATGAACTTATGATGATGTGCTACAGCTTCTTCCAGGCTTTAATACGCTTTCGTTTCTTAACTCTTTATGCATTGTTTTTTGTTCCTGTTCCAACGAAAGTCTCTGGACTTATGAAGATGGTTTATTTACTACATCAACTTCATTTCTCTGTATACCAAGGTGTCGTGACTTCTTCCTCTTCTTCTTCTTTTTCTCCTTCTTCTCTTTCTTCTTCTTTCAGCCTAGGTCCATCCACTCCTGAATAAAGGTCTCTTCCAATTTACAGCGCCTCTTCCAATTCTCCTTCTTTTAAGAAAATGGAAGACGCACCTCGAGACTTACTTTTTGAAATAAATGGAAATGTTCTTTTCATACCAAATCTTGTAGTATGGTTCAAAAATTACATTTCCTCTTGCTACAAACAGTATGCCTGGAGGTGCACCTTCCATTTTATCATGCCAACACGCATAACCAACAATCATCATCAATAGATAGTATTTGTGGTGGTAACTTGATGTACTGCGCTCTTTAAATTTATTGTACCACCCTTACTTCTCTAATTGCTATTAGAGAGTTATTATTAATTGAGAGCGTTAAAACAATGCAAACTAATGGAAAGCGTACCTAAAAGCACATTGCTTGAACCAAGAGAGAATACAATTTTCTTGTGGTAACATGCCTCGAGGTGGGCCTTCCATTTCTTCCTCCGCCATCATGCACAACCAACAATTATCATCTTCCTTCAGCCGTATCTTCAGTCTTGTTTCACTTCAGCCTTCAAAGGATCTTCAGATGTTTCTTGACTATTCAAAGCTTGTTCCTGCACAATTTTGATAGTTCCCAGCATCTCTTTAGATTTTTCCTAGATTATTTCCTTTTTCCTTTGATTAACCTTGGAAGATTCTTCCAAGCTTTAATGCTTCCTCTTTCCTTAACGTCCCATAGATTGATTTTTGTTCCCGCTCCATCCAATACTTATGAACTTATGATGATGTGCTACAGCTTCTTCCAGGCTTTAATACGCTTTCGTTTCTTAACTCTTTATGCATTGTTTTTTGTTCCTGTTCCAACGAAAGTCTCTGGACTTATGAAGATGGTTTATTTACTACATCAACTTCATTTCTCTGTATACCAAGGTGTCGTGACTTCTTCCTCTTCTTCTTCTTTTTCTCCTTCTTCTCTTTCTTCTTCTTTAAGCCTAGGTCCATCCACTCCTGAATAAAGGTCTCTTCCAATTTACAGCACCTCTTCCAATTCTTCTTCTTTTAAGAAAATGGAAGACGCACCTCGAGACTTACTGCTTGAAATAAATGGAAATGTTCTTTTCATACCACATCTTGTAGTATGGTTCAAAAATTACATTTCCTCTTGCTACAAACAGTATGCCTGGAGGTGCACCTTCCATTTTGTCCTATGCCAACAATCATCATCAATAGATAGTATTTGTGGACTTAATGTACTGCGCTCTTTAAATTTATTGTACCACCCCTACTTCTCTAATTGCTATTAGAGAGTTATTATCAATTGAGAGAGTTAAAACAATGCAAACGAATGGAAAGCGTACCTAAAGGCGCATTGCTTGAACCAAGAGAAAATACAATTTTCTTGTGGTAACATTCCTCGAGGTGGGCCTTCCATTTCTTCCTCCGGCATCATGCACAACCAACAATTATCATCTTCCTTCATCCGTATCTTCAGTCTTGTTTCACTTCAGCCTTCAAAGGATCTTCAGATGTTTCTTGACTATTCAAAGCTTGTTCCTGCACAATTTTGATAGTTCCCAGCATCTCTTTAGATTTTCCCTAGATTATTTCCTTTTCCCTTTGATTAACCTTGGAAGCTTCTTCCAAGCTTTAATAATTTCTCGTTCCTTTACTTCCCATACATTGATTTTTGTTCCCGCTCCACCCAAAACTTATAAACTTATGAAGATGTTTTATAGCTTCTTCCAGGCCTTAATAAGCTTTTGTTTCTTAACTCGTTATGCATTGTTTTTTGTTCCTGCTCCACCGAAAGTCTCTGGACGTATGAAGATGTTTTATTTACTACATCAACTTCTTCAATTCTCTATATACCAAGAATTCCCTTCTTAGACTTCTTCTTCTTCACCTTCTTCTGCTCCTTCTATCAGCGTAGGTCCATCCATTCCCGAATAAAGGTCTCTTCCAATTTACAGCATCTCTTCCAATCCTCGTTCTTTCAAGAAAATAGAAGGCGCACTTCGAGACGCACTGCTTGAACTAAATGGAAATGTTCTTTTTAAACCATATCTTGTAGTATGGTTCAAAATTTCCTCTTGGTACAAACAGTACGCCTGGAGGTGCACCTTCCATTTGTTCCTCTTCCAACACGTATAACCAACAATCGTCATCAATAGATAGCATTTGTGGTGGTAACTTGATGTACTGCGACCTTTATGGATTTATTGTACCATCCCTACTTCTCTAATTGCTGACTTCTTATCAATTTACAGCGCCTCTTCCAATGCCCCTTCTTGCAAATGAATGAAAATCGTACCTCAAAGCGTATTGCTTGAACCAAGAGGAAATACAACCTTCGAACCACATCTTGTGGTAACATGTCTCGAGGTGCGCCTTTCATTTGTTCCTCCGCCATCACGCACGAAAAATGCATTCTTCTATACATTACATCTTCCTTCAGCCGTATCTTCAGTCTTGTCTCACTTCAGCCTTCAAAGGATCCTCAGACTTGTTTGTTTGTTTCTTGACTATTCAAAACTTGTTCTTGCACAAATTTGATAATTCCTAGCCTTTCTTTAGATTTTCCTTAGATTATTCCTTTTTCCTTTGATTAACCTTGGAAGCTTCGTTCAAGCTTTAATACTTCCTCGTTTCTTAACTTCCCAAAGATTGATTTTTGATTACCTTGGAAGCTTCTTCCAAGCTTTAATACTGCCTCATTCCTTAATTCCCATAGATTGATTTTTGTTCTCGCTCCACCCAATACTTATGGACTCATGAAGATGTTTCACATCTTCTTCCAGGCTTTAATACGTTTTCGTTTCTCAACTCTTTATGCAATGTTTTTTGCTCCTGCTCCACCGAAGGGGTCCGGAAGATGTTTTATTTACTATATCAATTTCTTCATTTCTCTGTATACCAAATTCTTTGGTTCTTTCCTTCTTCTTCTTATTCTTCTTCTTCATCTTCTTCTTCTTCTTTCCGCCTAGGTCCATCCACTCCTGAATAAAGGTATCTTCCAATGGGTGAGTTATTATAAATTTGGGTGTGATTGCACAATTTTGATAGTTCCCAGCATCTGTGTGATGAGTGTGTGATGAGTGCCTCTTCCAATCCTCCTTCTTTCAAAAAACTGGAAGGCGCACCTCGAGGCGTACTGCTTGAACCAAGAAGAAATGTAATCTTTGAAGCATATCTTCTGGTATGGTTGAAAAATTACATTTCCTCTTAATTCAAGCAATGCGCCTCGAGGTGCACCTTCCATTTGTTCATTTTCCATCACAACCAGCACAACCAGCAATCATCGTCTTCCTTCATTCAAATCTTCCTCACTTCTTGTCTCACTGCATCAAAGGATCTTCAGATAAACCTGACTATTCAATGCCTGTTCCTGCAAAATGTTGATAGTTCCCTGCATTTCTTTGGATTTCCTTACATTATTCCTTTTCCTTTGATTAACCTTCGAAGCTTCTTCCAAGCATTAATATCTCCTTGTTTCTTAACTTCTCATGCCGGCGCGAGTGGTGTAGAGGTGACGCTCGTGGCCTCATGTTAGAGCGCTAACTAACAAGTATAGAGGGGCCGAGTTCTATCCCCAGTGCCGGCCGCATTTGTATCACAAGACAATTGTGAAAAATATGAATTAGCGCAATTTACAATAACAACTAGGTTTCTGGGCCTATAAGTGTATGTGAATACCAAATGCAATAGGCAACAAGTAGGCCGTAGTGTTTGCAGGGTTAATACCTGGCATCCACATCGGACCAAACTTTTAATTAAAAAAATAAATAAATAAATAAACTTCCCATATATTGCTTTTTCTGCTCAAACTTTTGGATTTATGAAGATGTTTTGCAGCTTCTTCCAGGCTCTAACACTTTCTCGTTTTTTAACTCTCCATGGATTGTTTTTTGTTCCCAGTTCACCGAAGGTCTCTGGACTTATAAAGATGTTAAAAGTGATCAACTTCTTCCTTTCTGTGTATACCAAGGTGTCCCGACTTCTTCTTCTTCCTCTTCTTCCCATTCCATGGGTCTCATTCAGTGTCCCGACTTCTTCTTCTTCTTCTTCTGCTTCTTCTTCTTTTTCTTTTCCTTCTCCTTTTTCTTCTTCTCCTCCTTCTTTTTCTCCTCCTTCTTTTTCTTCTTCTTCTCCTTCTCCTTCTTCTCCTTCTTCCCCTTCTTCTTCTTCTTCTTCTCCTTCTTCTTCTACTCCTTCTTCTTCTTCTACTTTCAGCTTAGGTCCATCTAATAATCTTCCAATTCTTTCCACATCGTTTTATCTAGAGCTCTCTGTAACCCGTTCAGACCAGCGGTTGTTCTGATTTCATCCCGCCGTCGTTTTTGCGGTCTGCCTGTGCTCCTTTTGGTTTTCCTGGGGCACCAGTGCGTAATTTTATGGGACCACAATAGGGAAAGATGATGCGTTCTGGAGCCTCCTCACCCATAAGGATTTACATGTACTCCCCCGCCTTATGGGAAATTACATGAAAAATCTAAGCTCCCCCGCCTTATGGGAAATTACATGTAAAATTTAGCCTACCCCTCCGTATGAGGAATCCTATACAAAATAGTTCTGAACGTGGCCGAGCGTTTATATGTAGATGGCGCCAGCGCTAGGGACGGGGGGAACCGGAGGGAAAGAGGAATTTAGGCCGGACAAGGGCGGGCAATACCGAACACGAATAGACTAATCGGGAAAATTCAAAATGAGGGGTGGACATATTTACAGATAGGGGTTCAATTGAGATTATGGGGTTTAGATTGACAAGACTAGACAGATAAGACTAGATAAGACTAGACAGACAAGATGGGACTGGACAGATAAGACTAGACATACAAGCCAGACAAGACTAGACAGATAAGAGTAAACAAGACTAGACAAGACTAGACTGACAAGACTAGACTGATAAGACTAGACAAGACTAGACACACAAGACTAGACAAGCGGAGAAAATTGCGGGCGGGTAGCGGGGAATCGTGTGTGCATGCATAATTGGTTGCAAACATATTACGTGTTGATTCAATTGAGATTATAGGATTTGGGACAAGAACATATAAGACTAGATCACATCCTGCGATATTTATCTGAATAATTTCCTATGTGTAAGCGAAGTTTCTTAAACTTGTCTATGAACTCGATCGTATTAATTATTTTAAATAAAAAAAATATTTCTGCTATTAGGTTTCATTTTGAGTGTGTCATGGTATTGTTTCTTTCTTAAGTTTACGTAATCAGTTTAGTATTTGAACTTGAAGATTTTAAATGTGTATCAAGAAAATATCATTATTTTAACAACTACGACAGTGAATGTTTATGTAACCGCACGCTTAGGACCGGGCGCTTTATAAATAAACAATCGTGTCCAGTTTAAAAATTACAACCGCTGCATTTAAATACAACTGCCGCAGTAAGAAACGCGGTCTAATTAATTTAGTATTTGATCTTGTAAATGCATGCGAGTATGACATATTTAAATCGTTAGATAGGAAACGCTATCACTTTCATGTTTCATTTTATCTGGATGCTAGTTTGAACTTATTCGATGTATTCTGAGAAATTTGAATGAGTCATACATGCATAGAATCGTGGGAAGGTTAAAACCGTTGTTGAAAACCAGCAGTTGAGTCAGCAACCAGCAGTGAGAGTCAGCATTTTCCTGTTTCAACCTGTCTGGATGAGTCATTGAACACGTGATACATTGGCTTATTGAGTCTACATACTGAATATTCACCCTAAACCTCCAAGAAGATAAAGTTGGAGCCGTAGACAGTCAACAATACCCAACAAGGTTAAAGTTTGCGGGAGATCCTTCGATTACAGAAACACCTTCAAGCAACAGTGAAGCTGGTCCAGCAGAACATCATCCAAGCTTGTGTCAGCTATAGAATTGATGGTTCAAGGATTGATGTAGATAGCTTTATTAGTAAATTGAACAGCCGTTATACGAGAAGCCCCATTCTAGCCATCCACTTGCCGTCCACTGTCCATCCACTTTCCGTCCACCGTCCACTTTTTCCGTCCACCGTCCACTTTCCGTCCAATTTAATCAGCTTTTAAACAGATTTTAATCAGATTTTAAACAGCTTTTTAATCAGCTTTTAAACAGCTTTTTAATCAGCTTTCAAACAGCTTTTTATTCAGCTTTTAAACAGCTTTTTATCAGCTTTCAAACAGCTTTTTAATCAGCTTTTTAAACAGCTTTTAAACAGCTTTTTAATCGGCTTTTTAAACAGATTTTAATCAGATTTTAAACAGCTTTTGAATCAGCTTTTGAATCAAATTTTAAACAGCTTTCCATCAGCTTTAAAGAGCTTCTTCTCTTCAGCTTTAATCTCATTGGATTAGGTTAGGTTAGCATTAGGTTAGGTTACGGGGTGTTAGGAATGATGCGCGCTTCTAGTCCGCTTGTCTAGTTTTGTGTGTCTAGTCTTGTCTAGTCTTATCAGTCTAGTCTTGTTAGTCCAGTCTTGTCTAGTCTTGTTTACTCTTATCTGTCTAGTCTTGTCTGGCTTGTATGTCTAGTCTTACCGTTTAGTCCTGTCTAGTCTTGTCTGTCTAGTCTTATCTGTCCAGTCGCATCTTGTATGTCTAGTCTTATCTGTCTAGTCTTGTCAATCTAAACCCCATAATCTCAATTGAACCCCTATCTGTAAATATGTCCACCCCTCATTTTGAATTTTCCCGATTAGTCTATTCGTGTTCGGTATTGCCCGCCCTTGTCCGGCCTAAATTCCTCTTTCCCTCGGGTTCCCCCCGTCCCTAGCGCTGACGCCATCTACAGATACACGCTCGGCCACGCTCAGAACTATTTTGTATAGGATTCCTCATACGGAGGGGTAGGCTAAATTTTACATTTAATTTCCCATAAGGCGGGGGAGCTTAGATTTTACATGTAATTTCCCATAAGGCGGGGGAGTACATGTAAATCCTTATGGGTGAGGAGGCTCCAGAACGCATCATCTTTCCCTACTGACCACCTTACACTTTCCTATTGAGAAGACCGATATGTTGGGCAATATCGGTAACCTCCGATCTTTTCCGTATATCTTCGTTTTTTGTTCTGTCTCCCAAGAGCATAGTAGAAGAGAAAAGTTGCAAACTCCTACCATAGCTCGTTACATAGTCCTCTGGTTTGTTTTGAGTTTATTTGGGCATTCTTGTGTTTATGCCATGGTTTCTAAAACGTATGTTGCTACTGGCATGACGCATGAATGCCATTTTTCGCTTAAGGTATTTAGGTATCTTTGGGTTTTTTAATATGAATCCCAACTTTGATTGCATTCCAGCTTAATCCTCATCAATGGTCTTCAATCTGAAGATCGGTTTGCAGCAATTCTCCACTCTGCTCTGTCTTCATCCTTCCGCTTCATTTCTTGGTACCACTGAAGAGCACTCCATCCATGAATAAATTGCTGATGCCTGAGATATCCAAATGGATCTTTAATGGAGTGGTTTCTCGTTCGCATTTTCCATCCTACACCGTTCGCCATCGTGTATCATAGCACTTCCGCCATCATTACATCACAGCTCTTCCGCCTTTAAGGGCAGTTTCCCACCCCAAGGGCAAGAGGGTGCCCTTTACCTCTACCCGCTCATCCGCCCTCCGAAGAGGCCGTTAGCACCGTTGGACCACTTATACCGGTGATCACTCTGTGAAATAACAGTTAGATCTTGTTTACCTTAATTTCTTCTTGTTTAAGGGGCTATACCACTGTGACACTTTAAAAAAAAAAAAATTGTCTTATTTAAGAGTTCATACTTTCAAGTATATCCAGTGAAAATTTCAAGGCCGTATCTCTAATACTCCCTCGAATGGCAGCCTTCTAAAGCGCAACCGCTCGCAGGAATTAAATTCTGCACCTGTCTGGAGGCGATACATTTTTGGATTTGGAGGCATTAAATTTTTGGAAAATTTAAATTTTTTGAATTCTTTTCTGAAAAAAGTTGTTAAAAAACATTTAAAAAAATCCATTTATTAATAACTTTTCAACATAATTATTATGTAAAAGCAATGTTTCCGACATCCTTAATATATATGAGATTTTTTCAGATTTATTGTCGTATTGGGAAGTATATGAGGTTGAGAAAATATAGGCCGAACGTCCTTAACTTTAAACGCGTTTTTCTCGAAATGGCATTTTTCAAATTTGCCCCTGTTGTAACTCAAAGAGATATTGTCCGATTGACTTGAAATTTGGTCTGAGCACTCTTGAATATATTTACTGTACCGTGAACTAGGATATTTTTCATTGGATGAAAATTGACGATTTGGCATTAAAAACACGACCATTTTTTAAGCAAAAAAACTGACTTTTTTTTCATAACCACGCCATTTTGTCGGATTTTAATATTTTTCGGTAATCCTAGTTCATAGTACATAAAATACCTTCTAGTTTAACGACAAATTATTTTTTTTCGAGTTCAGCTACTCAATCGGATTAAAGGAGGGGGCAGTGGAGGAACTTTTTTTTTTGGCGCTTCCGAAGACAGCGCATAAGTCGCTTGGATGTTAATATTTTTCTATGAAAAAAATATGTAATGAAGGTCAAATATAGTCAAATATGTAATCAATTTCCTGAAACACTTAATTGAGTACTTTTCTTCCAAAAAATTCGCGAAAATCATTCAGCGGTCACAGTGGTATAGCCCTAACTTAATGGCGTTTGCCAAACAACAAACAATACTAGAAATGTAAATGTTAATTTTGAATAGTCACGTAAGCGATGGAAATGCAATGTCAAAATGAATACCGAAAAATCTCCGGGATATATTTAAAAATTTTCCATGTTTCTGTTAGTTCCCGGGGGTTGCAGATACGCTTGGATTAACTAGGGGTTGATTGGGTTGGTTACCTTGATCTGTGAGCATTTTCCCACCGACGGGGCGATTTTTTTCTGGGAAATTTCTGGAAAATCGCGGAGCACAAACACCACCCGTTGACACCTGTACTGTCACCCTGGTCAAATAAAATCTTACTCTTCTTGAAATTTTCGCCGATTGGTTTTGTTTTCCTAATTTAACCCATTGACATACAATGACCTACGACGTTATGGATATGTGATAAGATCACATGTATATGGACACCTTAAACTGTATTATATTAGTAAGTCAAGGGGTTAATGGTGTATCCTAGGTAGGTGTCCTGACACTCACTATAAATTAAGTATACTTATTATTAAGTATACTTATTATTAAGTATGCCTTAAGACAACATAGTTTTCAATCTTGGCTGCCTAGTATTCTCAATCTAATCATGTCTGAATCTCATCTGTTGTTCATTTGATCTTCTCTGTGTGATACCGTGTATCTAAACATTTTTTATATTTTTTTGTTTAGAGAGGAAAAGTTGTTTATAAAACATGAGGGAAGGCTGTGCAAAAATTTATGCGGGGGTGTGTCAAGAGGCATGAAAGGAGTTATAAAAAAAGTCATTGTTCTGCGACGAACGCAGGAAGTATTTGTACGTAGGTCACAGGTCGCGAGCTCTGCGAGCCAATTTGAATAATTCACGGCGGATTTCTGTCTCGAAAGGAGACGTGAATACGGAAAAAGTCGATGCATTAGCGCGAAGACGCAATATTTTCCGATGGCTTTCGATTATTAATGGATCTATCGCGGCGACGATTTATCATTTCAGTTTACAAGTTCACTTGTAAGATAGTTAATGGAATTCGGATTTTACACTAGACTGGGCTATTATTACACAGACAAGGTCAATAAAAGTTCTAAAAAATAAACAAGTAGTCAAAGCGCTTGATAAATTGCTTCTGGGGTTTAAGTCATGTTAGATAAGATTATAATTTTTAATGAATATAAATAATACGCACACATTTTGCTTCAAATTGGCAATTAATCAGTCGTTTGAAAACATTGCCACAAAAAATCCATTCGCTATTCAAACAAGAATTCGATCAAATTATAACCGAATAATATTCTTCTGAATTTTTCAATTCAGTGCGATATTCGTCTAGCCGTTATAAATTACAGCCGCAGTGCAATCAGTTCGCACAAAGGCAGAATGCTAATTGTTTACCATCCCCAATACATTTCGCCCTTTCAATCCGCAACCAAACAAATAAATGTTACAAAAATGTTTACACAATGTTGATTGAAATTTTTGTTTAAACTCTTTCCATTATTTTAAGACAAAATGGATTGCATATTGAAATAAAATAAATTTTTCTCTGCTGGTTTCTTTGTTTAATAACAAGATCTTGCCTGTCTAGTCTTATCTGTCTAGTCTTGTCTCTTTGTCTAGTCTTGTCTGTATAGTCTTGTCTGTCTACCCTTGTCTGTCTAGTCTTGTCTGTCTAGTCTTGTCTGTCTAGTCTTGTCTGTCTAGTCTTGTCTGTATAGTCTTGTCTGTCTAGTCTTGCCTGTCTAGTCTTGTCTGTCTAGTCTTGTCTGTCTAGTCTTGTCTGATAAGTCTTGTCTGTCTAGTCTCGTCTGTCTAGTCTTGTCTGTCTAGTCTTGTCTGTCTAGTCTTGTCTGTCTATTCTTGTCTGTCTAGTCTTGTCTGTCTAGTCTCTTTGGGATGTTCAGGCAAATCTTATCTTTCTCCTAATATTCATGAAATTGTAACAAATTAATCCAATCTATAAACTAATTTGATTTTTTTTTTTTTATAGCCCTGGGTATAAAGACCACAACGCTTATTGGATCGGAGCGTCGGATAAAACTCACGAGGGTGACTTTCATTGGTCGGACGGATTGCCGTTTTCTTACACGAGTAAGTAAACTAATTTTTATAGTGTTTTTGTTATAGTTTTTTGTTGCGGGAGGATTTCGTGCGCGTAAAAAAGTATTTGTGTAGAGGGATGAATCTTAACGAATGGACGGTTCGGGGTGGAAGCAGAAAAAAACGTTCGTTTTTGTGGTTGCTTTGGGATATTGTCTACTGCGATAAATCCGGGATGTTTTAATGTTAAGAATGGGAACAAAGGGTGGTTTTGTTTAGGGGGAGCGTGGGTGGAGAATGCGGGTAGAAAGAACCTTGCTATTTTCTTGTTTGAGATAATAAATATGAGAAAGTAATTATGGAAAGAAAATGTTAAAGGTTTTAATGGGAAAGCTTAATTAAAATTTGATATTTCAGTCGAGCATATTTGTGGCACACGAGTTATTAATTTTACAGGCTAGGCATAAAATTAATCGATCAAGAGATAAATTATTTAAAAGCTATGAATAGATTTAAAAACTCAGAAAATCATCGAAAGAATCGACGAAAAATAGTGAGTCAAATCGACTGACAAAACCAATCAAATATTTAAACTACAAATAAAACTCTCAAACGTATTTTGATGGCTAATCAAACATGTTTTTCCTGTAAGGACTACACAAACCCACAAATAATTCCGCTCGTCCTTCACTTCCTCTTCACCTATATTTGTCCGATAAATATTTGAAATCCTCCCTTATTTATCGTCCTGCCCCTCGAAAAACACATTAAATTTTCAAATTTCCTTTCATTTCTTATCACTACATTCCTACATTTCTATTTATCCAATCAATGGTTTCCTGAACATTTTGAGAAAATTCTAAAACAATTTTAACACTAGACAAGATTAAAGAGACAAGACTAGACAGACAAGACTAGACAGACAAGACTAGACAGACAAGACTAGACAGACAAGACTAGACAGACAAGACTAGACAGACAAGACTAGACAGACAAGACTAGACAGACAAGACTAGACAGACAAGACTAGACAGACAAGACTAGACAGACAAGACTAGGCAGACAAGACTAGACAGACAAGACTAGACAGACAAGACTAGACAGACAAGACTAGACAGACAAGACTAGACAGACAAGACTAGACAGACAAGACTAGACAGACAAGACTAGACAGATAAGACTAGACAGACAAGACTAGACAGATAAGACTAGACAGACAAGTCTAGACAGACAAGACTAGACAGACAAGACTTGACAGACAAGACTAGACAGACAAGACTAGACAGACAAGACTAGACAGACAAGACTAGACAGACAAGACTAGACAGACAAGACTAGACAGACAAGACTAGACAGACAAGACTAGACAGACAAGACTAGACAGACAAGACTAGACAGACAAGACTAGACAGACAAGACTAGACAGACAAGACTAGACAGACAAGACTAGACAGACAAGACTAGACAGACAAGACTAGACAGACAAGACTAGACAGACAAGACTAGACAGACAAGACTAGACAGACAAGACTAGACAGACAAGACTAGACAGACAAGACTAGACAGACAAGACTAGACAGACAAGACTAGACAGACAAGACTAGACAGACAAAACTAGACAGACAAGACTAGACAGACAAGACTAGACAGACAAGACTAGACAGACAAGACTAGACAGACAAGACTAGACAGACAAGACTAGACAGACAAGAGTAGACAGACAAGACTAGACAGACAAGACTAGACAGACAAGACTAGACAGACAAGACTAGACAGACAAGACTAGACAGACAAGACTAGACAGACAAGACTAGACAGACAAGACTAGACAGACAAGACTAGACAGACAAGACTAGACAGACAAGACTAGACAGACAAGACTAGACAGACAAGACTAGACAGACAAGACTAGACAGATAAGACTAGACAGACAAGACTAGACAGACAAGACTAGACAGACAAGACTAGACAGACAAGACTAGACAGACAAGACTAGACAGACAAGACTAGACAGACAAGACTAGACAAACACGACTAGACAGACAAAACTAGACAGACAAGACTAGACAGACAAGACTAGACAGACAAGACTAGACAGACAAGACTAGACAGACAAGACTAGACAGACAAGACTAGACAGACAAGACTAGACAGACAAGACTAGACCGACAAGACTAGACAGACAAGACTAGTCAGACAAGACTAGACAGACAAGACTAGACAGACAAGACTAGACAGACAAGACTAGACAGACAAGGATAGACAGACAAGACTAGACAGACAAGACTAGACAGACAAGACTAGACAGACAAGACTAGACAGACAAGACTAGACAGACAAGACTAGACAGACAAGACTAGACAGACAAGACTAGACAGACAAGACTAGACAGACAAGACTAGACAGACAAGACTAGACAGACAAGACTAGACAGACAAGACTAGACAGACAAGACTAGACAGACAAGACTAGACAGACAAGACTAGACAGACAAGACTAGACAGACAAGACTAGACAGACAAGACTAGACAGACAAGACTAGACAGACAAGGCTAGACAGACAAGACTAGACAGACAAGACTAGACAGACAAGACTAGACAGACAAGACTAGACAGACAAAACTAGACATACAAGACTAGACAGACAAGACTAGACAGACAAGACTAGACAGACAAGACTAGACAGACAAGACTAGACAGACAAGACTAGACAGACAAGACTAGACAGACAAGACTAGACAGACAAGACTTGACAGACAAGACTAGACAGACAAGACTAGACAGACAAGACTAAACAGACAAGACTAGACAGACAAGACTAGACAGACAAGACTAGACAGACAAGACTAGACAGACAAGACTAGACAGACAAGACTAGACAGACAAGACTAGACAGACAAAACTAGACAGACAAGACTAGACAGACAAGACTAGACAGACAAGACTAGACAGACAAGACTAGACAGACAAGACTAGACAGACAAGACTAGACAGACAAGACTAGACAGACAAGACTAGACAGACAAGACTAGACAGACAAGACTAGACAGACAAGACTAGACAGACAAGACTAGACAGACAAGACTAGACAGACAAGACTAGACAGACAAGACTAGACAGATAAGACTAGACAGACAAGACTAGACAGACAAGACTAGACAGACAAGACTAGACAGACAAGACTAGACAGACAAGACTAGACAGACAAGACTAGACAGACAAGACTAGACAAACACGACTAGACAGACAAAACTAGACAGACAAGACTAGACAGACAAGACTAGACAGACAAGACTAGACAGACAAGACTAGACAGACAAGACTAGACAGACAAGACTAGACAGACAAGACTAGACCGACAAGACTAGACAGACAAGACTAGTCAGACAAGACTAGACATACAAGACTAGACAGACAAGACTAGACAGACAAGACTAGACAGACAAGGATAGACAGACAAGACTAGACAGACAAGACTAGACAGACAAGACTAGACAGACAAGACTAGACAGACAAGACTAGACAGACAAGACTAGACAGACAAGACTAGACAGACAAGACTAGACAGACAAGACTAGACAGACAAGACTAGACAGACAAGACTAGACAGACAAGACTAGACAGACAAGACTAGACAGACAAGACTAGACAGACAAGACTAGACAGACAAGACTAGACAGACAAGACTTGACAGACAAGACTAGACAGACAAGACTAGACAGACAAGACTAGACAGACAAGACTAGACAGACAAGACTAGACAGACAAGACTAGACAGACAAGACTAGACAGACAAGACTAGACAGACAAGACTAGACAGACAAGACTAGACAGACAAGACTAGACAGACAAGACTAGACAGACAAGACTAGACAGACAAGACTAGACAGACAAGACTAGACAGACAAGACTAGACAGACAAGACTAGACAGACAAGACTAGACAGACAAGACTAGACAGACAAGACTAGACAGACAAGACTAGACAGACAAGACTAGACAGACAAGACTAGACAGACAAGACTAGACAGACAAGACAAGACAGACAAGACTAGACAGACAAGACTAGACAGACAAGACTAGACAGACAAGACTAGACAGACAAGACTAGACAGACAAGACTAGACAGACAAGACTAGACAGACAAGACTAGACAGACAAGACTAGACAGACAAGACTAAACAGACAAGACTAGACAGACAAGACTAGACAGACAAGACTAGACAGACAAGACTAGACAGACAAGACTAGACAGACAAGACTAGACAGACAAGACTAGACAGGCAAGAGTAGACAGACAAGACTAGACAGACAAGACTAGACAGACAAGACTAGACAGGCAAGACTAGACAGACAAGACTAGACAGACAAGACAAAACAAACATGACTCAAAGTGACATGTAGTTTACAGAAATATCAAATATTACAACATCAGTTTGACAGTTTCTTCACAGTCGTGAAAAAGAAAATTTACAAAGAATATTTATGATCCATTTCTTGGAACTGTCGCTATGATGTTAATATATCACATTTTGACACATGCCACATATTACTCAGTGTGACCTCTAATTTAAAGAAATGGTAAATATCATAACATCATATTGACAATTACTTCACAATTGCAAAAAACAAATTTACAAACAATTTCTATGATCAATTTTTTCTAGTTATCGTTGTGACGTTAATATTTGACATTTTGACACATGTCAGTTTGACAGTTTCTTCACAGTCGCGAAAAAGCAAATTTCCAAAGAATGTTTACGATTCATTGTTTGAAACTGTGTCTGTGATATTAATATTAGACATTTTGACACGTGTCGAATATCATGTTACTCTGAGTGACATCCAGTTTATAGACATGTTAGATAATACAACATCACTTTGACAGATTCTTCACAATCGTGAAAAAGTAAATTTCCAAAAAAAATGCTATGTTTTTTTTTCTAATTGTCGCTGTGGCGTTAAAATTTAACATTTTGACACATGTCACTCACTGTGACATCTAGTTTACAGAAATGTCAAATATGATAATATTAGTTTGACAGTTTCTTCAAAATCGCGAAAAAGCAAATTTACAAAGAATAAAGTTTAAAATGAGATGTCATGGTTTGAACCAAATTGATAATATAATTGAAAGTAGGAGATTATCAATACGATATCTTCAAATCTGTCAGTAGCTGGAATTACACGGATATCTTCTGTTACTCTTTGGCACACCCCGCTGAAGATGCGTGGTGTGAGCCGTTCGCTGCGTCAAAGCAAGTAACGGGAACGGTCAAGACCGATTTTTGTCAGGGACTGAAGGCCAACAGATATTATGAAAAAGTAAAGAAAATTAACTATATTTTCTTTATTAACTATATTGAATTTGTGTAATTACTACCTTAGAGTCCAAGATAAGAAAATCTCGTCGGCTCCTAATCCAACGGGAACTCTTATCTGAAGCCAAACTGACAGATAGCGTAAATTTTATATTATAAATTCATAATATCTGTTGGCCTTCAGCTCCTGACAAAAATCGGTCTTGACCGTTCCCGTTACTTGCTTTGAGGCAGCAAACGGCTCACACCACGCATCTTCAGCGGGGTGTGCCAAAGAGTAACAGAAGATATTCGTGTAATTCCAGCTACTGACAGATTTGAAGATATCGTAGTGATAATCTCCTACTTTCATTTATATTATTTACAAACAATTTTTGCGATTTATTGTTTGAATCTGTCGCTTTGATATTAATATTAGACATTTTGACACGTGTCGCATATCCTGTTACTCGTTCTCACTATTGGCACGTTCTCACTATGGCTACGCGACGTGTCCATTTAAAACAATGTAATCATTATTTGGCAGGCGATGTCGCACGACGTCGCTTAGCTGAGTGTCGCGCATATGGGAATCGACTTTTATTGTTTGAAACTGTCGCTTTTTATATTATTATTAGACATTTTGACACGTGTCGTATATCATGTTACTCAGTGTGACATCTAGTTATGTCATATATTATAACAACACTTTGACAGTTTCTTCACTATCGTGCAAAATTAAATTTACAAAGAATTTTAACGATTCTTTTTTTAAACTGTCGCTGTGGCGTTAATATTTAACATTTTAACATATGTCACATAGCATGTTACTCAATGTGATATCTAGTTTACAGAAATGTCGGATATTACAACATCAGTTTAACAGTTTCTTCACAATCGTGAAAAAGCAAATTTACAAACAATTATTCTATTCCTTTTTTGAAACTGTCACTATGGCGTTAATATTTGACATTTTGACACATGTCACTTATCACATTACTCAGTGTTACATTTAGTTTTCATAAATGTTAAATATTAAATTATAGAAGAACTTAAAAACTGATTTATGCAATATTCTTCATATTCGGGGACCAACTCCTTAGTCGTGTGAAGTTGGGCCCCGAAATTTTGGAATTTTTTTTAGTTCTGGCAAGATTTCGAATAGTTCTAGAGTTCTTGCTTGAAAATTGGAGTTCTGGGGAATTTTTTTTGTAATTTTTGAAAAATTAAAAAAAAATCTGATAACTGTTTCCGATTGTACTAAGGCAGATAAACAAAAAATGCTTATTAGACATTTTTGTAAAATTCATATTTAAAAATTTATTCATAAAAAACTTTCGACGAAGATAAAAAAAAAAAATACAAGAGTTCTGATAACAGTTCTGAGTAGCCCCCGGAGAGTTCTAAACAAATAACCAATACAATTTCTTTGTCAAACCAATATTAAAGAAGTTATAAGCAAAAACGAGGCGCTAAATTTTTGAAAATCATAGATTTCAAAAAAAAATCCGTATGTTCTGTTAAGAGTTCTGGGTAGCCCCTCCAGAGTTTTGAACAAATCTCTTTTATAATTACCACGTCCGACCAATATTAAAGAAGTTATAAACAAAAAAATGCGGCGTTAAGTTTTTTGAACACTAAAAAATGTTTGTTTTTAAAAAATGTAGTTTTGATAAGAGTTCTGAGTAGCCCCTGAGAGTTCTGAACAAAGAACCAATACAATTTCTTTGTCAAACCAATATTAAAGCAAAAACGAGGCGCAAAATTTCTGAAAATTAAAGAAATCGAAAAAAAAAATTTTTACAAGAGTTCTGTTAAGCGTTCTCGAGGGGTTAGCCACTCGAGAGTTCTGAACAAATCTCTTTCATAACTTCCATGTCCGACCAATATTAAAGAAGTTATAAGCAAAAACGAGGCGCAAAATTTCTGAAAATTACAGAATTCCAAAAAAAAAAAATCATGAGTTTTTTTTAATTTTTTCTTCGAATCTGTGCTTTGTTTGATGTCATATCGAGATTCCTCGTTAGCATGTTCCTTCGCGTACATGATCAAATGCGGTACTACTTTAGTTGCATTCGGGACATGTTTTGGACTTGAAGATAAGTCGTCATACTCTTGCCAAATATACTCGTTTAAAATGAAGGCTGTATAATGTCCACCATTATCTTTATTCGTATTATTTCTATAATTAGCAACTCCTACTAATCTGTGTGACTTCGTGTGATCGCTGTGTGACTTGGCTGTTGACTGTAACAAATCGCGATATGGATCTCAAAATATATTTTTTCTTGAAACCTACTGGGAACTCTTAATTTCTACAAGTCACAATTGAGAGGTCAATCATCAAGAAACATCAAAATTTTCGAACATTCTCTGTCGTGGCGCGGCACGTGGTTCTCACGAATAGAACGATCCATATTTAATAAATTGTCAGTGATTAATTGCATGCGTTCGTACCGCTGTTCAAACAACACATGCGTATCAATTGAAATATACGGAAATTTTCTTACTGTGAGTATTTTACATTTGGTGCAAAAGCGAGTTGTGGAGTAAGATGGAAAAGTTTTCAACAAAGTTTCGAAAAGATGAACAATGCTCTCTGCATTCAAGCTCAAAAGTTTTTGAGTAGTCAGAGATTTTTTCAAAAAATTCAATGCATATAAGATGTCAAATCTTTCTTTGGAGCGATGTTTTGTTTTTTCAATTCAATTCAATTTTTCTGTGGCAAGAATTTCCAAAGCCAATTTGGTCTTTGGAAGGTTTGCTTCTGTTATTCATTCTTTGAAATGGACCTCTAAAGAAAATGCGTGCATAAACAAAGTTATCAATGTATCGAATGTACATGTACGCGTGACAAGATATTTTACCCCTTGAATTTTAAGTTCACGCGAACACAATCCATTGTGAATTAAGGGGAAAGTCACATTTTGAACTTGGCGCGTAGAGTCCCAATTCGGTTGATAGCTCAAATATGTTTTTTGCTGAGGTGATATTCCATCAAAACGAAGGAATTATTTGAGTTTTCAGAATCAATCGTCGATCTTAACTTTCCAAATTCTGTTCCTGATGTTAGCTCTTCATGAGGGATTGGAGAAACTCATGATTTTTTTTTTTTTTTAATTCTGTAATTTTCAAAAATTTTGCGCCTCGTTTTTGTTTATAACTTCTTTAATATTTGTCGGACATGGAAATTATAAAAGATATTTGTTCAGAACTCTCGAGGGGCTACCCAGAACTCTTAACAGAACTCACGGAAAAATATTTTTTTTGGAATTCTGTTATTTTCAAAAATTTAGCGCCTCGTTTTTGCTTATAACTTCTTTAATATTGGTTTGACAAAGAAATTGTATTGGTTTTGTTTTTGTTTAGAATTCATCGGTGACTACTCAGAACTCTTATTAGAACTCTTGTATTTTTCTTGTATTTTTTTATCTTCGTCGATAGTTTTTTATAAACAAATTTATAAATATTGATTTTAAAAAAATGTCTAATAAGCATTTTTTGTTTATCTGCTTTAGTACAATAGGAAACCGTTTTTTTTTTTAATTTTTCGAAAATTAAAAATTTTGAAAAAAAAATTAGAACTATATGCATTATCGATTGAGAACTCTGGAACTCTATATAAAGAACTGGAATACTACATCAATCATTACATCCTAACCTAACCCCCAAATTGTTTTTCTCGATTTCTGCCCGAAATTCCCAGGAACTATTGCAATTTTCAAGCAAGAACTCTAGAAGTATTAGTAATCTTGCCAGAACTCAATTTCTAATTTTTTCAAAAATTCGGGGGCTAACTTCACATGACTCAACTCCTTCCATTTCAATTCGTTTTCCTTCCATGTCCAAGAAATGAAACGGAATCTAAACATGGTTGGGAATCGGTTCATATGGTCGACTTCGTTGCGGAAACTAGACACACTAGACAGACTAGACGGACTAGACGGACTAGACGGACTAGACGGACCAGACGGATCAGACGGACCAGACGGACCAGACGGACCAGACGGACCAGACGCACCAGACGCACCAGACGCACCAGACGCACCAGACGCACCAGACGCACCAGACGCACCAGACGCACCAGACGCACCAGACGCACCAGACGCACCAGACGCACCAGACGCACCAGACGCACCAGACGCACCAGACGCACCAGACGCACCAGACGCACCAGACGCACCAGACGCACCAGACGCACCAGACGCACCAGACGCACCAGACGCACCAGACGCACCAGACGCACCAGACGCACCAGACGCACCAGACGCACCAGACGCACCAGACGCACCAGACGCACCAGACGCACCAGACGCACCAGACGCACCAGACGCACCAGACGCACCAGACGCACCAGACGCACCAGACGCACCAGACGCACCAGACGCACCAGACGCACCAGACGCACCAGACGCACCAGACGCACCAGACGCACCAGACGCACCAGACGCACCAGACGCACCAGACGGACCAGACGTACCAGACGGACCAGACGGACCAAACGGACTAGACGAACTAGATGGACTAGACAGATAAGACTAAACAGATGGTGCTAGGCAGATAAGACGAGAAATAGAAGACTAGGCAGATAAGTCTAAGCAGATAAGACAAGACTTTGTCTCATTGGTTACACCTACCTAACCTTGCCAAGTTTCGTCTGTCTAGTCTTGTTTGCGTAGTCTTGCCTTGTCCGTTTAATCCATCTAATCCAGTCTGCCTTATCTATCTAGACTAGTCTATTATTAACTACTCTTAAATATCTACTCTTGTCTTGGATATCCAATATTGTTTGTTTAATCCTGTCTATCCATTTTGGTCTTGATAAGCCTTGTATTATCAGCTTTGTCTTTGTTACTGTTAGTGTATATTTTGTTTGATCTTAAATTTTGAAATAAACTCGAAATTGATTGATTTGGTCTATTGGAAAACCGCTTGAATCCCGAAACACGCAATCCCATTTCCAGATCCGCTGAAACCTTTCCCTAAACCTTTATCAATCTCGTCGAGAAAAAAGCTTTCTAAACCCCAACTCAATCTTTCATCCGCGCTGAGCTGGAATGTAAATTTTTGACGTTTAACTTGTCTAGATTGGTTTCCCGGATGGTCGCAACACGGCGACTACAACAGACAGCCCAACGACGACGGCCTGAGCGACCAGGACTGCGTCGAAGTCCGCAGGATTTATTCATTACCGACCGCCTCCGCCAGCCTGGCGTCAAGTTTCATGTGGAACGACAGAGATTGCTCAGCACCCAACTACTTCATCTGCGAACGATTACAAAACGACGGTAAAAAACAAATTTTCTATCTATCTAGTATATAGATCAATTAATTTTTATTATAAATATTATCTATTCTATTCTAGATGATAAATCTGTATTGAATTGCGTGTTTTTGTTATTAGAGCCTTTGGAGGAAGTCTGGCCGCCAGACTGCAACCGGTCGGTGATATTATCCAGGCAACAACCCCGAGCCGCGATCTCGAGTCCAGGGTTCCCTAGACAGTATCCCGACAACGCTGACTGCGACACAGACATCGTGGCGCCGCCGGGATACCGAATCGTCCTCGATTTCGAGGAGCTTGTCCTCGAAAACGAACCGTCGTAAGTAAAGGATAATAAAGCGTTTTTATCAGAACTTAAATATTATTGAAGCTTTGATAACATAATATGTTGCTGCGTAGAATATATTATATTCTACGCAGTTTGTACATTTAGGTTTCTCTATCAAGGTTTGTGTAAAATCTACAATGTACCTAGATCTAATTTGCTAATAATCAAAGTATCTAGATTCAATTGGGGTCTTGCATTGGGTCTTGTATGGCCTTGTCATGTCTTGATGTTGCCTGGCTTTGTATGATCTTGTCTGATATCGTCTGATCTTGTCTGGTCTAGTCTGGTCTTTTCTGGTCAAAATGAAAAAGATGCAGTTAGCTTAACATTAATATTTTTTGGTGAAAGCTTAATAAACAATCTATAAATCACATTATCAATTTTTTGTTGTTATTTGTTATGGCAGTTAATAAGGGAAAGAATCTTTTAATGCGGACTATAAGGAAGGGAAAAGGCCGTTAGAGCGAATTTGATTTATGAAGAGATTCCAGCGACGATATTAGCCGATGGCGGCGAATGGGGCAATAAATAATAGACACTTTTAAACTACTTAGAGATATCGAGCCGTCTGGTAATTGATGTTTAAAACTCGGCGAGGACTTAATCTCGCAGACGGAACGCGATTACGCGACAAAGCGACTTTCCTAATCGCAAATATTTACAGCGGATAATAACCTTAATCCAGCATATTTTTTGCCCTCTTGGTTAGCTAAAGCCTTTATGACGCCTATTTACTTAGGCCTAGACACCAACTTCTAATCTTAATTATTAGTTTAGCAAACAGAATTAAACTTACGTATATTTGAATTTATGTTTCATTTAATAACAACAGAGCCTAATTTATAGAAGGTACTTGAATGATAAATTCTTACAATTAATTAGATGAGTTTACTAACGTTAAAAATTCAAGACGTTTATTGAAATAAAAAATCCAGTCTTGTAGACTGGATTGCACATGGGTTGTAATAAAAACCAGGACTGGACATCTGTGCCATTAGCGCACATTCCAAAACGTGCCCGTTGTCCCACGTTTTGGATAAATGCAATAGTTTTATAGTTTGTCCAGAAACTAAGGGCTTTTATTACTACGCTAAAATCTACCTCCCCCAAACATATTAGAAAACGTGCGAAGGCCTATAAAAACCTTCTTATAGAGATTAACCAGAGGACCAGAAATTTTCAGGGATTTAGAGAATTTAAGCCTCGATTGTTCATGGGAGGAGCCAAGAAAATTCTATCTCCCCCTTATTTGATTTAAAGGGATGATTTAACCCTCTTACAGATATATTATACTAGGAATGGTATAAATACCATTCCCAGTTGCAAGTAAGAAGTAAGAGGTAAGAAGTAAGAGAAAAGAGAGTAGAGTGGTAAGCTATAAGTTCTTAAGTCTTAAGTTATTTCATTGTATTATTGTTTAATTAAATTGTTAAAACCAACTCGACTATTATTCGACAAGCTACGTGCCTTGCGAATCCCGGTGAGCATTACATTACCAGATCCCGAGATATTTAGATATAAGAGTCCGAAGAATTGTTGGCCAGCAGTGCTTCCCTCTCAATATTGAAGTCGGCGGTGCTTCACACCATAACCCCCTTCACAACATTGGTGGCAGCCCCACAACATTGGTGGCAGCCTCACAACATTGGTGGCAGCCTCACAACATTGGTGGCAGCCTCACAACAATTGATTATTTGGACTGTAGCTTCTTTATTGTTGTACATCTAGTCTTCTTTATCTAGATTTTGTTGTTTTATTCAACGAATTTTAAAATATTATTTAGTTTGGAGCAGGGCTCTTAATCTAAATGATTATTAAAGCAAACTGACGAGAGTATTAACTCAATATTTGCGTTAGCGAGATAACGGAAGCTTGGCAAGACAACAGCTTGGCTCGAGCGAAGCGGGAGGCGGGAGTTAAAAATTAGCAGTGGAAAAGTGTTCGGGGCCAATTAGTAGTTAGTGCTGTCCTGGGGGGCGTTATAATTTCTAAAAGTCTCTCGAGCCTAAGGGTTGTTGTGCTTAGGTAAACTGTTACAATGAATAAATTTTCGTAATAAATGTATTTAAAGTATGTACACGAAGATAAGTCTAAGTTTTAGAAATTATTAAATTCTTCCTGGTTTCCTTTAGACTAGTTTTAAATTAAGTACTTATCTAAAATGTTGTTGTTTTAAAAGGATTCATTTGATTTGAATTGAACTGAACTGAACTGAACTGGACTGGACTGGACTGGTTCCGAAATATAGTTTCGTTCATTTTTCTAATTTTAACAGGGCTTATCCCAAAGCAAAACAAAAAGCATCATAAAAAGCAAGAGCATAAGCACAAATACAAAAAATAAGTTTTACAAAACAGCAATCATACTGGTAGTGACCTATGAGGCAGAGACGATGAAACTATGTGGTAGAGACGATACTTACTTACTTACTTTCCGTGTCCGGCTCATACGACATCCAAAAAATAGCGGCTGCAATAGCCTTGCCGTTACACAAAATTAAGTCTTCGTGCGTGCATCCTTCTTCTAGTTGTGGACAGACCAGTATGTGGCTCATATCCTGGGGCTGACCACACGAACACAGCACATCATCGTTCTCAGACATTCCCCACCTCAACAGATTTGTCTTGCACCTTGCCACTCCTGTCCTGAGCCGATTTAGGAATTTCCATACCGCGAAAGGGACGTATTTGCCTGGGGCCATTTCTTCTCTTGGGGGTTCCCGAGTAGTTAGCTGTTGGGTCAAACCTAGTGATACGGTAATTTTCTATGGACCCCTCGAGTGTGTGTGATCTTGCCATGAAGCTCTTCCTTGATCTTAGGCGTCGACCGCCTGGCTCGTGTTGGTGCAGAGGATGGCGAGCATCGGTTTCCTGTTTCGTCCTTTCAGCATCCGTGGCGATGGCTCTTCCCACAGATGGGGGTGCCATATCAATAAGTGGGTACAAACTATTAACTGGAGTTGGCTTTAGGCAGCCTGTCACGATTCTTGCTGTCTCGTTGATAGCGACGTCCACATGTGTCGCGTGAGCTGAAGCTGCCCAAACCGGTGCGGCGTATTCCGCAGTGGACACACAGAGCGCCAAAGCCGAGCTTCTGAGCGTTTCTGGTTGAGCTCCCCATGCTGTGCCTGTGAGTTTTCGCAATATATTATTACGCGCACTAACTTTGCCTTTAGTATTGATGCAGTTTTGAATGAAGGACAGAGTACGGTCCAGGGTCACGTTCAGGTATCTCGTCGTCGGGCAGTGCTCCAGTCGTTCGCCTCGTCAATGTATCTCGAGCTCCCGTCGTGCTTCTTTGTTTTTCAGGTGGAAGGCGCAGACCTGAGTCTTGCTGGGATTCGGCTTTAGGTGGTTTTACTGGTAATAGATTGCCAGTTCCTCAAGGGCGACCTCCAACTTCTCCTCCACCTCGGTAAACTCGGTGCCCTGGGCTGCCACAGCTGTACCATAGGCATAGATGAATTGCCTTATATTGTCAGGAATCGGCTGGTGGTTCGTGAACACGTTGTAAAAGAGTGGGGACAGGACACTGCCTTGCGGCAGTTCATTCTTCTGGACCTGTTTTGTAGTGAAACATAAAATCTCCTGTTCTGGAGGAATAGACCGATGACTATAGTGACCCTATAGTCTTTTGTTGCCTCATAAAGCTTTCTTAACAGCCTCCTGTGGATGACAGTGTCATAAGCGGCTGTCAGATCGTTGAACGTCACTCCAGTAGAGACGATGAACCTTTGAGACAGAGACGATGAACAAACGTTGAACATTGAAAGCTAATAATCTTCGAAAGGAAGATTATTAGAAGAATATATGGTTTAAAAACAATCATTGTGGGGGAACACGGAAGACTAATAAACTCGGAAATACAAACCATCCTGAAAGAACCAATATTGTTATGTTGTTACGATGAAAGTACAAAGACTCCGCTGGTATGACCACGTTAACCGAATGGAAAACAGCAGAGTGTTAAAGATGATAACAATGTGGAGACCAGAGATTAGCAGAGGAAGAGGGAGGCCGAAAAGCAAATGGAAGGACCAGGTACTAGAGGATATTAAGAATCTAAAGTTATAGGCATGAAGGAGCAAGATTCTAGACCGAGCAACGGAGGAATTTAACAGGGGAGGCAAAGTGAAACGACTGGACAGAGTAAAACAGGACAGATGAACGTGGAGTAACTCCCCACACTAAACGAGTTTTAAGAGCTCGTTGATGTAACGAGCGGTTATAACCCCGAGAGTTTATAACCTTGTATACAGGGTGTTTCGGGAGGAAATGGAAGTATTTTAAAGACATGTCAAGGAAGCAAAAATGAGCAAAATAAGTTTATATGTTCAAGTCCGATTTCTATTTGTTTCAGAGATTAATAGGTTTTTCTTTTTAAAAAGTTAAGTTAAATTTGACAACGTTGTCCTAAATGCCAATTTGAAATAAAATATTAATTAGGCACATGTCATAAAAATTGACAGTTTGTCTTAAAATTGACAGTAGTTGTTTTACGAGATTATAAAAATGCCTCATATTTTCAGTCATAGAGAATGTGCAGATATGGTGTTTGTTTATGGATTTTGCAATAGTAATTCTGTTCGTTCAGTAGAAGTGTATCGGCGTCTTTTCGGCGTATTTTCCTTATCGAAGAATTCCTAATAGGCAAGTGTTTCAAACTGTTTATATTTAGAAAATTCTTCTGTTTTCACGAATCCATTGACAAAATTGTAGTCTTAATGGATAATCGCCTTCTTGAAGATTTTGTACTTTCTGCCGATGAAAAGCGTGCCGTTTTAATGTTTAACAAACATTGTTGGTGAAATTTCAAATTGGATTGCAATGCGCTTTGTATTTATCCCAGGATTAGTTTCTACAACATCCAGAATATCTTCTTCAAGTTCCAAACCGATCCCTTGCTGTTTTTCAGAAACAATACGTGCACTTGGGAATATTTCCTTGGGAATATTCCGCTTGCATGCTAGCATGCACATGCTAGCGAAACTGGAATATTCCCAAGTGCACGTATTGTTTCTGAAAAACAGCAAGGGATCGGTTTGGAACTTGAAGAAGATATTCTGGATGTTGTAGAAGCTAATCCTGAGATAAGTACAAAGCGCATTGCAATCAAATTTGAAATTTCACCAACAATGGTTTGGAAACATTAAAACGGCACGCTTTTCATCGGCAGAAAGTACAAAATCTTCAAGAAGGCGATTATTCCTTAAGACTACAATTTTGTCAATGGATTCGTGAAAACAGAAGATTACTCAAATGCATTTTATTTACTGATGAAGCTCATTTTACTCGATATTTACTCGAGAGCAAGTACACAATTTCCAACATCGGTTTAGTATTAATGTATGGTGCGGAATTCTAAATGAACAATTGTTTGGTCCTTTTGTATTGGATGGCCGTCTTACTGGGGAAGGTTATTTACATTTTTTGGAAGACCATTTAGAGGAAATATTGGACGAAGTACCTTTAAATATTCGACGACGTATTATCTTCCAACATGATGGAGCACCTCCTCATTATGCAAATATTGTGAGAAATTTTCTAAATATCCATTTCGGCGATCGCTGGATTGGCAGAGGAAGCCCGCACCTTTATTCACCGAGATCACCGGATCTGACTCCCCTAGACTTTTGTCTTTGGGGATGGATGAAGTCATTAGTTTATCCTATGAAAGTGGACACAAGGCATGCGCTACTAAATCGCATTCTTAATGCTGCGGCGTTAATTAGAGCGAATCATCGTTCACTGAAACTCGCTACCAGGTCCATTTATAAACGCGCAAATAAATGTATCGAAATGGGTGGTGGAGTTTTTGAAAATTTATAAGTTCAGTAGTACATTCTACTTTAATTTTATAAATTACTATTGTTCAAAATATCTATGAAACGAATGAAAATCGGACTTATGAGCTTATTTTGCTTATTTTTGCTTCCTGGACATGTCTTTAAAATACCTCCATTTCCTCCCGAATCACCCTGTATATAATGTTCAAAATGATAACGACTCATATAGTCACATAGTTGAATCGATTCAAACATGAAAATTAAATCAAGGGAGGAACACGGAAATCTTCTGTTGCTCTTTAGCACACGGTGCTCGAGATGCATTGTGTGAGCCTTTCGCTGTGTCAAAGCAAATAACGCGAAAGGTCAAGACCTAATATGTCTTGTATATATACATATCCCAAAAGGGCAACGGGATTACTATATATGTATGTTTTCCCGTGTGTTTCTATCTTTCATCTTTAGCTGCTCCATCATTCTGTAGATTTCTTCTGTAGTTTCTTTCATTTTCAAAAAAACCTTAAAATATACTTCTTGGTGGCTCTGTTATTTCATTGTCATGGGTAATAATTTGTGTAGTATTAGTAACAATTGTAATATGTTCTTCCGGTAACTGACTCTGTGAGAGTAGCTCCAGGTACCTGTGTTTAAACTGTCGATTGATTCCCGTTTCTATATCTGGATCTGCACTGTTGCCAATTATAGCCAAGTGCCATTCAATTGGGGCCATTAATGGATTTAGCGTCGATTTGTGCGCGCGAATATTCTTTCGGGCTATGTTGCTCCAGCCCTCATAACTACTGATTCATAAAATTGCTGAAACCATCCTACGTTAGAGATAATCATACAAACACATCCTGAATATATATATATATATATATATATATATATATATATATATATATATATATATATATATTCAGCCTTTCCGGAGCTCTATAACAATGATGATCTTTGTCTTTTTGGTGATGTCTTTTTAGGACTACCAAAACAAATCTCACATGAAATTTGTAAGTTATTTTACAGCTTTCAGTCCACCTTCGTGACACTCAACAAAAACCATGAAAATAACATTGTTTTTAAGATCATGTCTTTTCGATACCTTAAGTGGATAGCCATCTGTGCACGCGTTTCGAGATTTATCTCTCATCGTCACAGCTTTGCTTCCATGATATTTTTGTCATTACAAATTATTGTTCATGGAAGCAAAGCTGTGCTGATGAGAGATAAATCTCGAAACGCGTCCACATATGGCTATCCAATTAAGGCATCGGAAAGACATGATCTTAAAAACAATGTTATTTTCATGGTTTTTGTTGAGTGCCACGACGGTGGACTGAAAGGTGTAGTAGTTATTTACATTAGAGTGTGGAAAGTTTGATTTTACTACGCGACAGCTCGTTTGGGAGCTCCCATTAGCTGGAGCGCTGTAAATTCATTTCCGCACGAAATTTGTATAAATTTTTTTGGCCGACAATTATTATTTAATAAACAAAAAGACCATACGCCTCCACTTTCGGTCCCCCACCCCCGCTCCCACTTCCGGTTCCCATCCATTTCCGGTTTCCAACCCAAACTTCTGTTTCCCATCCCACTTCCGGTCTCAAAAATTTCCCCACTTCCGGTTTTAAAAATTTTCTCACTTCTAGTTACCACTTCCGGTTCCGGAAGTGGGTGGGAACCGAAAGTGTGAGTGGGAACCGTAAGTGTGAGTGGGAACCGCAAGTGTGGGGTGTAAACCGGAAGTGGAGTGGGAACCGGAAGTGGGAGCGAGATGGGGCCGGAAGTGGAGGGTCCAGAACGAACCAACTTTCCCAACTATTTAGATTATTTACAATATTGGAAATTATTTTATTTGGCACAATGCGGGAAAGTACGGCTACAATGCGGGAAAGTGACTTTATCGCATTATAGCCGGACTTTGCAACATAGTGAGTAAAATTTTAGTTTCGCTTGATGTATACACAATGTCAAAGCTAGCTTTACAATTCAGGAGGCCAAAAAATTACTTACAAATTTCATGTGAGATTTGATTTGGTAGTCCTAAAAAGACCCAATAATTTTTATAGAGCTCCGGAAAGGCTGAATATATTTATATATTCAGGTTGTGTTCCGTTTGTTTTAACTACTGATTCAGTTTATTTGTTCTTTCAGCTGCTCTGTTGTTTCTTCATGGCCTCGTTCCTGCCTTATTGAGTTAGCGTTTTCCAGGTGTATCAGACGCTCATTCCTTTTTGTCATTGCCTTCTTCATTTCTACCATCGATTGATTTTCAGCTGTTAGTGCCTCATTCTACTTCTCAGGTCCTTTATTTGGGTCAGCATTTTTTTTCATCTTGTGTTTCGCCCCTCTTTTCTTTCTTCTTCTTGAATTTTCTCCATTAGGCCTAGTAGTTCCCTTGTCAGTCGTTTTACCTCTTTATGGACATTTTGGTTGTTTTTTTTCCAAACTATTCTGGCTTGACTCCGAACAGCATCATCCATTCGTTGTTTTCGGGTACAGCCTCTGGGGATTCGTTGGCCTTTCTTTTCTTAAATATAGGATTGCCCTCTTCCAAGTTGGCACTTACTTGCTCCTTAGGTTGCTTTCTGCCTTTCACACTTTTTGCCATCCACATCAGTGCCGTCTTGAGTGCCAGGTAGTCCCCTCCTTAGAGAGTCTTTTCTCTCGAAGAGATTCGTCACAAGAGGGGGCCACACACCTCTTCCAGCTACTTATTAGTGCCTCCATCCAGACTTATACATCTTCCTTCATCTTCCGTTCTTCCAGTCGTGGTAACCTGCACTTCGGCCTTATCTCCTACCGAGAGTAATGGGCGCTCGTTGGATTATGAAGTTGGAGCCCGCTTGCACACTCCCTGCCCTCTGTCCAGTTGGCTCTCACGTTGGATCATTAGGTAGCTTTGTACCTTTCGTTTTGCCGGCCGTATAAGTGCCGTCTCGAGTGTTAGGTAATCTCCCTCTTAGAGAGACTTTTCTCTTGAAAGAATTCCTTGTGTGGCCCTCTTCCAGCCACTTATCAGTGTCTCCCTCCATACTTGTACTTATTCCTTCATCCTCCGTTCTTACAGTCATGGTAACCTGCACTTCGGCCTTGTCTCCTTGCGAGAGTGCTGGGCGGTCGTTGGATGATGGAGTTGGAGCTCGATCGCATACTCCTTGCCCTCTGTCAAGTTGGCTCTCACGTTGGATCCTTAGGTTGCTTCGTGCCTTTCGTTTTTCCGGCCGCATCAGTGCCGTCTGGACTGCTAGGTGATCTCCCCCTTAGAGAGACTTATCTCTCGAAAGGATTCCTTGTCTCCCCTACGGCCCTCTTCCAGCCACTTATCAGTGTCTCCCCCAGACTTGTCCATCTTCCTTCATCTTCCGTTTTTCCAGTCGTGGTAACCTGCACTTCGGCCTTGTCTCCTTGCGAGAGTGCTGGGCGGTCGTTGGATGATGGAGTTGGAGCTCGCTCGCATATTCCCTGCCCTTTGTCAAGTTGGCTCTCACGTTGGATCCTTAGGTTGCTTCGTGCCTTTCGTTTTTCCGGCCGCATCAGTGCCGTCTGGACTGCTAGGTGATCTCCCCCTTAGAGAGACTTATCTCTCGAAAGGATTCCTTGTGTCCCCTACGGCCCTCTTCCAGCCACTTATCAGTGTCTCCCCCAGACTTGTACATCTTCCTTTATCTTCCGTTTTTCCAGTCGTGGTAACCTGCTCTTGTCTTGTCTCCTACCGAGAGTGCTGGTCGGTCGTTGTATGACGGAGTTGGAGCCCCCATCTCCCCCCATGATTTTCTCTCCAAAGGATCCTCAGCCACTTGTCAGTCTCCCCTTCCAGACTTATACATCTTCCTTCATCTACCGTTCTTCCAGTCGTGCTAACCTGAACTCCAGCCTGGTCTTCTACCAAGAGTGCTTGACGGTCGTTGGATGACGATCGGAGGGAGCCCGCTCGAACTCTCCCTGCACCGACCGAAACTGAGGCATCCCTCCTCTGTACCATAAACGAATTATCCTTTGGAGAGTGCATGATCATGTTTTATGGCTGACTCGCCTAGACCCGCGCCACTAGGTATAGGGAACTTTTTTTGTTGAAGAGGTTGTTTTCATCGGTGCAAGCGTGTTGGTCCGCGGGAACTATTTTATTTCACTCCTACCCTATAACCCTGCTGAATGCAGAGCCAGTGAGCATTCCCCTATCTGCCACCTGGGGACGCGCCCGATAGGGGTTCCGGGTTTCCCCCCTCCCCCGGGACTGGACTGGACTGGACTGAAGTGAATTGGACTGGAATGGACATTCTGGACTGTTTATGTCTGCTCGTCATCGTCATCTTTCGGGCAGTACATGCATCTTCCAGAGTCTCGACGGCCTATTGCCTTCAGATACGTCATAAAGGAACCATGTCCTGTTAGGCATTGAGTCACAAAGTAGTCCGTCTGCCCTTTATTTTTCAACCACGGTTCAAAGTTACTTATAAGTCTCCGAGTTCACGCGCCTTTGGTTGCTGAGTTCCATTGGCTCTGCCATTTTCTTTTTCTGCCGATGTGTCATTTTGTGCCGTGAAGATGGTTTTCCTTTCTTCTACCACTAAATGTTTGGGTATTACCATTGCCGCAACCATCAGGGCCTCGTTTGATACGGTCCTGTAGGCACTGCCCATTCTAAAGGTCGAGCTTCTTTGCACATAAGCAAGTTTCTTTCTTCGCGCAGCTATGTTTAGTGTATCACACCAAATTGGTGCGCCATAAGTTATTATTGATAGCACCACCATGTAAAGAGTGCGCTTCTTGTTTTCTCTTGGATCTTTAACGTTGGGCATTAAGACACTTAAAGCTTTTGTAACTTTGTTAGCTTTCTGGCCTGTTTTCTCAATGTGGGCTTTAAAGGATAGTTTTTCCCCTAGGGGACATTCTAATCCCTAGATAGTTGATGGCTACACTAGGAAAGGTTCGCGACTCTCACTTCGATTTGGAAGAAGACACTTTTAGCGCGTTTATCATCATCATCATCGTCACGCTATACTTGTCCACTGTTGGACATAAACCTCCCGTAACAACTTCCATCCCCCTCAGTCCCGTGCTGCTCTCATCCAATTGGGATGGATACGCTTAAGATCGTCTGACCATCGAGTGGACGCTCTTCGTCTATTTTGGAATGCATCGTTACGCGGTCTCCATTCCGTCACCCTTCTCGTCCATCTGTCATTATTGACTCTGGCCAGATGTCCCGCCCAATTCCATTTAAGGTCGACAATTCTCTCGATGGCGTCGGTTACTCCACTTTTTCCCCGCACAGTTGTGTTGAGAACCTTGTGCCTCAGAGACAGACCCAGCATTGCTATCTCCATTGCTCTCTGTGCTACTCTGATTTTGTTAGCTGTGCGTTTTGTAAGGGTTAATGTTTCGGCCCCATATGTTAGTACAGGTAAGACGCACTGATTGAAGACTCTCCCGGAGCAGCTCTCTGTTTTCTCTGCAGCTATTGTCAGATGGTTGTCGTTCATCCGGGTTTGGACTCTGCTCAAGGTGGTATTTGCGTTGCTTCGCATTTGATCATTTGTCATTCTCGTAACCACGATAGCTATGTCATCAGCGTAACACAGCAGTTAAACGCCTTCCAGTATCTGCAGACTTATTATGTCGTCGTATAAGATATTCTACAGAGTCGGTCCTAGAACAGTACCCTGTGGAATACCCCCACCTATTTCTTTCTTGATGTTTCTGTCAATTCCATCTATCCGTAAAACACTCTTTGGCGGTGTTTATAAGGCACGATTCCTATTTCTTCCATTTTATTTATTATCAGATGCCATGACGGTATATTAAAATCGTTCTCTTAACATCTACTAGTATCACGGCACACCATCTTGGTGTCCCAGTTTCGTTTGTTCCCTTTGCTATTTTGACTACTTCGTATAGGACATTCGTGGTAGATCTCCCCTTTCTGAATCCATTTTGACCTTCGGTGTGGACTGGACTGAACTTCTTGCTTTTTTTTTCTTTTTGGGAGGAAACGTAGTAAACACCCCTGCGTTAACTTGGCAAGTGGTCCCCCTGAAATCTACACATCTCTGCACTGCTCTACGAATAACGTCAAGATGTCGGTTGTTTCACAATGTTGTCTATGCTGTACCTTACTTCTCCCATTCAGTTGTGCTGATTAGGGGTTCTGGTTTAGCCGTAGTCTTTCAGCAATCTGCCCTTTAATCTCAACGTTCTCCTTCTAACTGATTATTTCAGAAATTGTTTGGACTATGTTCCAGTTGCTTTCCGATTCTAACATGAAGGGTATAGTGGTTCTAGGTCCTTTGGTAGGGCGTTCCTCTCTGTGGCCCACCTACTACATATGTAGATGGTGTGCATCGCGCTGTCCTCTTCCACGCAGTATTCGCAGCAGCTATCAATAGCTCTGACTATCTTGTGAAGGTAATCTCGAAAGCATCCGTGTCCACTGAGTGCTTGTGGTAGATGGTAGTTTAGTTCTTTGTGTCTCCGAGTTACTCATTTTTCGGTATCCTTTATTAACAGCCTTGTCTATTGTCCCTTATCGCTTGCTACCCACTCCTTCTGCCATGCCCGTAGTACTTCAGTCCGTGCTATCCACGTGGCTTCTTGTTTATTAGCAATTGTTTTGATTTGTTTAGCTGAGTAGACGTTAAGCCTCTCTTGCACCAGTAACTCAATTATTGGAATGCCTGCTTTTACCAAGGACGCCTCCCTTGATACAGTTCTGTAAGCGCTACTAGTTCTAATTATTAGAATTCTCTGGACCGCTACCTGCTTGTGTTTGGTGGCTTTCACGCTCATAGGCGTGACCCATACACGGGCCGCATCCAGCATTGCGGAGTGGGCCACCGAGCACAGCAGTTTTCTCTTACTAGTCCTGGGTCCTCCTACATTAGGCATGAGCCTCTGCAGCGCAGAAAAAGTTTTGTGAGCTTTGTCGGCAGCTTTTTTGACATGGTCCCTGAATGACAATTTTGTATCTATTTTACGCCTAAATACTTTATGGCCCCCTTTGGTGTGATAGCAGCGTCTCTAATTGTAAGCTTGAAAGATACGTCAACAATTCTTCTTATGCCAGTTAATAAGACTGCCTCCGTTTTTTCAGGTGCCGGCTTGAGGTGTTTACCTTCCATTCATTTGTCTATTAGTAGCAATGCTTCGTTTGCCCTCCGCTTTAGCTCATCCTCGGTTCTACCGCATACCACTAGGGCAAGATCGTCTGCAAGCCAACAGTCTCTACTCCTTCTGGCATCTTGAATCTGAGAAACCCCATCGTACACTATGTTCAACATCGTTGGGCCTATGACTGATCCCTGTAGAACATCGCTATGAATCTTCTTCGTAGAACGGTAGCGTCTATCGTAGGACAATTGTCATAGGCATCAGACATGCCTATGACAATGGTCCTTTCAGATAGGTAACTATCTATCAGTTATGGCAGAAAGCGGCGTTGCATGATTTCCTCTAAAATGTCTTACTCTCACACTCTCACATTTTCTTCTTCAGTTCCAAAACATTCTCCTTCTGCATTTTGTTTTATGTTTGCCGTGACCAGGATTCGAACCTGAGTTACTACGGCCACAACGTAGGGTCCTAACCACTAGACAATCACGGCTGTAGAGAAGATATTTCTTCATCCAACCAGTTTAATGTTCAATCCTCTACATTTTCTTTTCAGTTCCAAAACATTCTCCTTCTGCATTTTGTTTCATGCTTGCCGTGACCAGGATTCGAACCTGGGTTACTACGGCCACAACGTAGGGTCCTAACCACTAGACGATCACGGCTGAAGAGAAGATATTTCTTCATCCAACCAGTTTAATGTTCAATCCTCTACATTTTCTTTTCAGTTCCAAAACATTCTCCTTCTGCATTTTGTTTCATGCTTGCCGTGACCAGGATTCGAACCTGGGTTACTACGCCCACAACGTAGGGTCCTAACCACTAGACGATCACGGCTGAAGAGAAGATATTTCTTCAACCAACCAGTTTAATGCTCAATCCTCTACATTTTCTTCTTCAGTTTCAAAACATTCTCTTTCTGGATTTTGCATCATGCTTGCCGTGACCAGGATTCGAACCTGGGTTACTACGGCCACAACGTAGGGTCCTAACCACTAGACGATCACGGCTGAAGAGAAGATATTTCTTCATCCAACCAGTTTATTGTTAAATTCTCTACATTTTCTTCTTCAGTTTAAAAACATTCTCTTGCTGGATTTTGCATCATGCTTGCCGTGACCAGGATTCGAACCTGGGTTACTACGGCCACAACGTAGGGTCCTAACCACTAGACGATCACGGCTGAAGAGAAGATATTTCTTCATCCAACCAGTTAAGTGTTCAGTCCTCCACATTTTCTTCTTCAGTTCCAAAACATTCTCCTTCTGCATTTTGTTTCATGCTTGCCGTGACCAGGATTTGAACCTGGGTTACTACGGCCACAACGTAGGGTCCTAACCACTAGACGATCACGGCTGTAGAGAAGATATTTCTTCATCCAACCAGTTTAATGCTCAGTCCTCTACATTTTCTTCTTCAGTTTCAAAACATTCTCTTTCTGGATTTTGCATCATGCTTGCCGTGACCAGGATTCGAACCTGGGTTACTACGGCCACAACGTAGGGTCCTAACCACTAGACGATCACGGCTGAAGAGATGATATTTCTTCATCCAACCAGTTTAATGTTCAATCCTCTACATTTTCTTCTTCAGTATCAAAACATTCTCTTTCTAGATTTTGCATCATGCTTGCCGTGACCAGGATTCGAACCTGGGTTACTACGGCCACAACGTAGGGTCCTAACCACTAGACGATCACGGCTGAAGAGAAGATATTTCTTTAACCAACCAGTTTAATGTTCAATCCTCTACATTTTATTCTTCAGTTTCAAAACATTCTCTTTCTGGATATTGCTTCATGCTTGCCGTGACCAGGATTCGAACCTGGGTTACTACGGCCACAACGTAGGGTCCTAACCACTAGACGATCACGGCTTAAGAGAAGATGTTTCCTCATCCAACCAGTTAGCTGTTCAATTATCAATAACTTCTTCTTCAATTTCAAAATATTTCTTCCGGAAGTTTTTCTTCATACTTGCCGTGGCCAAGATTCGAACCTGGTTTACTACGGCCACAACGTCGGCTTCTTTACCACTAGACCATCGCGGCTTATGAGGATATACACTCACTTTGCATTTTACATTCATTCTCGCTGCTGCATTCCACCATACATGTTCTTCACTGCTGATACTCAAGCTCATAAATTTCACACATGCTTGTTCACACAGCATATAAGAGATATTTAATTGATCGTAACGAGCATTTGTATAGGTATTTGCGTATTTTTCTTTAGATATTTCATCTAAACAGTTTCTTTTAATGCATTTATGTTGTTGGTCTATAGCTTTGAAGACGACTAATATCTTATACGACTTATACTTTATATAAGAGCACTTAAAATAGAGTTCTCTTAAAATTCACGCAAACATTTCTTATTTTTAATATGTAAATTCAGCAGTGACGCAATGTATATTTAATTAGTATTTAAGAAACAAGAGAATACTGTTGGTTCCTTATTTGTGATCGCATCGCAATTAATTTAATTTCACATATAATTAAAACGAAAATTAGTTTTCCATTTCGTTCAATTATATTAAGAAATACAAGAATTATTTATAAATTAAACTCTTATAGACAAATGTGAAAATTTTATAACTTCTTATGTGCACGACAGTAGCACCACCTAGCATACGCAACTATTCGGGAATATGTCACATAATGACATACAAATGTTTTATTGTTTCATAATAAATAAGGTAATTAAAAAGAAAATAGAAAGATGGCAAATAGTATGTTTAGAAGATTTTGTTAAAAGCAATGGATGTTATTTTAAAAACCGGTTTTGAAAGTGTAAAACAAAATATAAATTGTTGCTCGAACAGTGGCTCTATTCGCCGAAAAGACTTAATTAACTTACTATTGGTAAAACCATACTACATTATAGATAATCATATAAAATTAATAAAGTCGGAACACAGCCTGAATTTATAAATATATTCAACCTTTTCTGAATCTCATGTGCAAGACTAGATTAACAGTTGCAGAAGCTAGATTATGTAATCTCATTGAATGAAATATTCGTGAGATTGTAGTTATACCAAATAACACACTCAATGCCAAGCCAATGAGATGTGTAATGTTCTAGTTCTCCTCTTTTAAGCGGCGTCTGCGATAGCTATAACTTTGTTGGGAGCGTCAATTGTAGATCGCCCTTCCCTAAAACCGTACTGGTTGTTAGCGAGATCTTGTCTACCAGTCTTCAGTTTTCTTTTAATTCTTTGGAGCAGCAGCTGCTCCAGTAGTTTACCTGCAGTATCCATCACGCATAGGGGCCTGTACGATGTTTCTTCGTTGGGCGGATTGTTACGTTTCCTTAACAGTATCAGCCTAGACTTTTTCCAGATCTGCGGGAAAACAATGGACTGGACTGGATGGGACTGCATTGAACGGAATTGAATAGATTACATTCGATTCGATTCGATGCGTTTCGATTCGATCCGTTTAGTTAGTAAATGGTTAAATAGCTAAACATAATTGAATGTAGATAATAGATTTGGATAAACTACAGTTGGCGTAAACATTTCTCTTTATACTTTTCCATTTACATCAGTTAGTCCAGTCTATACGTTTCATTATTTGCTCATATCCTGCATAAATCTCCCTCTGAATAAACTTAAAACAAACGGAACACAGCCTGAATATACAAATATATTCAGCCTTTCCGGAGCTCTATGACAATTATTGAGCCTTTTTAGGACTACCAAAACAAATCTCACATGATTATAAGTTATTTTACAGCTTTCAGTCCACCTTCGTGACACTCAACAAAAACTATAACAATAACATTGTTTTTAAGATCATGTCTTTCCGATACCTTAAGTGGATAGCCATCTATGGACGCGTTTCGAAATTTAACTCTCATCAGCACAGCTTTACTTCCATGAACAATACTTACCAGCTTTAATTGCATGAACATGTTTAGGGTTTGATGTTTATAATTTTGACATTTTGTGAGAGACAACTTAACTTAACAGGTATTGAATACCTTAAACACCATGGACGTAGCCAGGGGGGTGGGGGCGGTGGGTTTCAAGACCCCCCCCCTCCCCCGAAATATGTAAAATATATACATAAATGGTATATTGAAATAAAGAGACGAGTAGAGACGACTCTCTTCAAGAGAGCATGGTAGATAGGAAGTTTAGGAACCCTTGTGTCAGTTTAGAAAGTAAAATCCTGGTCTTAAGTTTCCTTGAATTCCAGTGGCTCTGCCATTTTCCAAGGGTCCTCTCTTTTTCTGCCGATGTGTCATTTTGTGTCGTGAAGATGGTTTTCCTTTCCTCTACTACTAAATTTATGGGTATTACCTTTGCCACAACCATCAGGGCCTCGTCCGAAACGATCCTATAGGCACTGCCTATTCTAAGGGTCGAGCTCCTTTGCCCAGAAGCAAGTCTCTTTCTTTGCGCAGCTATGTATAGTGTATCACACGAAACTGGTACACCATAAGTTATTATTGATAATATATTGCTTTATTGTCAATAGAAATATATGATTTCTGTGGACAAAGCACAGGCAAAATAAATAAATAAATAAATAAGTTACTTAAAAACTAAAACAAAACATATCAAGAAAGTACATACATACATAAATACATACATTCGTGAAAAAAAAAAAAAATAAGGAAATAAATAAAGAAAAAAATAAATAAACAATAAATAAACAATTAAATAAATAACAATAGGCTAGCTGAGGCTGATAGGTGTGTGTGCAGTTCAAAAACTAGTGATCACCGAAGAATTCTGCCGTAGTGTAGTAAGGTCGTTCTAGGAAATATGACTTGACGGCGGAACGAAATTTGGAGTTATTCGTGATTGATTTTAGGTGGATAGGAAAACGATTGAACATTTTTTTCGCGTTGTAGAATATAGATTTTTTTATAAGTTCTGATCTAGGTAAGGGTAGATAAATATCCTGATCCAAGTTCCTTGTACTGTGTTTGTGTTGTAGTCTCTCCAGTAAAGCACGAATGTGCTTATGCATTAAGCTAACGGATTCCAGGATAAATAATGAAGGGAGAGTTAAAATTTTGAAATTCTTAAAGTAGGGTTGACAATGGGCTCTACTACTCAAACCAAACATATAGCGAATAACTCTCTTTTGTAGCTTGAATAAAGATTCAAGTTGGAGAAGGTTGGAGTGACCCCAGAACGGAAGGCCATATCGCAGGTGTGATTCGAAAAGAGCGAAATAAGAAGATCTGGAAGTATGGAGATTTAGCTTTTTGGAAATAGACCTAATTGCGAAGCAAGCAGAAGACAGCTTCTTGGTTATGAGCTCCACATGCGAGGTCCATTTGAGTGAATTGTCAATGTTGAGGCCCAGAAATCTAACAGAGTCAACGAGTTAATGACGTTGTTGTCTAGTATAAGAGGCGGGAGAGTACCTTTATAAGATAGAACTACAGTTTTCTTAGTACTTAATTCTAGACAGTTAGAATCGTACCATGACTTAATACATGCAAGGTCATTAGATATTGTAGGGTGGAGAAGCGGCAGGTTAGGTTTGGACCATGTGATACCATTATCATCGGCAAAGAAACAAATTTTTCCGCTGATATTTAAATTAGTTATATCTTTGATAAATACTATGAAGAGAATTGGACCTAGAACGGAACCTTGAGGGGCACCAACATCCACCGGAAGTGTGTAGGAAGAGTAGTCATTTACCCTGACGAACTGCCTTCTATTGCCAAGATAGGATTTGAACCATTCCTGAGGAGTTCCCCGAATTCCATAAAAGTGCAGTTTTTTTAGTAGAATCTCATGGTTCACACAATCGAAGGCTTTGGCAATGTCACAAAAAACTGTTGCTGTGAAAAGCTTGTTGTTAAGATTGTGGTAGATATCACTAAGAACAGAGAATATGGCATCACTCGAACTTTTACTGGATAAGAATCCGAACTGATTCGATGTTATGATGCTATATTTGGTCAGGAAAGCCATCAAGCGTACCTTGACGAGCCTCTCTATGATCTTTGATAGAGCAGGTAGTAAGGCGATTGGTCTGTAGTTGCAGCAGCTGTCTTTATCACCACTTTTATGTAGAGGGATAATGATTGCTGTCTTGAGGCACCGGGGGAAAACACCCTTCTCGAAAGATTGGTTGATTAGATGGGACAGGGCGTTCATTGCTACAAGAGGAAGGTTTAGAAATACTTTAACCGGTAGACCATTAGTGCTGCATGTAGACTTACTTTTTATAGCTGTAATGGCTTGTGATAGTTCCGAGTTGTCAATAGGACTTAAAAAGAAACTACTGGAATTCAAATTAGAGGCAGGGAGGAAGGAAAGGGGGTCGCAATTTGAAGATAAATTAGTTGTTATATTTTTGGCTACATTTACGAAATAATTGTTCAAATCATTTGGATCAGGATAAGTTTGGTTAGGTGAACGAGGTTTATTTCTCAGATCATTCACTATTGACCAGGCCTCTCTAGCGACATTACTAGTAGTTGAGAGGCGATTTTGAAAGTAAACTTTTTTTGCCAGTTTGATGATTTTGATGTGTAAAGTACGGTATTGCGAGATGTACTTAAGGACCTTAGGGTTGACCGTGAACTTTTTAATGTACAGCAAAGAGCGCATGTTTTTGGAAGCTGTTCTAATTCCCACTGTAGTCCAAGGTTTATGACGCTTGGGCTAAATGGGAGTTAGGGGGAACGCTAAATTACTAGCACAGGAGACTTTCATTAAAAAATCTGAGAAGTTAATGTCTACCTCTCCGGAAGGAAAGTTCCAATCAATGGATTTACATTTATTTCGAAAATTTATAAAGTTCTTCGTTGAATAAATTCTACCTAGGCGGTGGGATGTGGGTTTTGGTTTTTTTCCTAGAGAAAAGTTGGTCAAAATTGCTTCATGATCCGAGAAGCCAGAGCAAATAACTATAGATTCTACATCGTTAGGTGGTAGGTCAGACACAACGTAGTCAATGGTGCTAGCTGTAGTTTTTGAGATTCTGGTCGGACTCGACATGCATTTGAAGCCCAAAGGAATCAAAAATGGATATCAAAGATTTCTGAACAGCACACACATTAGCGAAGTCAATGTTAAAATCGCCACATAAAATTTTTCTGCTTTTAATAGGTAAAGAAGCATCGAGCAAGCTTAGAAGGTTCTGTAAAAAAGATGAACTATCTGAACTAGGTGATCTATAAATACATATTATATAGAGATCGAAAAGTAGGCTATGCACTAGCGAAAATTCAAAGACTTTCTCAACTAATAGGGAGTCAAAGTTCGAAATCGGAGAAAAATCACCCCTAGTTGAAAGTATTAAAGTTCCTCCATGAGCTGAGTCTGTGAATGAGTGAGGGTTCCTCAGGTGGTGTAGGACACTCCGTTTGGGTACAAGAGGAGGAATAGCTCAATCTATTAGTCCTCGGCTCATTAATTTTTTGAGTCACTATTTTTATTTTGTAGTTAAGATCTTCTATTAGTTTTTCTACGCGAGCTAAGCTCTTCTGCGTACTCTCCAGCTTCTCTTGGATGCAGAGTCCTCGAGCACCTCGATGGATGCAGAGTCGTGAACAGACACGTTGACCGGTTGATCCTCCGCTTTTTCGAAGAAAACCGACGACAAGTTGAAGATATTTTGCTCCATGAGCCTTACAGATTTTATGATCGAATCGGGGTTAAAGTTATTGAATGACTCAAACACTTTACAAATATCATCGGCTTTCTTTTCTAACCGATTCCATTTCGAATCGTGGCTAAGTAGCATGTCGTAGGTTTCAGCGATAACAGGAATGTTGTTCAATATTGTTTTAATGGAGCCCATTAGAACGTCAAAGTTTTCATTTGATATTTGATTTTTTGATATGTTCGTTACCTTTCCATGGAGGTATTTTAGAATGGGAGAGTCACAGAGAACGCAGAAATATCTCAAATTTTGGTGTTTTTGCGAAAGCATTATTTTTGTAAGTGACTTGTCCAAGCCCGTACAATTCATGCAGAAAAAGCGACGACATTCTCCACTGCACCGTAGTTTGTTATTTTTGTCTTTTCCCGGGAATTCCTTACGGCAATTTTCGCATTTGAAGAAAGCCATTGAAGGTCGCGATCGTTATTTTTTATTCACAGGTAGGTCAATAAGTAGTTCACCAATAACTCGCGTCAGCAATTTTCTGTCAGAGTTGGCAAATAAAGTGTTTATTTATTTATTTATTTTTTTTAAACAAAAACAAAATATATCAAGACAGTTACACAATTGGGGTTACACAGTTAAGTGGAACACCAGTAACTCGCGTCAGAGTTTTCGCGACACACAGATTATAATCAAAACAAAACAAGCAAGACAGTTACACAATTGTCAAGCGAGCACAAAACAAAACACGACCGAACGGTACGACGAGTGTGCGAAGACTGAATATAGCACCACCATGTACAGAGTGCTCTCTCTCTCTCTCTATCTCTCCCTCTCCCTCTCTCTCTGTAGCTCTTACAACCCATGGTGGGTCTTGGCTGACTCAACAACTCTCCTCCATTGGACACTGTCCATCATTAGCTCTTCCGCTTCCATGATATTCAGGGATCTAAGATCTGATGCTATGTTGTCTCTCCACCGTAGTCGCGGTCTTCCTAGTGGTCTTGTACCGATGGAGGCCTGTTCTCAATACCAATCTAACAACTCGTCCATCTTCTTGTCTCTTTACATGGCCGGCCCATCTCAGTCTTTCCGCTTTTATCGTTCTTACAATGTCTGGTTAGTCATATAGTTCTTATATTACCCTGCTTTTCCTACTGCGGCACTGGTGTATAGTTTCATCCCTTATAGGCCCGTATATACACGGTAGAATTTTTCTCTGTGAAACTCAGAGTCTGTTTTCGTTCTTTTTTGTCATTGTCCAGGTTTCGCTGTCTTAAGTCATAATCGGTCTTATAATGGAGTGGTATATTCTTATTTTTGTCGTCCGAGATACATTTTTTGATTTAATTATTCTCTGCAATGCAAAACAACATCGATTGGCACTTTGTATTCTGTTGTTAATTTCTTTGGTCATATCATTGTCCGACGTGATAGTGACACCCAGATATTTAAATTCTTGGACTCTTTCGAAGTTGTATTGGTCCATCTTCACATTTTGTCCTATCCCTACGTTTAGTCCTTGATATGGTCATGTACTTGGTTTTACACTCGTTTTTTTTAGGCCCAAATTTTCCGCTGCAGATTCTATTTTTTGAAACTCTTCTTTAAGGTTCCTGGTTGTGTTTCTAATGACGTCTATGTCATCCGCAAAGGCCAATATAAGACACGGGCCCCGATTCCTAAATAGCAGTGTCTCCGTTTTTGCCTCCCTCACTACCTTCTCCAGAGGTATATTAAAGAGGAGTGGGGAGATGGCGTCTCCCTGTTTCAGGCCATTATTTATTGTAAAAAATGTTGACTTTCCCCCGATCCGTATTGCACTATTGGAGTCTTCCATGCTGATCTTTGTTAAGCTGACAAGTTTACTCGGAATTCCAAGTTCCATCATAGCTTACCACAGCTCCACCCTCAAGACGTTGTCGTACGCTTGTTTGAAGTCAATGAAGAGTTGATGTATGACTTTATCGTACTCCCAGCACTTCTCCATTAGTTGACGTATTGTGAAGATCTGGTCTACTGTTGATCTTCTTTTCCTGAACCCACATTGGTAGTTGCCTAGCTGGTGTTCAACATAGGGAGTTCTTTTGAGTCTTTCGAGTAGTACCAGACCTTATATCCCGTATTTTTCAATGATATTCCCCGATAGTTGGAGCATTGTAGTTTGTCGCCCTTTTTGTGTAGGGGCACGATGACACTCTCTTTCCAACTACTTGGTATTTTCTCTTCCTTCCAAATCTGGAGTATGAGGGTGTGGAAGTATTTGATAAGAGTTTCTCCTCCATATTTGAGATACTCTGCTGGTATTGTGTCCTTACCCGGCGCTTTGTTATAGTTTATCGCCTTCGTACCTCTTCAAGGTTTGGCTACTCGACCAGTGGATCTGCGGTGTAGTATGTGACCGTACCTCTTCCTTGGTCCTGCTGCGCGTTCAGTAATTGGTCGAAGTAGCTTCTCCATGTCTCCAACACCTCGTTTTTATCTGTCACTAGTTCTCCGTTATCTGTTTTAAGAAACATGTCAGTCCTCGGTCTGATGCCTCCTTTCATGTTTTTCACTTCTTGAAAAAATTTCCTAGTTTGGATATTTGTTCGACTGGTTCCAGTTCTTCTACAGGGTACTCTTGTAGAGAGTGCGCCTCTTGTTTTCACTTGGACCTTTAACGTTGGGCATTAAGACACTTCAAGCTAGTGTAACTTTGTTATCTTTCTGGACGGTTTTCTCAATGTGGGCTTTAAAGGATAGTCTTTGCCCTAAGGGAAATTTTAACCCCTAGATAGTTGATACTTAATACAGTTTGAAAGTTGCTACATTAGGGAAGATTCGCGACTCTCCGACTTGGAAGAAGAGACTTTTAGCGCGTTTGTGTGTGGCTAATAACACAGCCTCTCATTTCTCTGTAGCTATTGCCAAATGATTGTCCTTCATCCATGTTTGAACTCTGCTCAAGATGATATTCGCATTTGGTTATTTGTTCTTTCCGTAACCACGATCGCCATGTTATCAGTGTAACACAGCAGTTTAACGTCTTCAGGTATCTGCAGCCTCCTTATGTGGTATATTATGTGGTCTTATGCTATTATAAGATATTCCACAGAGTCGGTCCTAGAAGACAACCCTGTGGTGCACCCCATCTATTTCGTTCCTGGTGTTTCTGTCAGTTTGTATGCATCTATCTGCAAAATAATCTTTGACGATGTTTATAAGGGACATAGAGATCCTTCTTTCTTCAATTTTATTAGCGTATAGCGTCATGGTTACCGTCTGTATTAAAAGCGCTCTTAACATCTACTAGTATCAGGGCACACCATCTTGGTACCTCGTTTCGTTTCGGACTGAACTGGAATGGACTTTTTTTCCAATCAGAGGAGAGGTAATGCTTTTACGCACCCAAAAGTTAATATAAAGATAATACAATTAGAAACCGCGGGTAGCAGCCATTGAGAGCATCGTAGTTGGGAAATTGTCAAGACATTTATAGAAGAAGTGATACGGGAAAAGCAAAAGATTAACTGGAACTACAAAATGTGTCCTTCGTGGCAAGCACTCTGGTAGGTGAGTTCCACACTCCTATGGGGAGTGTTTGACTCACCTACCCTTTAGGAAAGTCATACCCACCAAAAAACCATCTCCTCTTTACTTATCTCCTGTAGTGTTCCCGCTTTTCAGCCTTACATGCTATTTCTACGTAACAGTGTCTTACAGGACACGGAGTCTTTTGCTCCTACACAGAAAGAGGGAGAGACTGGCTACAATTGAGAAAAGGATATATAGGTTTGGACTTAAGGAATATATCCTTTTCTTAATTGTCCCCTCGCTCTGTATTCTGTAGTTCCAGTTAATCTTTTGCTTCTCCGGTATCACTTCTTCGATAAATGTCTTGACAATTACCCAACTACGATGCTCTCCGGGGTCATCGCTGCTACACGCGGTTTCTAATTATATTATCCCTTATGTCATCGCATTTTCAACAGTGGAACATTGTGTGTTCTGGGGTATCCTCTACGTTTTCGGAGCAGTATGGGCATTGTGCGCTCTCCCTCTTTCTGTGTAGGAGCAAAAGACTCCGTGTCCTTTAAGACACTGTTGCGTAGACATTTATCGAGCCATGGTTCCTCTCCAACCATTTCTTGATATCCGGTATTATTCTGTGGGTCCATCTTCCATGTTCCATTTTGTCTGCCACTTCACGTATGTCATTTCCCTCTGTTCCTTCCTGTGTCTTATTGTTATTTCCCTGTGCAAGTCATATAGGCGCTTTCTCTCTTCGGCAAGGAGGTGTGGCGTATAAGGCCTGCCACTACGAGCGCAGCATCTGCCGATGTCGTGCGGTATGCACTGCATTAATACACTAAACAAGTCATTAATCTTTGGGTGGACGTGATTTTCTCGCATCTTGCTGACCAGGCGCATAGCGGGGCTCCGTACATCACGATCGACTGCCTTGCCATCGCTAGCACCTTCCTTTTCTCTTGAACTAGGTCTCTAATAATAGGTAGAATGCTACCTAGAGCCTTCATCGTGCGCTTCGCCTTTTTGCACGCGTAGTCTATTTGTCCCCCGAATTATGGTCCCCTGTCTATTGTAGATTGTAGATATGGTGGTGACGACTTGTACTGCGACCTTTATAGATCTATTGTACCACACCCTCTTTCTCCAAGCGTTGGTGTACTTACCCATTTAGAGCGCCTCCTCTAATCCTGATTCCTTTAGGAATTTCAGGATCTGGGTGGAATTTAAGGCCTGCAGCTCCTCTGTGTTCAAGCAGTGAGGTACGTCTGTCCCTTGTGGAGTAATGCTCCGCAGTCTTTGAGCAGATGTATGGGGGTTTCCTCTGCTGAGCCACATAATCTGCATCCGTCATCCTCCTCTAGGCCTAGGGCCTTGAGATGTTTCCTAAGTCTGCAGTGTCCCGTCAGGACTCCTGTCAGAATTCTAAGCTTGTTCTTGCTTAATTTCAGGCAAGCTTTCGTTCTATTCTGGTTAAAAGATCCCATCATCACTTTGGACTGCCTTAGCCCTGGAAGTTCTTTCCAGGTTTTCATCCATCCCTTGTTTCTTCATCTAAACTTTTGTGGATGGTGGATTCACACTCATGCCGCAAAAGGGTTCCGGACCTATAAAGGGGCTACTGGATCCCTTGTTTGCTAGATGATCGGCTTCTTCGTTTGCGTCTATACCAGTGTGTCCTGGTACCCAGTATAGTGTTACTTTATTATCTTCCCCAAGCTTGTTTAGCTTCCCCACAAAGTCCCATACCAGTTTGCGAGGCTGTTTCGGTCTCTGCTCCCGATTATTTTATCTCTGCCTATTCCTTCCTTGCTGAACCTTACAATCGCCGATCTGGCGGCCCATTCCATTACTGCTGTTGGACACGACACCATCGCCCCCGTGATGCAGACACGCGCCAGTCTTTGAATCTTCTCAAGCTGTTTCCTCATAGAGGCCAGCTTGGTTCTACTTCCCCACGCAACTGCCCCATAAGTGATCGCAGGTCTCACTATCAAGGTGTACATCCATCGCGGGATTTGTTGGTATCCCACGTTGTTCCTGCACACCATTAGAGCGCGTTTGGCCTTACCTACCGCTGCCTCAGCGTGTCTATTCCATAGGAGTTTGCTATCTAGTGTGATACCCAGATACCTTATCTCCTGTTTGTATTTTACTACCCTCCCATCTAACAGTATGGGCTGTAGGCAGTTTAGTTTTCTCCTTCGCCCCTGTCTATTACCATGCGTATGTATTTTATCTCTCGCACTGAGTTAATATCTACTCCTGCCATAGTAAACGTTATGTCAGGTATTTATTCCTTTTCTTCACAGCCACTTTAAGTTCATTCCGGTACATCCACTGGTCTATGGTGCGTAGCGTCTCATTTACCTACAGTACCAGCTCTTTGGGGGTTTTTGCGGACGCTGATACGGCCAGGTCGTCCGAGTAGCATATCAGTTCCACTCCCTCCTCCATATCTACAGGCATGACATAATCGTCGTATAACACGTTCTAGAGGGTTGGCCTGAGGATTAACCCTTGAGGTACACCGCCCCCGATCTTCTTCTTCCTCTTAGGTGTTACCTGAATGACGCGATTTGTGAAGTACGATTGTATGATGTTGATTAGGTACTGACTAACTCCGAACTATTCCACTTTGGACAGGATTATGTGCCACGGCGCTGCATCAAGGCGTTTTGTACGTCTATGGGCACAAGAGCGCTCCATTAGCCGCGTTGCATTACGCTCTCTGGCCTGTATTGAACTGAATTGAATAGATTACATTCCATTCAATACGATGCGTTTCGATTCTATTCGATCCACCTAGGTACTAAATGATTAAATAGATAAACATAATTGAATACAGATAATAGATTTATACTAACTATAATTAGCGTAAACTTTTCTCTTTATACTTTTCTATTCATTTCTTTTAGTCCACTCTAGACGTTTCATTATCTGCTCATATCCTGCATAAATCTCCCTCTGAATAATTTAATTACATCTTAATCCTGTTGGTGTTTTTCGGCCTTAAGGAATCTTGCGGAAACCCAATTAAATTTCTTATTATTGAGGCTTTTTCCATCGCATAATTATGTCGAGTGACTTTAGTTGTAGCAAGATGGGAAACGCGAGCGATCAACAACAACAAAAACGTGAATTGAATTAAAACTTAATCCATTTTACCAAACTGTCGCGCCCCCACAAAACACATTATTAACAAAAGTTTACCAACGATTTTCAATTGCACTTTCACACCAAGAAAAACCGCTTTCAAACAATAATATTAACAGTATCAAACAATAATATAGACATACTTTAGATTTACTTGCAAAAATTAACTTTTCTTATGTAGTTATGATTTTAGGCTACGTTGTTTACTAGTAGATCAAGAGATATTGTTTAAAACTAGATCTGGATAGTATGTCTATTAGTAAACTAGACCTAGATACTGTGTATACAATTTGATCTCGATACACTATTTATTACAAATTACATTGTTCGAGTCTAGTCCAGTCCAGTCTAGTCCAGCCCAGTCAATTTGCTTACAATAATATCCACATACATTGTTTTGTTAATTAGATCAAGACAATTTGTATAAAATCACTTAGACCTAGACACATTGTTTATTACTAATTAGAGCTAAATATATTTTTTAAATTTAGATCTGGATACATTCTCTATTTTGATCCTGATTATAACAAAAACTACAATTATTCCTAGACAATTATTAATGAACACGCGATAGTTTTAAACATTTTCATTTATATTTATTGTAACATAAATGTTACAAAGGGCTACCGACCTCGAAGTTCTTCTGCCAGGTAGTTTTAAATATTTTCGTCAATGCAAGCAAAATAATTGTCAGAAACAGACGAAAGGAGTGCGAGCAAAACGTTCTAATTACTCTAATTAGATAACTTCGGGCTATTAAACAGCATATATAAACATTGTGTAATTACGCAACTTAATTCGTTTAGTTTATAGGCAGAATAATTTCGGCTTTCTGTAACTGCTTGCGCTTATACAATTGGAAGCCTAATATAAACTGATTTCAGTTAGTTTTACTTAGATATTCGTTTTAGAATGCATATTAGCACGATACTGTCGTTTAAACACAGATTCTAAAACTTATTGCCAGCAACTTCCTAGTTTAGGAACAGATTATAGTACGTACTATGGATGGAAAATAAGTTTTACATGAATAAGATTTCCACCTATAAATATATAAAGCTGATAAGGAAATATTAAATTGAGATTTGTTTTCATATTCGCGAGTATGATTGTTTGATGGCACGGATCTCAAAGGGAATGAGATATATCGATGGGTGATTCGCGGGAGTTGCAGGAACGAGCTTGATAGGATTACAAGGCAAAAGCGAAGTTGTTTGTATAACGCGTGCCGTCAAACGAGTCGCTGAACAATGCATCAGTACTGAGTGCTTCTTGAAAGTGTTTGATCGCTTTTTTTTCAGTTCTCAATATTTCCCGTTGTTTTCTGTCCGATTAAAAGGTAATTTGATATTGATTAATCGACAGACTGAAAGTTTCATTAGATAATTGATATTACTTTCCGTTTGTTCGTTTGAAAAATGTGGTCGGCGTGAAAACGTCGTATCAAATAGCAGTTTCATGTTATTATTATTATTACCTTTATTGGCATTTTCATTATCAATACAATACAGATTCTTTCAAAATAAAAGCAAAACAAAACAAAAACTTACAAAACAAAGCAAAATCGAGGACAAAATCCAGGAGTTTGATGTTATTCGTTTCATTTCTTTTTAATAATAATAATAATACTAAAACTTTATTCACTTTGCTGCTTACAATTATATAGAAATTATAAAAAATAAAAAATAATATACATATATAATTTGCAGATGTGATTGTCAACATTCGAAAAAAAGAAAATTGTAAAATAAATTGCGAAAAAAACAAATACACAAGCAATATATAAAAAACACAATAAATACAAAACAATTACATACATTTGAATACATTCAAAATTTTAAATCTCAACATATCTACTTGTAGGAATACTCGTTCAATGATATCGTTTAACCAATTTGGTGTTCTAAGTATTCATCAATTCCATAAAATGTACCAGCTATTAATTTTTCTTTTATTGATTTTTTAAACTTATTGTATGACTGAGTGCTTATTTCTGACGATATATTATTGAATAATTTAACCCCAATACAGAAAAAAGAATTTGCATATAAGGTAGTGTGATGTTTTTCAGTTTGTAATAATTTGCCATTCCTTGTGTTGTATGTGTGCATGTTAGAGGATATAGAGTAATTCTGAGTATTTTTTTTGATATAACACAGACTTTATAAATGAAAATAGAAGGTACGGTAAACAATTTGTTGTTCCTAAAACAATTTCTGCAGCTCTGTCGACGCTTTAAATTAAATATTAGTCTTAAAATTCTTTTCTGCATAACGAAACATTTGTGGCTATGTCTTGAATTACCCCATAATAAAATATTAAAAGATATATGTGAATAGACAATAGCATAGTACAGGCTTAACAAGGTACTTGTATGCATAGACTTTTTCAATTGAGATATTGCAAAATAAGCTCTTGCTAATTTTTTGCAAACTAACTCTGTGTGGTTCGACCACGTAAGTTTCGAATCAACTAATACCTCAAGAAATCTTGCAGAGTTGGATATTTTATAGCCTTGGTTGTCTACAACAATCTGAAAATAGGTTGGTAAAGTTCTTCTTTTGCCCATGTATAAACAGAGTTTTTTCGCTATTCAAGATTAGTTTGTTTTTAGTACACCAATTATTAAATTGTACGATTGTTTCCACTACCTTTGTATGTAATTCTTCCAAACTATTTGCACATACCACAATTGTGGTGTCATCCGCAAACAAGATGGTTTTAGCGTCTATGCACCCTGGAAGATCATTTATAAATAAAAGAAACAGAAGAGGGCCAAGAACAGATCCCTGTGGTATACCTATTGTTACGCTCTTTTTATTCGAAAGTGTGGAGTTAATTTTGACAATTAAATGTCGGTCGCTTAAAAAGGATCCTAAAAGATCCAAAAAAATTCCACGAAATCCGTAGCATTCTATTATTAGCATTTTTCCATTAGATAGCCTATATTAACGGTATCGAATGCTTTAGACAAATAAAAAAACAGTCCCATGACGTGTTCTCCTTTATCCAGTTTCTCTGATGTATATTTCACAAAGCTGGCGGAAGCAGTTTCCACCGATCTTTTTGTTCTAAAGCCATGTTGGCATTCAGATAATAAGTCATTTTTAAGGAGATATGCCATCATTATACTGTATATTAATCGCTCAAATATCTTAGAGAAAATAGATACTAAAGATATGTCTATAGTTGTCCAAAATCTGAGGGTCAGATTTTTTATGTAGTGGCACTACCAATGCCACTTTTAACGCCGATGGATATACTCCTTCTTCAATGGCTTTATTGAATAGCTGCGTTAGTGCAAGAGCCAAAGTTTTAATATTGTGTTTCAAAATTTTGATTGAAATGTCATCGGTTCCTGTGGAGTTTTTTGAGGCTATACTGGAGACAGCGTGTTGTAGATCAGTATTATCGATAGGTGACATGTAGAAAGAATATGCATGTCTAGTTTTTGGCAGAGTACATTGAAGCAAAGAGGGTGATGGAAAAAAAGCATTTAATGTTTTTAAAGCAATGGTCGAAAAATAGTTAGCAAATTCATTAGCAACCTGAGTTGAATTTGAAATCAATATTCCATTTACTTTTAAAGAAATATGGTTAGGTTTTTTATAATTATTCATAGAGTTGTTAATTATTCTCCATGCTTCTCTACTTTTATTACTAGCATTATTAGTGCGGTTAGTGTAATACATTCTTTTAGCTTTCGATATATTAATAGAATGTTGCTTTTTCATAGTTTTATATGTGTTGTAGAGATGTGAGCTTCCTGTCTTGCATAATGTCCAATACATATTCCGTAATGACTTACCTTCATTTATGATGGCATTCGATATCCAATTGTTGATAGGTTTGGAAACTATTTTCCTGAGTTCTAAAGGAAGAAATCGGTCCAAACTATTTGTTAAGATATTAAGGAATTCTTTAAAGCCTAGCTCCACATCGCTCGCAGATATAAATGAAAAGTCTGTTTTTAAGAGACAATGATGCAATTTTAGGATGTTGTCTTCAGAGTATGTCCTACTTAGTTTATACATCATCCTATTGTTTTTGATTTGGAATATGATGAATCTAGATGGAATATTTGACTTAGCTAGAATTGGTTCCACCAAACTGCTCTTAAATGCATTTCTGTCTAAGTTGGTGACCAAGTAAACGATGGCTGTTTTAGAATGTGTCCCATCTGGTCTTCTACCTATTCTTGTTGGTCCCATGTTAATAGTGGATAGATTGAATTGAAGAAAAGTATTAAGCAACATACTTCTTTCTTTGGAGTCTTTTAAATTGTCTATGTTAAGATCACCGCACAATAATACTGGGTTTTGAGATTTAAGAACTTCAACTAACATGTCATTTAGCCCATCAAAGAACGAATTCAAATTTCCTAAAGTAGATCTATAAATACATATCAATGCAATACAAAAATTTTCATATAACAGGTTGGTACCACAAACTTCAAAATCAACTTCTTTAGAAAAGTTTTCAAGATTTAGTTTAGAAGTATGTATATCGTCACGTACAAATATGGCCACGCCACCATGCTTGTATGTACCTCTACAATAATTTGAAACTACAGTGAAGTTGTTAATAGAAACAATGTCTAGCTCAGGTTGGGTGCACCAATGTTCACCAATACACAATATTTTAATATTTTGTCTTTTAATGAACAGTTCCACTAGTTCCAGCTTATTTTTTACCGATTGAACATTCACATGTGCTATATTAAAACACTTCGTTTGTTTCGGATATCGGTTGATACTGTTGTTATGTTTTCACTGTTATTCTTTCGAGTCTTAATAAAAAACGGTTTACGCAGGCGTTTCTCGGCCAAGTTTCTGGTTTCGATATATTTTCCAGATCCTCAACGGGCACCGAAACTTTGAATGATGAGTACTAATCTGGATGTTTGGACTGAATTTTCGTACATATAACCTGATTGAATTTTTTATTCTTTACATATTGCTGTAAATCATCTGCTGAAAGTTTTGGATCAAGTTTAAATGCATGAACATGTGCGAAACGTATGGCAGCTTTTATTTGATTAGATTCGTCGTTAGTACCAAGGATAATATTTGATTTCCTAGTTTTTCTTGATTTTCGCCTTTGGGTTTCCCATTTTTCGTTATTTACACTTTCAGTATGTTGGACGACTGTATTTTGTGAATCGGTTTGATTATTTACACTTGGAATCGGTTGGACCACTATGTTTTCTAATTCGATTGTTTTGTTTGTGTTTTTTGCACCAGCTCGCAAATCCGTGCGGGAATTAACTTTTTCATTCTTATCTTCCAAGTTTTTCGGTACACTATCGCTGACTTTGCTGGTCCCTGCGCGTTCTTCTTGAGAATTTTGTGAAGTTGTAGGTTTTACTCGCACATTAGAAATTACGGAATTTGACAACTTCACGTTCACTTCGGACAAATATGTTACTATATTAGATAGGTCGGTGATCAAAACTAGTAACGGATCAACATGTTTTTTAATTATATTTGTCATAAACATTTCAAAATCCGAACTTTGTAAAAACGTTTGTAATATATCAAATTGTTTTTCGGAAGGAACATTGGACCTTAATTCCATCGGCATTATAACATAAATAACGTTTCACAGTATCTATAACATAAACTTTACTTTTCACAATTTTAATTTTTATTAAATTTAACATTAAATACTCTCGCACGTCCACTCTCGTTGAACGCAAACTCACGAATGTTGTTAAAAAATTTTGTTAATGAATTCTTCTTCTTCAATTACCCTATCCTCTGCTGACGTTGGCTATTAAAAATAAGAATTAGAATAAGAAATTTATTAATCTTTTTCATTGTGATTGCAATATAAGACAAGTCGAAATATAATACAAATTAAAAATATGATTAAAGATAACTGGTAAAACAATACATTTATTAATAGATATAACAATATACAAATTATACTAAAAGGTTTAGCTTGATTCTTCAAAGTTTCTTACTTGGTTTGTGAATTCAGCAACACTATAAAAAGCATGTTGGTGTAGAAATGATTTTAATTTTGTTTTAAAGTTATTGATGGTTAGCGTTGTCATTGAGTGCGGCATTTTGTTATATAAATCGATACCTGATCTGTAAGGTGCTATTTTAAAATAAGTATGTTTAAAATTATATGTAACTAATTTTCCGTTATTTCGTGTCGCGTAGCCGTGAACGTCGCTTTATTTTACAAATTTGGCTTTATTGCTGTGAATAAAACAAAGTATTTTTAGAATGTATATACATGGTAGTGTTAATATTTTATATTCAATAAATGTGTTTCTACAAGTTTCGACGTAATTCAAATTAAACATTAATCGAATGATGCGCTTTTGCGTTACAAATAATCTGCTGGAACCGTTAGATAATCTCCACACTGTTATATTGTAACTTAGATGTGAGTATACTTCAGCATAATATATAGTTAAAATAGAATCAAGGTTTAGTTATGTTTTGAGTCGTGATATTAAATAATATGATTTATTTACTTTAGCACAGGTGAAATCTATACTGGGTGTCCCATTTTAATCCGCCAGTAGCGATAATTCTGAAACATTGCATTGAATCAAAAAGTGTTCCAAATGAAAAGTTAATGGTTCTGAGGGGGACATCTGATGCCGTAGACTTTGCCCCCCCAGCCCCCCAAGGGGGGCGGGAACAGGGGGCAACTTTAAAATCTTAAATGGAAACCCCTATTTTTTATTGCAGATTCTGATAGAGGGTTAAAAAGTATGTAAGTTTTATCCGAAACATTTTTTTTATTGGTCGAGAGATGGCGCTGCAAATGTAAAAATTAGGTTTTTTGTCAATTAAATTGCGAAAATCGTCACGTAATTAACTGTTATTATTACTTAAGACTTACTCACAACCTTACAAGGTTCTTTTTTTCTCAGCCTGCTCAAATACTACCACCGCCCCCCCCCCCCCCCCCCTACAAAGACGTAAAGTACTCAAAAATAGCGATTGAGTACTTATTTTTCAAATTAAATAATGGTAAAATAATTCAAAAAAGAATGTCATTTTCTTTCAAAAAGTGTTTGACCGGGCCCCCCACATAATATCGCCAAAGATTCCCGGATCGTCGGTGTCCGTCTCGCAGTACAATGCGAGGGCTGGAACAACGTTTGCGCCAAGGTCACCTACAACGACACCGACCTCGAGCGAATTTTGTGGATGACGACCCCCGCACCATCGCCATACTTGGAGCTGTACACCTCAATCCCCATATCAGTCTCCGAGAAATCCAGGCAGAAATCGGCATACCGAAATCGACGGCTCAACGGTTACTCCGCGCGGAAAAGTTCCATCCGTATCACATCATGCGCGTTTAAGAACTTCATGGAAATGATTTCGCCAATCGTGTGGGTTTCTGCAACTGGGCTGTGCAGCAGATCGACCGCGACCGTATATTCTTCCACCGAGTCCTGTTCTCCGACGAGTGCACTTTCCAGAATACCGGATTCGTCAACATCCACAATGCCCATTATTGGAGTGCTGAAAACCCCCACTGGGTTCGACAAAGTGAACGCACAGCAGCGATGGAGTGTCAACGTGTGGTGTGGACTTCTCGGCTCGCAGATAATCGGACCATTATTCTTCGACAGGACGTTAAATGGCGCGAGGTACCTGGAATTTCTCCAGAACGATCTTCCTGTGCTGCTAGAAGAAGTCGATTTGCGTACCCGGAGGACGATGTGGTTCCAGCAGGACGGTGCCCCACCACACTATGCTCGTGCGGTTCGACAACATTTGGATGAGCTGTTTCCAGCGTAATGGATTGGTCGCGGAGGACCTATTGTTTGGCCACCCCGATCTCCGGACTTGACATCGCCTGATTTCTTCCTTTGGGGTTACCTGAAAGACGTCGTCTTCCGCGATCCTCCAACCACGCGCGAGAACATGATGGTGCGGATAACTAATGCCTGTCGTGAAATATCTCCAAATACGTTGCGGGCGTGCGTGGAGAATTTCGCCAAACGAATACGATTGTGTCGAGACCATCAGGGACACAATTTCGAGCAGTTCTTGTGAATTGCAACGGCGACGAACTCACACACACGCACACGCATGAACACGCACACTCAAATGCCCATGTAACATACGACAACCAAACAGACAAACACACAGACAAACACACAAACAAACACACAAACAAACACACAGCCAAACACACAGCCAAACACACAGTCAAACACACAGCCATACACAGAGTCACACACACAAACAAACACGGGCAGGAACACTGACGCACACACACACGAGACGTAAATCCGACCGAGCAAACATCCCCGAGTGGGGGGCCCGGTCAAACACTGTTTGAAAAAAAAATGACATTCTTTTTTGAATTATTTTACCATTATTTAATTTGAAAAATAAGTACTCAATCGCTATTTTTGAGTACTTTACGTCTTTGTAGGGGGGGGGCGGGGGTAGTATTTGAGCAGGCTGAGAAAAAAACAACCTTGTAAGGTTGTGAGTAAGTCTTAAGTAATAATAACAGTTAATTACGTGACGATTTTCGCAATTTAATTGACAAAAAACCTAATTTTTACCTTTGCAGCGCCATCTCTCGACCAATAAAAAAATGTTTCGGATAAAACTTACATACTTTTTAACCCTCTATCAGAATCTGCAATAAAAAATAGGGGTTTCCATTTAAGATTTTAAAGTTGCCCCCTGTTCCCGCCCCCCTTGGGGGGCTGGGGGGGCAAAGTCTACGGCATCAGATGTCCCCCTCAGAACCATTAACTTTTCATTTGGAACACTTTTTGATTCAATGCAATGTTTCAGAATTATCGCTACTGGCGGATTAAAATGGGACACCCAGTATGTTTCTTCCACTGTAAATACTGGTCAATTATTATCCCCAGGTATTTCATGGTTTCAGATGTCTCTATCAACTTATTATTAAAAGTAAAAGTAATGGATTCATCCTTTTTATAGATGTTTGACAAATGCAAAAATTTCTGTTTTTTCAACATTAATAATTAATTTATTTAGTTTACACCATTCATTAAATTGAGACATGAATGAAAATATTCTGCTTTTAGCCTCATCTAATGTTCTCAGCAGAAATTAAGATCGCAGTATCGTCTGCATACATAAAGACCTCTCCGTCAGTTATGTGTTTTGGTAAATCATTTACAAAAAGTAAAAATATGGGCCAGTGGGCCTAGTATACTCCCTTGAGGAGTCCCCATATTCATTGTAAATATGTCTGAGAGTGATTCGTTATATTTTACTGTATATTCTCTTTCGCTGAGATATGATGTAATCCAGTCATTTATGAAGTTTCGAAAGCCTATATTAAATAATTTAGTACGGTATATAAATGTTTGTTTTTTGTTATCTAAATTGTTTAAACATGATTGTACTAAATTTATGCACGCTGTCTCTGTAGACGTACCGTGGCGGAATCCATATTGTTTATCATTCAATATATTATATTTTTCAAGAAAGCAAAATATTCTCTTAGACATAATTTTTTCAATAATTTTGGAGAAGATACTTAGTTAACAAATCGGTCGATAGTTGGTTATATCTGTATCATCCCCTTTTTTAAATAGCGGTATTATTTGTCCGATCTTCAACGGCTTGGGGTATTTGCCCTGTGAAACTGAGATATTAATTACATTACATAAGAAAGGTGCAATGATATCTGCATTCGCTTTAACTAATTTAACCGTAATTTCGTCAAGGCCTGAGGAATTAGTGTTTCGTAGGGATAGTATAACAGAAATTATTTCACTCTCAAATACTGGAGTAAAGCAAAATGTGTTTTAGTGATACTGTATGTTATCGAGAGGAGTATTATTAGTACTATTTGAAAAAATATTTAGGTCCTTGATCGATTGTTCAAAAAATGTCGCGAACTTATTGGAAACTTCATAATTACTTTTACAGATTTCCACATTACATTGTTTTTTGTTTTTATATTGAACTAGATTCCACAATGTTTTAACTTCGTTATCTGCATTAAGTATATATTTTGCAGCGTGTTGTTTTTTTTTCTAAAATAATTAACTGATTAAGGGTTTTTTTTTAGTTTTGCATTTTATAGCTAAGTCATCTCTACCTGATAATTTAACACTAAAATCTAAGTTTTTAACTTCATCATATAGCTTTTGAACCTCTGCTGAAAATTTGATTTTTTGGCGTTCAATGTTACGAACGGATACTAGTATTTTCCTCTTTGGAAAAACCACTTCGAAACTCCACTTAAACTGTTTATAGAAGTAATCAAATACAAAATTAATATCATTATCGTATGACCAGTTAATAAACTCGCTGTGTTTGATAAAATGTTGTCTAAATTCACTAATTTTGTTAGGTGAGATAATACGAACAATTTGAGAGGTCGGCTTTTTTTGAATAGGCAATTGTAGTTCTATATGCCCTGTTTGTGCAAAATGATCAGACAACCCAGGATTGTAAATATTTGCAGATTTCATAATGTCAATGTTATTGGTGATTAAATAATCAATCGATGTCATAGTAGATACTTTATCTAAATTTGGAAATTTAGGGAATCTGTCATTTTATTTTTAATTAGATTGTCTATATTCAAGTCCCCGCAGATGATAACGGTTTCAAATTGTTGATTTACAATATCTAATAGACGATTAAGTTGATAAAAATTGGATCGGTTATATCACTAGCATTATTAGGTGGCCTATAAATTGCAATAATACAAGTTTTCATGCCCACTGATATTCCACAGCACTCAATGACGTTTTCGATAGCTAGATTCTTTATAATTTTTAATAATTTGATTTGTTGTAAAATATTATGTTTTATAAATACTGCACTTCCACCGTGTTTATTCGTTTGTCTTGAGAAGTGAGTTATCAATTCGTAGCCGGTATTCTTAAAAGCACCAAGCTGAGTTTCATCCAGCCAGGTTTCGGTGAAACATAAAATATTAAATTTAAAATTATTACATTAATTAAATTTGATTTGTGAAAAATTGACCGTATATTAATATGAAATAGGTTTATCGTTAAACGGTGTTTAGTTTTAATATCTTGTCCACTGCTGCATGTTACCACCTTAACATTGCAACATTGATTTTATTTACAGCGGATCTGAATACTTCTACAGATGATATTCCAAACCATTGGCGAAGGTCAAGCCAAGAATGTCGTCTTCTTAGTGGTCCCCTCTTGCTGCCTTTGCAATTTTGCGAAATCGTGTTTTGTTACCAGCTTTTGCTCTTCAGTCCTTTCCAAAAATAGTTCGATGTTTTTAGCTTTACGTTTGTTCGGGCCCTTTTTTTATGGTTTTACAGCCCATCAAAGGAGGGCGCACGATTGTCAATCGCGCGATAAATTAATTCCAGGCGATGTTAATCTCGCGCATCGTTTTAGAATTCGCGGAGCGCTTTAGATTAGAATAAGGGTAAAAAACTGCGCCGCCGAGTTAGTTAAGATAAGTCAGTGCGTTTTGAGAGATCAGAGACATTTTTCGTGCGTCTGACCTCAGCCAACATGTTTGGTAGTTTGGTAGTTAATTTGAGGTCAATTCTTATAGGGTGGTTCGATCACCGCATGAAAGGCAGCATCTCTTTTCTCCCGCCCGGAATAATTTGAAGGTGGGCGTACGATTGTCAATCGCGCGATAAATTAATTCCAGGCGATGTTAATCGCGCGCATAGAATTAGAATTCGCGGAGCGCTTTAGATTAGAATAAGGGTAAAAAACTGCGCCGCCGAGTTAGTTAAGATAAGTCAGTGCGTTTTGAGAGATCAGAGACATTTTTCGTGCGTCTGACCTCAGCCAACATGTTTGGTAGTTTGGTAGTTAATTTGAGGTCAATTCTTATAGGGTGGTTCGATCACCGCATGAAAGGCAGCATCTCTTTTCTCCCGCCCGGAACAATTTGAAGGTGGGCGTACGATTGTCAATCGCGCGATAAATTAATTCCAGGCGATGTTAATCGCGCGCATCGAATTAGAATTCGCGGAGCGCTTTAGATTAGAATAAGGGTAAAAAACTGCGCCGCCGAGTTAGTTAAGATAAGTCAGTGTGTTTTGAGAGATCGGAGACATTTTTCGTGCGTCTGACCTCAGCCGACATGTTTGGTAGTTTGGTAGTTAATTTGACGTCAATTCTTATAGGGTGGTTCGATCACCGCATAAAAGGCAGCATCTCTTTTCTGCCGCCCGGAACAATTTGAAGGTGGGCGTACGATTGTCAATCGCGCGAAAAATTAATTCCAGGCGATGTTAATCGCGCGCATCGAATTAGAATTCGCGTCGCACTTTAGATTAGAATAAGGGTAAAAAACTGCGCCGCCGAGTTAGTTAAGATAAGTCAGTGTGTTTTGAGAGATCGGAGACATTTTTCGTGCGTCTGACCTCAGCCGACATGTTTGGTAGTTTGGTAGTTAATTTGACGTCAATTCTTATAGGGTGGTTCGATCACCGCATGAAAGGCAGCATCTCTTTTCTCCCGCCCGGAACAATTTGAAGGTGGGCGTACGATTGTCAATCGCGCGATAAATTAATTCCAGGCGATGTCAATCGCGCGCATCGAATTAGAATTCGCGGAGCGCTTTAGATTAGAATAAGGGTAAAAAACTGCGCCGCCGAGTTAGTTAAGATAAGTCAGTGTGTTTTGAGAGATCGGAGACATTTTTCGTGCGTCTGACCTCAGCCGACATGTTTGGTAGTTTGGTAGTTAATTTGACGTCAATTCTTATAGGGTGGTTCGATCACCGCATGAAAGGCAGCATCTCTTTTCTCCCGCCCGGAACAATTTGAAGGTGGGCGTACGATTGTCAATCACGCGATAAATTAATTTCAGGCGATCTTAATCGCGCGCATCGAATTAGAATTCGCGGAGCGCTTTAGATTAGAATAAGGGTAAAAAACTGCGCCGCCGAGTTAGTTAAGATAAGTCAGTGTGTTTTGAGAGATCGGAGACATTTTTCGTGCGTCTGACCTCAGCCGACATGTTTGGTAGTTTGGTAGTTAATTTGACGTCAATTCTTATAGGGTGGTTCGATCACCGCATGAAAGGCAGCATCTCTTTTCTGCCGCCCGGAACAATTTGAAGGTGGGCGTACGATTGTCAATCACGCGATAAATTAATTCCAGGCGATGTTAATCGCGCGCATCGAATTAGAATTCGCGGAGCGCTTTAGATTAGAATAAGGGTAAAAAACTGCGCCGCCGAGTTAGTTAAGATAAGTCAGTGTGTTTTGAGAGATCGGAGACATTTTTCGTGCGTCTGACCTCAGCCGACATGTTTGGTAGTTTGGTAGTTAATTTGACGTCAATTCTTATAGGGTGGTTCGATCACCGCATGAAAGGCAGCATCTCTTTTCTGCCGCCCGGAACAATTTGAAGGTGGGCGTACGATTGTCAATCGCGCGATAAATTAATTCCAGGCGATGTTAATCGCGCGCATCGAATTAGAATTCGCGGAGCGCTTTAGATTAGAATAAGGGTAAAAAACTGCGCCGCCGAGTTAGTTAAGATAAGTCAGTGTGTTTTGAGAGATCGGAGACATTTTTCGTGCGTCTGACCTCAGCCGACATGTTTGGTAGTTTGGTAGTTAATTTGACGTCAATTCTTATAGGGTGGTTCGATCACCGCATGAAAGGCAGCATCTCTTTTCTCCCGCCCGGAACAATTTGAAGGTGGGCGTACGATTGTCAATCGCGCGATAAATTAATTCCAGGCGATGTTAATCGCGCGCATCGAATTAGAATTCGCGGTGCACTTTAGATTAGAATACGGATAAAAAAAAACGACACTACGCGAGTTAGTTACTAAATGTTAAAAATAAACAAGTGATTTCATAAATTAATGTGCTGATTGTTCAGCCTGAACTGAAGCCTTCGTGAACTCATCCATGGATCCGGAGGACGCTTTTCTTTCACACTCCATAACAATGTGATGAATTGTCTGTTCCACGTCACCACAATCACAACTAGGCGAAGATTTTAAGCCCCACTTATGAAGCAATGATGCACATCGACCATAGCCAGTTCGAACCCTGTTGATAGCAACCCAAATTTTCCTTGGTAGGTCACAGCCAGGAGGAGGATGGTTTGCATTAAATAAGGGCTGTCACTCATGAGGAACTTTGATGCACCATTCACTTTCCCATTCTTTTGTGGCACTGAAGTTACTTAAAATGAGCTATTGAGCTGTTTGAATGGGTGGAGACCTGGACTTCAAACGATGAAATCCTCCAATTACATCACCATGAATAGGAAGAGACTGGTTCGCTGTTATTTTGTGAAACTCGCGGACCAAGTTCTTCATTCTTCTAAGTCTTGGAGGTTCGATGTGGCTTAATACAGGCCACCAGAAAACAGGAGTGGATTTAACTGTGCCAATAATAATTCGCATAGTCTGATTCAGAACAACATCAATCTTCCGAACATGTGAGCTGTTCATCCAGACCGTAGAACAGTATTCCGCTGCAGAATAAATCAGCACAATAGCTGAAGTGCGGAGCGTGGGAGCAGAAGCTCCCCAAGTGGAGATTATGAGGCAGTCTACCCAGCTTCTTCAATAGGTTCCACGCTTTTCTACTGGAATGCTTGAAATCCATGGTCTGCATAGTTTCATTCCATCTACTCCGTCTGGCTTCATCTAAATTATGAAGAAGGTCATCAGCAATATCATTTCCTCCATTCTTCTGATATTCAGTGCTTTTCACAAGCCTCATTCCAACCTGGAATATATTCTTTCCTCATTCCTCTAGGAATGTGCTTCTTGGCTGTTGTAAGTATGGCTTTCATAAAACTACAGTAATTATTAGCACAAGGTGGGATCCATCTTACGATACTGTCAAAATCACTTGAATATTTTCCCCAGTCAGCTTTATTAAAATTCCAGCGTGGAAGTGCTGAAGATGTAATGATTGGTATCTGAATACATATTTCAAGAAGAATAGGTCTATTTTGGCTGTGTAGGAAATTATGGAACACTTTACGGAATACTGGCAAACTATATCCTAGAAGATCATTCGAAACAAAGCACAAATCAGGATTGGTTTCAGTATTCCAATTCCCTGATTTAAAAGTACATTTATCTTTAGGATCATAAATTAGCTGCATGTTGTTTAGATCAGCCCACTCTGTGAGTCTTTCATCACTTTGATCATTATTGCGATATCTCCAAAGAGTATGATGGTTATTACAGTCACCTACATATACCACAGGATGAAGATAGTTTGGAAGAACTGAGTCAGGCCACAGGACTATTGGTGGTTTAGAGATGTTCATAATTTTCACATTATTGATCTCTATTATCATAGTAAAAATATCATCATCATCATTTGTTGAGATTAGACGTGCATTGGTTACAGCATTACGAACATACGTTGCAGTGCCATAAGACTGATGGAAAGTAGCTCCAATTAACCTAAAGCCATTGATGTTGCCCCTTGAGTACAGTTGTGAACCATCAGAAGTGTAAGTTTATTGAATACATACTACATCAATATTGTTCTCTAGTAACAATTTCGACAGGAAATTACTCTTGGCTTTACTTATCCCGTCAATGTTGATCTGGAGGATTTTTAGAATTGTTCCCAAGGGCTTTGTCGATTGGTTATAAAAAGAGCTGGTACTTTGTATCCGTCATTGTGTGTCATGCCAGGAGATCTTAAGAACGATAGTCTGGCAACTAAATGCTGATGTTCAGTTCGGTGTAAATAAAACAAGGTGTTTTTAGGCGATGGAAAATTGTTTTGTTTTTTAAGATTTTTTGACTGATTGTAAACTGAATTGCATAATGATTTATATTAGCGTAATCTGCGTGTTTTGATATACAATATGTAAAAATCGGAGAGGTGTCGAAAATCGTTCTTCGAAATCGCGAATTTTGACATGTCATGGATATTGACTTATAATACCCCAAAAGACGAGACATTTTGTGCAGAACAAACCACTAACAATCTTTTTCTGTTTTGATGAAACGTAAGCTTGTAATTAGCAATTATAAGAACGCGCAAAATAGCGAACTTTCGGATTTTTGCCCGAAACTATTTTCAAAATAATCTAAATCTTTTTCTAAACTATTCTAAAATAAAAGCAAATTAAAACTATATATGATAATTGCAGTTCCAAGGTAAATAAACCTCTAAAAATTTCTATAAAACAATTCGATAAGTTTTTGAGAGACTTGAAATTTTGATCTCGTTTTTCTCGGGCTTGCGGACCGGCTTAACCTGATTTTGTCAGGCCCTAGCATCAATTTTAAAATCTTAATAAATCTGCTCGAATGTGTAGACTTCGTCTTCAAGGTTTCGTAACTTAAGCGGTTTTAGCTTTGAAATATGCAACAACAATTTATTGTTACCATCTTATTACCATCAACTTATTGTTACCATCACAATCATGGAACATTATAAAGGATGCATCCTAGTTTTCAACACTATCAACTATTTGTTCATGTACTTCCTTATCTAGACTTTGACTTCTACATACGACGTAAGATAGGTAGAATTGGCAGAATCTATCGCCTACAATCGTACAACTGTATATGGTATCATAAAACCAAAACCCTTTAATTAATATAATTTTAAGCTAATAATCTATTTCTGTTTTGGATAAGCTTGTAATTATATTATATCATAATCATCTGTAATTATATCATTATCATAAAAAGGCGCAAACTAGCGTACTTTCGGATTTTCGTCCTAACCCTCTGATGCAATTTAATGTAAAATATATAGGGTCTTCCAATAAGAGGTTTTATTTTCAATAACCCGCCATTTTAACAGTTGTTATGAGTCAACTTGTAACTACTTGACAGATGACAAGTAAAAACTACGCCATTAATAAAAACGGGACGATATACGAATATGATGGTTGCGGCAGTTACTACGTGGTAATTCATACTTACATTGAATTGAAAAATTCACTGTTTAAAAAAAACAGTGAATTTTTCAATTCAATGTAGGAACGATATACTTTTTAAGAACGCATTGAAATTATTAAAATTCACTGCAAAAATGGTGAAAATTTCGCGGCCACAGTTCGCAAAACTGAAGCATTTTTGGGTCGTCCTGAACCTACTCGGTCAGCAATTCTGAAAGTGGTGGAAAAGTTTGAGTTGTTGGGATAAATTAGGGATGTGAAGAACCGAAGTCGTGCACGTCGCTCAAGAACAACTGAGAATATTGCTGTTGTTGCCCATAGTGGGGAAAAACACAGGTTTGTCTTAAGGCTTTTAAAGTTCAGCTAACACGAGAACTCACGCCTACCGACCATCAACAACGTCGTGTTTTTGCTGATTGAGTCCTTGAAATGCATCAAACTGATCCGGAATTTCATCAAAAAATCATCTTGAGTGATGAGGCTTATTTTCACCTCGGAGGCTACGTTACAAGCAGAATTGTCCCATTTGGGGCTCGGAAAAACCAAGAATTATTGTTGAAAAGCCTCTCCATCCTCAACGTGTGCCTGTTTAGTGCGGTTTTTGGTCTAGCGGGGTCATTGGACCTTCCTTTTTCGAAAATGAGGCTAAAGCAACTGTTACGGTGAATGGATTGCGCTATCGAACAATGATTAATAATTTTGTATGGCCGGAATTGGAAGTTATTGATGTGGACGACGTTTATTTTCAACAAGACGGCGCTACGTGCCACACAAGTAACGATACCGCGAATTCGCGTGAAAAGTTTCCAGATCACCGACCATCACAACGATACCATCACATTTCCGGATCATCACAATTGACCACCGAGATCTTGTGATTTAACATCTCTAGACTTTTTCCTTTGGGGCCACGTGAAAGATAAGGTCTATGCCAATGGCCCACAACCAATTCAAGACCTCGAAGATGGAATTCGTGAAGTTATCGAGGACATACAGCCGCAAATGTGCGAATTGGTGATGAAAAATTTCATGAAAAGAATATGGTCCTGCAAGCGTAGCCGTGGCTAATATTGTTTTCCATTATTAATGTCATTTCCTTCTTTTTACAATTACATAAACATCCGGTGATTTTTTTTTAAAATACCCGTTTTCTTTACATAGCAAAATGAAACCTCTTATTGTAAGACCCTATAAATAACTAGATTTATAGACAGATCTAAATTTATAAAAGATCAGATCTAGATCTGTTATTTACATGCTGCATTAAATGGCATTAAAAACGAAATAACATTTCGAAATCGCACCATCAACTGAATTACTATTCTAAATATAAACGTATTTTCTCCATTTAATTTCTCTTTCCTTCCTGTAAAAATCTTTTCTGTTTTAAAATTTATCCTTGGCAGTAAATCGGCGAGAGTGGAGTTAAATGGGAGGGCCATTATCCGTCCATTTTGCAGCGAACATTCGCAATAAAAGTTAGTTTTAACGATCATCTCGTCGTGTCGCACTAATTGCGGTTCATTCCGACAGTTTCGCTCAATTCCGATTCTCTACGCCTTCTAGACACATTTGTTCGGAGCCGTTTTACATACACGCCGCACGTTTTCTCATTCAATTTAACAATACTTAAAACTATTTATCTCATTAACAGACACCTAAATCCAATCCTAAATTAATACTTAAAAATTACATCATAAAAATTACAATTATCGTTGAACATAACACATAGTATGGTCTACACATAAACTTTGCCAAGACCAAGGTGGTTGTGTTCTCCAAGGCACCAAGACGACCATTAAATGCCGTCCATTAAATATCTTGGAGCCCTCGTCAACGAGAACAGTGACCCCAAAATGGAAATCAGATCATATGGAGGTAGACAAATATATCCACTAATACCAAGATTCGTCTATTCCGGACGCTCATCCTACCAATTCATTTGTATGGAGCCGAAACGTGGACGCTACTTCAAGCGGACCTGTACAAACTCGAGGTGTTCCAAATGCGTTGTCTAAAGGCCGGTCCAGACGCTACGTTTCGCACAACCTTTTGTCTGCACAGTTCAACACGTTGCAGATAAAACGTTGCGTGTAGATAGGGAAAGTGCGCAGTTTTGAAAACGGCGCGAAGACGGTACAGTTTCAGCGATAACTGACCTAGAGAGCATAGATATCCATGAACTATGCAGACAAGTCGGAGCATGTAGACGGTAGCTCCGTTTTCCGATTTATTTGGTTCAAAAATGAACAGACTAGTAGTACCTCCTCCATGACGATTGCACTAAAATTGTGCGAAATATACTGATATATCTACACCGTGTAGACGCACTAAAAATTGCAACGTTTTCATTCCGTCCTAAGACTGCGCAAACAAAAGGTTGTGCAAACGTAGCGTCTGGACCGGCCTTAAGACAGATTATTGGTGCGCTCGCTTGCAAATGAGGAAATTCGAGCCAGATGAGATCAGCAACCATCGACTGTGCAACAAATACCAACGCCGTCTACGTCTAATGGTTTGGTCACAATTGCCGAATGAAGGAAAATCGGCTTCCACGCAAATTAATCTGGCGGAAGCCCCCGCCCGACTGGAGGGTTCAACGATCAGCGCCGAAGAAGATATGGACAAAACATGTAGAAGACGACCTCAAGAACCGACGACAGGACCTCGATGAGGATATCGCCATTGATCGGAAAGTGTGTCAGCACATTGTAAATGAAGCGATAAATGCAGCGGAACCAACAGCAGCGTATTAGTTACGAGAACGAAGTCCTCGACAATCGCCAGCTACGCATTAACGAAGAAGAAAAAGAAGAGAGAAGTAAAAACGCGACACTCTTAATTTGCCACCCTTTACTTAAAAATTAATTTAAATCATTGAAACCTTAAGCGTCTTAAGCGTGAACTTTAAAGCGTCTAAAACCGATGTGTCTACCCAATCACTTTGTAACATACATTTCCTGTTTCGCTTTGATCTGTTTCAATCGAGTCGTTGAATTTCAGGAGCAATACCGTTTTCTTTCTTTTCCCGTTCAGAATTTTTTTTTGTTTTTTTGCAGGCAAATGTATACACGATTCAATCCGTATTTCTATTAGGCGCCATCAATCTGCGTCTCGGTTATTTTTTCCTCTTTTTCTTGTGCCGTCTGTTGTTGATGCACAAAGCCGAAACCCCAACAACTCTCGGCTTTATTTATTCGCAAACATATTCGAACTGCACAGGGAAAAACGGATATCAATTCGCAATAAATCTTCGCAAAAATAATTATTAACATATTTTTTTTTACAAAAAGGAATTAATTATAATATTTTTGTTTGATTGCGAAGTTTGTTCAAGTTTGTTCCTAAATATCAACTTTATGATCATAATATTCGTCCGGCACTAGACTTTGATGGTTCTAAATTGACATTGAATTGAAAAATTCACTTTGTTTTTTACCACACTTTATAAGTGTGGTAAAAAACAAAGTGAATTTTTCAATTCAATGTAAGTATGGATTACCACGTAGTAACTGTCGCAATAATCCTATTCGTTCTAAATTGATGTTAGACTTGTGTTATGACAGTTAAAGTTAGTGTCAGTGATATGATATGATTTGAGTTATATGATCTATTACCAATACATTACTAACTACTCCCATCCAACAACCAATCTACGGATGAGATTAAAATAATAAATTGAATCCGTTTAATTCATCTCACACATACTTTCTCCATCAATTAACACGTTAAATTCCTCGCTAATTTTATTTGGCAACAAAAAATCTAAAAGCATTGAACTTTGCACGGCGCGCCGGTCACCGGCGACCCCCGCAGCGCTACCAAACAAACTTTCTGCCGTTTCCCAGCGATCCTTAAAGTTTTCAATTCCGCTTTTGTTGTAGATGCAGTTATGATTTTTTGGAGATAATCGAGGTGACGGCGAACAGCAGTCTGGGAATTGGGAACGGGACCAAGGGCAGCCGGCGATTGTGCGGCGACTGGAGTTCGAAATTGAAATTGCTGCGGCACGTGAGCGCCGGGTCGAAGCTGCGTTTGCGATTCAGCTCGGATTACTCGCACCACTTTGGCGGTTTTAAGGCCCGAGTCTCCATGGAAAACGGTAAGTGCACACAAAAAAATGTACATATTTATAGTAATATACACCAGAGATTTACATAGCGTATAGAACAGATTTTTCGAAAGTTTGGATTTCCATTCAGATTTGTTGATTGAGTCTAGACATCTAACTTCTGAATAAACCGCATTTTCGAAATCTAGTCTATATAATTCAATCAACACATCCAATTTATTATTTGATATATTCATTCATTCTGTTACTGAATTATTTATTCTTTTTGTTGATTAAGTTTTATTATATTTAATTCTACAGCACTACGCACTACCCAACGTGCAGGTAAGCTGTTTTTAACGCTCACGCAACTTATACATTTGATGCGTGCATGTGCGATTTACTTCTTGATAAAACCTCCCCTTAAAAGTTTCCACGTTCTCCGTCATTTCCATGCTGGTAACTTATCTTTTAGTCTTTAGATTGGCATCTAGTCCAATTAACTGTAGTTCCCGTACTTTCTTCCACAAATCTCGTCATCATAAACTTCACACAAACGCAGGTACAATTGTTAATCTATAAACTAATTAAATTAATTGCTTCGTTTGCGACCGTATATCTATTTCGAAAGTTTTAATTGGTTAATTAAGACGATGTAATAATGAAATTAGACAATACTCGTGAGTATTTCATATAAATTTATATTTCATATGAAGGGAGACACTCTTAATTTGTCTGTCTGATTTTAAATTGCAATTATCAAAAAACGAAATACGTTTTTGTTGAACATTTTTAATTGTGTCTGAAAGTGTGTCTGTAAATATGCAAATTGCATTTTGCTAACCCTTTCCGTTCGCGAGATATCATCATGATCATTGGTCCTACAGCCTTGAGAGAGCCTCGGCCTCCCTTAGTTTTGTCCACCATGCTTCACTATTCTGTGCTGCTCTGCGCCAGTTTGTTGAGCCCATTTTCTTGGCGTTCTCGTCTACCCCGTCTCGCTATCGCAGTTTGGGTCTTCCTCTACGTTTTCTTCCCTCAGGTTGGGCCGTTAGCACGCGCGTCGGAGGGTACGTTTCCGGCGCTCTTGTTAAATGCCCTTCTTCTTCTTGTGTCATGCCCTCCAAGGGCGTTGACGATCAATTTAATTATTTGAATTTTATCTGCAGCTTTTCGAAATAGGGATCTTGTACTTTGTCCAAACCATTGGCGAAGGTTCTTGAGCCATGATGTTCTGCGGTGGCCTGGCGCAGTCCAGTATTTAAGTACCTTGTATTTTACCCTGTATTATTGTCTGCTGTAACCTGTACTTATCATTTCGGATAACATGACCAAGGTATTTCAGTTTTCTTCTCTTTATTGTGTTGAGAACTTCTGTTTGCTTATTGACTCTTTGTAAAACCTCGACGTTAGTAATTCGATCCACCCAAGAAATTCTCAGCACTCTACGGTAAGTCCACATCTCAAAAGCCTCCACCTTCTTACACATAGCCTCCGTAAGTGTCCAAGCCTCGACGCCGTAGTACAGGATACTAAACACATAGCACCTTAACAATCTGATTCTGAGGGGAATTTCCAAGTGCCTGTTGTTCAGCACTTTCTTCATTTTGGTGAAAGCTCCTCTTGCCTGTTCGATGCGGCTTCTAATTTCCGATGTCATGTCCCATTTGTCTTTTACGTTACAGCCAAGGTACTTATAGGAGTTGACGCGTTCCACCACCTCATTTCCAACTCTTAGATTCAGCTGGTTATTTACGCTGGTTTTATTTACGATGACCCATTTTGTCTAATTAATGTTGAG